>JAACJT020000032.1:13283587-13318014 GCA_009936485.2 Gymnarchus niloticus | reverse complement strand
GGGCAGTTTTACAAAGTGTTTTTTATCATATTTCTTTTAAAAAATTAAAAACATATCGGTAAAAAAAGTTTCTCTTTGAAAAATCCCCCCCCCCCCCCCCCCCCATTGATAACAGAGATTAGAGACTTAAACGTTTTAGGACAGAGAAAATATGAATGAACGTAGACAAATTCATTTGCCATCTCTGAAGCAGTCACTCTTTCCGCGGAAACATAGTAATTCACATTATTAGATGCTTGAAGCAAACATATTAAGATTGGTATTATACAGAGTATTTTAATAGCAAACATTATGTGGGGATCGGCACATTTACGACACGCTGTGATTTTAGAAATCAGTACAGCTGGTTCACAGCATACTCAAAGAAAATCATGCTTTGTTACTGTGTTTATGCTTTGTATTGTCTAGTACTCTCATTCACGTGTACCTCTGTGTATTCCTTAGACTACTGCCAACGGCGTAGAGCAGGCTAGTCGGATAACAACAGTTGGTGGTCTTATTATTATGTTGGCAGCCATAAAGTTTAGGGATTATGAGAATTAAGCTCCCCCCGGTGGTGACCGCAGAACCCGGTGGCAGGTTATGGGTTTGAAACTTCTCCGGTTTCTGAAACGGAGAATTTGGAATGGAACGAATTGGCGATTTCCAAGAACCGGCAGGAGAAGTGTGACATTTTCATGTATTTGTTTGTTTTAGCGGCCCAGATAAGCAGCGCTGATGGCAGTCTACAGTGAGAACTGTTAGGCAGTTTTTCATTCACCGCTCCCACAAACACACTCATAAGCTGATCTGACTTTCCTTTAGCTCCCTGCTGACTGAGCACTTTTTTTTATCTAGGAGTTTTGTGTTGTCTTCTGTTGTGTTGATCCCACTTCCCAGTGACTAACAACATGCAATCAATGTTCTATGTAATCAGTTTGATCTAATTTAAGTCGATATGAACAAGACCCGAATAAGGAAAGGTCATACCCAGACTGCTGTTACAGTCCACATAGCTTTATGCTCTGCAAAACAATATCGACAAAGGCACTGCAGGCCTTTTTAAGGGTTCCCTTTTAGCCCACCCTTACTGCAGAACGATGCCATGTTAACATTCCTAGCATCTAATCATTCTAAAAGGATTGAGACAGTGAGATGACAAACTGATGTGCTGAAGACCACATCCGAAATAACGGTCAAAACCCGTCGTCAAGGCATGCAGGAAATAGCTGGCCTTCTTCTTCTTTCAAATCCAGTGAACCACGAATTATTTCTCAATTCACATTTGTTACTACTGTGCAGGCCGTCAACGGATCTTCCTAATGTCGTACAACACAGAGCCTCTTATCGGACTAGACATCTGTTGTTGTTTTTCCATTTTGCTAGTTAGAAATTGCGGCAATTTGATGTACTAAAGTCAGGCCTAATTACAAAAACTGTTACTTGTTTCATTGCAATTAAGAGTGATTAATACAGATCAGTGCCAAAAGCTGCCAGGTTGCATTAGTCAGTGGACAGTCACTGATCCAGCATAGCTGCCCAGTCTTTCCAGTCTTTCCTTTTCATTTATCATGGCTTGGCTGGCTGGCTGGCACCAGCAGGAAAGGCATTCGGACCGACTTCCTGTAGTATTACTATACTGGAAGGTAATGTGTCACTAACCCTTAGAGTACCTAGCTTGCTCTCTTCTACATGTCATCAGATCCTTTGGGGTGAGGTTTCCATCTGGATAAAGATCTCCAAGTAGAAGTCATGAGAGGCAGTGAAGCTCACTACAGTCTCACCCTGAAGGAACCCATCCAACTGAAAATAAGCCCAATATTTTATTCCACACCCTACCATGCCTTTGGCTAGGCATTCCTACTTGTATATATAAATCTCCATGCCTATAGCTCTAATTCCTTCATGCTTGTCGGCCTGCTTCAAACATGTGGGGCGAGAGAAATAATTCTGCAATATACAGTTTTGTTTTTCTTCCCTATACCATTTCTTTTTTCAAAAAGAACGAAGCCTTCCCAGGAAACCTAGCGATCTCACAGCACATGTTTCCCAAGCTACATATGCTGTAACTGTAAGATGTGTCAGATGTAGAATCCTGCTTGTGGACAGCTCAACGGCAAGACCCCTGCATAGTTACACAGAAAATTCTCGCAAAGGATTGCAGCTTGTCTCATCTCTCGGTGGATCTATGAGGTAGTGCGTTAAGCTCCCCGTTTCCAGTCTGCCGTACTGCTCACACTGTTGTTCCACCAGTCTCCCAACACACTCCTCTCTGCACGCTAAGAACAGTACTTCCGAGACCCGTCTGTCAGGAAACTGACGCTACCCTCGTGGGCTTCATCACAAATGGCAACCAGACAATGAAATGAAGGGATCTGGACAGTCTAACATCTTGGTCTGTCTGCAGTGCCCTGCAGCTCAATGGCTTCAAAACAGGGGAGTTCCACATTACCGAGTTCCACAAACACCTCCCTGGGCTTCTTCCACAAGGAATCAGTGATGTGGCTTTTAGGAAGGATGAGTTCTTCAGAATTCCTAGGGAAAACCATCTCCAACACAAATAGAAAGAGAGCGTCGTAATACCCTGAAGGAAGCACAGTGGTTGGTATCTACACCTTGTGCACTAACAAACCCTCCAGAAAGCTGTCACTAGCAGCATCACCACATCCTCCATCACTTTCTGGTTTGGTACACAATCTTCCCTCTCCAAGGATGAGCTACAACATGTGGTGAAATCTGCAGAGAAGGTCAGTCTCCCCTCCACTGAGATCCTGCATGAGTCCAGAATAAAGAAGCATGCTGGCACAATTTTCTCCAACCCATCCCACCAAGAGCACCACCTGTTCCAAAGACTTTAAAATGTGACCTACCCAACATCTGAGGGGCTTCTTTCCTGATCAACATAAAATCCTAGAAGAACTGTAGACCTTATGTCATCCAATAATCCTCCCATGCAGTCATAAATTACCATCTGCACTGCATCTATTTTTAGTAGTTTACATATTTCCTAAACTTCTTACTAACCTGATATCTTACTGTACATCTACACTGCCTTTACTATGAGAGTACTATGTGAGCAGTAATAGTGAAATGTATCATTTTATGTTGAGCAACACCAAATGCATAGACCTGTTCTATGCACACGAGAGCATGCTTTCAAATTATTTTGACCTTTGTAGAACCAGTTTTGAATTGCATCCTTTATATAGTTAAACCAGCAATCATTTTCTGACACATGCTACATTGAATTCCGGCAGAAAGTAAGATCCAGAAGTAAGATTCTATGAATTCTCAGTTATTATAATAAAAGTAGATTCTTCGCATATCAGGTCAGCTAATAGCAAGGCTTGCATTAGATATGAAAGAGCGATTTGAAATAGAAACCATGAAGCTCCATGTGTAATACACCCTGATGGTGTGTTTATATGTGAGCTTACCTGTTTGCACGTGCATTGCTGAATTGTGTATAAATATTTCAGTGTGGCAATTGCTTCCAAAGGTGACATGAATTAACATCCACCATAAGCCTGCCATTAACCAGCTGCTATTTTGCATTCGCTGCTTTATTCCATTCAATTTCCAATTTGTTCGGAACGCCAATGCATGCAGCAGAGACCTTCGCCCAAAAGACTTGATTAATTGCGAGCAGGGAGGTTTGCATGTGTTGCTTTCTGCTTAAATGAGGTAACACACGTACCGTGCGATCGGAAAGGGAATATTTAGCGTCGGATTCGGAGAAACTTTCTAAGCATATGACACCGAAATATGCATGCAGATGTAATATAGAAATGGTGTTTTAAATCTTATAAGTTTGAAAAACTCAATTACATCGTTCCTACCAAACGTCAACCCGTGTGAGACATTGCTGTTATCTTCCGTATTAAACTACGTCACAGCTTTTGGAATTCATCGTCCCTCATTCTTCCTAAATCTTTTTGTATGAGAATCTGTTAAAATCCATTGTTAAAAGAAATTCATTTGGCAGGGTACAGTTTCTCCCCTGTCGCTGTGAAACAAAGAGAGGATCATCCAGAGTTTTTGAATTAGCACAATCCCTGATAATGGGCTAATGTGATTTTAAAATGCAAATTTGATTTATGATTAATTAATTAATTAGAGTATAACTCAAGCCAAGCTTAATTAGCCTAATACCCTGACATTCCCATAATTTATGACAGACGATTACATTTGGCTCTATTTTCTCTATTCCTGTTCTCGTTTATTTTTTGCTGCATTACTAGTCTCTATATAGGTAAACATTACTTTAAGGTACTTTTCAAGAAGCAGGTTATAGGAAATATATGGCCAGTTGGTCTCCTCGCAGGCAACTTACAGAAATTCAGTTCATGTGTGATGCTTTTTAAGTTTAAAAAAAAAATGACTTTGAGTCACGTGACTTGCTCACCACCGGTCTGGTCAGTCTGCTGTGATTAACAAAAAGCAGCATTAAGAAATGTTGAGCAAAACAACAATTCCCTTCTCAAGTGAATTGTCAGTGGGCATAATTTAAGATCCTAATTGAGGCCAGCTGTCTACAATTTATTCAACAAGATCTTAGGCGCCCAATTTTAAGATATAACGAATGAATACAACATTGTCAGAGTATTCAGAAACATCCTGCTAAATGCAACTCAACAATAACTAGATTTTTTTTTCCTATTACTGGCAATATTTTGTTGTTTTATTTATCCACCTCAGAGTGGACAATCTTGGCAAACAATTACATTAACTATGTAATTATTAATTTAAAAATGCTTAACAGCCAGTATTCTACTTAATTTTAAACCCTCAAGACTATTCAATAGTTATTTTAAAACTCCTAATATTGTCTTCTCACAGATAATATCTGTTCCTGTCCATCATGCCTGTAAAGTAAACTTTTTTCCATATTGTGAGACATTATTCAGACACCATGCCAGCTTTCAAAACAGATAGCCTATGATAAAAGTGCTTGTATATATACAGTGGTATACTGTATGTTAAATGGAGATGACAAATTCTCCGTTCATTTACAGAAATCTTCTCTTAGTAGTGGTAACTATACTCTCCAGTTCATTCACAGAAATCTCCTGTAGTAGGTATATTCTCCAGTTCATTCACTGAAATCTGTAGTAACTATACTCTCCAGGTCATTAACTGAAATCTGTAGTAACTATACTCTCCAGTTCATTCACTGAAATCTTCTCTTGTAGTAACTATACTCTCCAGGTCATTCACTGAAATCTGTAGTGACTATACTCTCCAGTTCATTCACTGAAATCTTCTCCTGTTGTAACTATACTCTCCAGGTCATTCACTGAAATCTGTAGTGACTATACTCTCCAGTTAATTCATGGAAATCTTCTCCTGTTGTAACTATACTCTCCAGGTCATTCACTGAAATCTTCTCCTGTAGTAACTATACTCTCCACTCCATTCATGGAAGTCTTCTCCTGTAGTAACTATACTCTCCAGGTCATTCACTGAAATCTTCTCTTGTAGTAACTATACTCTCCAGTTCATTCATGGAAGTCTTCTCCTGTAGTAACTATACTCTCCAGGTGATTCACTGAACTCTTCCCTTACAGTAACTATACTCTTCAGGTCATTCACTGAAATTTTCTCTTTTAGTAACTATACTCTCAGAACTTCAACGTTCTCAGAGCCCAAGGCCAGCTAGTAATAGTTTTTTTTTATTTCCTTTTTTATGTTTGTTTTTGACTACCTCGAATGTGAGCTGGTGAGAAGTGTATCCAAGACAAAAGAATAGGTTGTCAGCAAAGACAATAAGACGTCAAGCTCAGCCCTTGAGGCTCCTCACAATAACGACGCCTGGCTGGCTCTAAGTGACTCAGCCTGTGAAGCATATAAAGGCCAGATAGGCTCAAGGGAAGGCTTGAGGAGGAGAGGGTGGAAATGGACAGCTGGGAAAAACCAGGGCTTTGGTGTAGATTATAAGTATGTGTCTGTGGGCAAACGGAAGTATGAAATCTTCAAAAGGGAATATTTTCTATGAAAACATTAAAATAATGGTTATGTAACATTATATTAATAGAAGACAATACTCCTGTCCAGCAATTTACCCAGAAATTTATATATATGTGCATGTGGGTGGGTATAATTTTCATAACATTTAATAACAGCTCTGAGCACAAATATTGCCTAATATGAAATTATATTCAAACTTAAAAATAATGGCTTAAATAGTCTATGTCAGTCAAAATGAATGAAATGCTATTTATTTCCAAAATTTGTGCTACGCATCTGAATGTTAGTGCAGGTAGTGATTTAGCTACCAATAGCTTGCAATCCAAGTACTAGTGGCTAGAAAACCACTCCTGATCCACTCTTGGTGGTTCAAGTGGTGAAGACTCATTTTCTCACAGAACGATTTGTATCATTTCTATCCTCTCTATTGGTTAAGGCCAAGGTTACTGCATATTACTGATGTAGTACTATAATTCATTTAACCTTTTAATGACAAGTAAGTCTTCCTCTTCAGCATACTTGGCATATTAGATGCAGAGATATGAAACATTGCAGTCATGTCAGAATGTGGAGGGATAGGGGGAATTCTTTATAGCCATAATCATTTTGAAGATCAGGAATGCATGATGATGCGTTACCATGACCAATCAATGTAAAATGCTAGATGTAATTGAATATGGCAGTAAACGAAAATGATAACGCACTAAGCAAGCCCATAACGTTGATGGTTATTATTTTTTAATTTTATTTCACTCCACAGCCTTCAGATAAATATTGCATTCAACAGTTACCATGGCTTTCTTTAAAGGGACAGCCTCATGCAAGCAATGTAATGACAGCAGGATCACAGTTTGGCTCTGAGCTGTTGGTTTGATTATGATGTCATAAGGAGGATGAGACGGCAATAGGGCCTTACGTTGAAACAGCTTATGTAAGACAGCCATAGTTTGCAGGGCCATTTATGTCAGAGAATCTATGTACTGTCTGTCTCCAGGTTTGACTGCCGGCTTATCGAAGTTCTAAAACTTACTCTCTTATCTTGTTTTGCAAACCATTTTGCGATTAGTATTCCTTTTGTAAATATTTTCAGTTTTGGAATGGTGGGTGGTTACTGCATAATAAAAATAATATAATCAAGTTTAACTTCAACAAATAATATGTGTGGTGAATTAGAGGACAAGGTCAAAAATGTTGTTTTTGATGTTTAAATTATTGCTCCATCTGTGAATTATGTTCCTGTATGCTGCAAACTAAACAAAGACTGATCGATAAACTTTCATTATACAGTATATGTGCATCAGAGAAGATTACCCAAGGCAGTAAACAATAATCGGCAGAAATAAATCTGGCTGTGACCTTTTTATTACAATAATTCATAACAGCTGTAGAGAAGGCCAGGGACTCGCTGTCAAAATGTACAGGACTGCTGTGCAATTTAACCCCGTATTTTAACCGTCAATGTGTTCATGTATCTAGTATCATGTATCATTATTTTTAAAATTGTAAAAATTTTAATGAGGCCATGAATAACCTGTACATAGCATGTAGCAGTCCTTTTGGCAACCTGTGGTCTTTATCTCCTCAATGAAAAGTTCACACATTTGCAAAAATGTTTTCAAAACAATGAATAATCTCTTCAGAATTGATTTGTGTTTTGCACAGTCATTCTTCATGACCGAAGAACACGGTGTCTGGTGAAATGAATGAAATAATGCTTTGTTTGGAATATAACAGAGATTAATGGGAAATCAGTGACAGTGAACTTTGAAGTATATGCCAGTAGTGGGGAAAAAAAACCCCTGAGTAATGATTAATGCATAAATGAAAAGATGCGACACGCCCCTTCAGAGCTCGTAAACAGTAATGACGTGGCTAAAGCTTTGCGCGCAAACTGCCAACGGAAATGGCGGCACCTGCAGCTCTGAGTGAGCCTGTGAAATAGCTACATTTATTGTTATTTAAAAAAACTTAAGTTACCGACTGTCGGAACACTGAAAATGGGTAGCGTCCTCATGGAATCTAGTAGAATTTCTTCTTCGTGAAATATCGATCCTGACAGTCATACACAAAACGACCCGGCATGTTCGCCGTAAAAGTCTGATAAACAGGTTAAAGCTCTTAGTGTTTCCACTCACCCTTGATATACAACAATAAGATAATGATAAACAATAGTATTCCCCTTGCCATGTTACACCTGCATCTTTTCGCTGACGAAGGCCATGACCCCATCTATTGGATATCACTTCAAAAGATATCATGTTAAAATGCTTTAAGGCAGGTAAAATTGCCTTAGAAATACTTGACCAGAGCAGACAAATTTACTGATGCTGTGCTAAATAAATAGGAGGTTGGAGGAATTTCTGCATTTAGAGTCACCATGTCCTTCATAATCTGTTAGTCGCGTGAAACAATTTAGCATGCAAACCAAGATTTAGTTTAATGGGTTTGTCAGAATGAATGTTATTATTTTGTATGCTTTTTGAACACTGACAATACTGTTCTCAGTTTGTTTCAATTAATCAGTATAGACTATGAATCTAGGACGAAGTTGTCAGTTTAATATATATGGCCGTTGGGCTATGCATTAATAAGTAGCTAAAGTACTTTGTTCTTTAGTCAGTCTCATTTATTAATATGCGATAATAGAAGTCGGCACAGATAACTCGGAATGAAATGTATTAAATCATGCTGTCTGTGGATGAACTGGGTTTTTGAATTGATGTACGGCAATCGGGCATGATAAGAATGTAGCATTCATATTACATAGCTATAAAAGTAAATGTATGTCTGTACGGCGATGGAAGAAAAACACATCCAGCGAACCGACATTACCTTTGGTCCTCATGTTACGTTAGCTTTACGGCTTGCAAAACAGGATGAAAGATCACATGGATTTCAGATCAAATGCAGGTTGTTGTCATAATTCACGCGAGCTGATTGGGACCGCATCAGCATTTGGCGCACTTTAAATTAGGATGCGGTAAATGACACTCCGCGAATTCCATTAAAATATAATTTTACAAGAAAAATAGAGAAAGGATAACTGATACTCAGCCTGAGTGGGTCTCAAAGAAGATCAACTGCAATCCAGTGAAAATAGATTTATATGCCACATCCATCTGTGTCAGTTGTATTCATTCAGAACACTCCCTGTAGCAAGTGTCACCAAAGCAACCCCCTGCCCTGCGACCTGGACAGAAAACTTCAGGCATTTTAAATTGTCTCCGATCATTGCATTCTCTAAAATATACTGCATAGGAAGCAGGAAGACCAAGACTGTAAGTTTGCACGTGTTCAGTATATATATTCATAAGTGTGTGTGAGTGATAAATATAGACCTTTTTTTTCTTTACTTCTTTTTTGCTAATTTTTTAAATCATCGTCTGTTCCATGATGGTCTCCACAGCAGGTGCTGAGTCCACACTACCCATGATGCTCTAGGCCAAACACGTCTGGCTTCGTCTCTGTTCGGCAGCTGTCCCTCCCTCCAGAGGTCCTGGGAGGGCGCAAGGACCACCAGGAATTCAACATCTGTCACTTAGCAACTTCCTTGGCCTAAGGAAACATTTTTTTTTTTTTTTTTACCTGTGTACCTTGCTTCTCAAAGTTTTTACATAAAATATTTCTGCATAATTTATATTGCATAATTCATAATAGCTCACCTTTGTCTCCTCTGCCACCTAAAGGTCTCTAGTGTAAGATTGTATATTAAAATGTGTGTGCAATAAACGTACAATAAGTTTTCAACTGTTCAATGATTTTTACAGGGTACCGGTAGCCCAGCCGATAATAATATAGATTTAACACCATGTATGCAGTAAGCTGACTTTATATGTATGTTGCTCTCTGAGAATTTGCATAGCTTCAAAGGCCAAGTCAATAACAGAAGTCAGCTAATTGAAATTACAAGAGAATTTTCTTTCTGCAGTAAA
This sequence comes from Gymnarchus niloticus, assembly GCA_009936485.2. NCBI lineage: Eukaryota > Metazoa > Chordata > Actinopteri > Osteoglossiformes > Gymnarchidae > Gymnarchus > Gymnarchus niloticus. The sequence continues at coordinate 13,308,136 of JAACJT020000032.1, read as the reverse complement.
AAAAAAAAGTGCATGAAATGTATTAAGTGATAATAGACATTAATTCCATTAAAAAGTCCTCTAGGGTTTATTGATTTTTTAATTTAATTTCAATATTGCAGAGGATGAAGCTTGAATAATATTATTGTCTGCTATGGCCATTTGAGGATGGAAAATAATCAACGATGATTAATTGAACAAGGGACTTTTTGTAAAAGTACCTTTGAAAGTCTGAAGAAAGCAAGTTTCCAATTCTAGCTTAAATGATTTAAATTACTCTTGTGCCTGCAATACGACATTGGAATGTAAATGTTTAAATATCCCAATGTATCCATAGCATAAGCCTTGAAGCTGAAGATCCAGTAAAGCATCTGGATTATACATATGACTACCCCTGTCGACCATAATAAATGGTAGGAATTCTGACTGATGTCTCTGTGAGAAGTGGTGATCGGGTAGGTGGCTCACCTGTAATTAGATAGTATAGGAGTCGTACAGCTGCAGTATAGTCAGATTAAGCTTCGTCATCTGAATATGTAGCTTTCTCTATGTTGAAAGAAACCACCCAGCCGTTTACTACAAGTTACATTGAGTAAATGTGCTTTGTGTCAAGGTCGCATTCATTTAGACACTACCACGGGAATTGCAGTGAGTATGATCCACGTGTACCTTGACAAGGCAGGTGACTCGGCTCAGTCATTTGGAGGTGACTGGACCAGTTCTCCAAGGTGATTTACACCAAGCAATTCATGGATTCTAACCAATAAACCTGTAGGTTTGGCAGCATCAACAGGCCACCCTGCAAACAGCTCTATGAATGTAAAAACACATCTGCAGCGTTTCATTACAATGACGTTTAATCTGTGACACTTCCTACTTTTTGATCGTCACAGTTGGAACAATGATCAAAATGGAAAATAAGCTCGGCTTTGGTGCTGAGGAAACCTTGGTAATGAGGACATCCCCTAGCCATGACACACTGAAAACACGCAATGAGCCACTTCGCATTTTTATTCTGAGCTTCAGTTCATCATCCAATTATCCAACACTGTTTACTGTGGGTACCAGTTCTTCACATAACTTGGGGATGGAGGCAGTTGCCTAATGTAATGGTGTGTAGTAGGGATGTCAGCTAGATAAAGCAAGATTAAATTCCGATACAATTAGGCCATTTCACAAACATGATAAGGCAACTTAAAACTAAACATTTTATGGAATACCCAGAGTTATTTACACAAGATCCTGTAAAGACAAAGACAGCATCTAGACAGCTAGCAGACGCTTGTGGAAACTATAGAGACAACAGAGGTTTCCTTGCCACAATGACAAGGCAAATCAAATCACAGATTAACTGAATTCGTCGATTTTGATGACCGGCCCATCTCAGTGGTCGAGGATACTGGTTTTCCGCGTCTTACGGAGCATTTGAAACCACATTATGTTCTGCCCTCTCGACATTCGATTTCAGATTCAGCCATACCAGGACTTTACAATAAAGTCTAGCACTACGTGTATGATTGTCTGGCGTCTGTGACAGCAGACAGTTCAGCTACTGACATCTGGACTCCCAACGTGTGCCCGATGGTGCTGCCTAGCCTTACTGCATGAAGACTGGATTGATTCCAATTATTAGAATTTAACTCATGTAGTATTGCATGCCAGTGCATTCTGTGGGTTTCATGGGAATCACACAGCCAGTTAGTTGAGTTCACCAAGCTTGATTTTGGTTTCAATGAAGTATTTTGATTGTTTAGATGGTAGCTGCTATGATGCTCTGAAAAACTGTGACTTTGTTATTGGTAATATTCAAGTAAAGTTGTTTATATCAGCTCTCTTTAACCGCTGCGGTTCTCAATAGGTGAACACCGGTCAGGATCTGGATCCAAACACGAGCAAATACGGACCTACAAAACTGTATAAAGCCAGGGTGATTGCTGACACAGACCAAGATAAACATACACACTGGCTTTGTTTTCTGAACGTGGGCAAAGATTCTTTGATTCAATTTTACAATTGCTAAGACTTACTAAACTATTATATTAATTGTTTTCTGAATGCCTGATCAGTGTTTCATAAGGGCCAGCTACAATGCAGCTCCTGCTTCTCCAGCAGTAACCATAGCTGAAAGACGTTACCAAGCTAATTGGCAACAAGAATCTTAAGTGGCATGTTTAATGGAAAGGGAGGGTGACAATGAAAACCGCGACTTTCAAGAAGACTGCGGATTGATAAATAAGCGTTCATTTTACCCGAGAGAAGCACAAAGCCATTAATTTGTAATGAGACAGTGGTGAAAAGGGGCAATGTTAAATGCCCTTTTGAGACTAAATATAGCAAAATATCCTTAAAACACAGAGGTAAGAATGGCAAAACCAACTAAAGCATAGTTTGCATACGTGTGAAGTATCACAGTTCACCCTTAATTGAGACTCACGGTTTTGTAATTGGTAAACGCTCACGAGGTCGTGGGGGTCCTTGCAGAGCAAGAAAATTCGGTAAGTGGAGTTTAAGGACTTTTATTAGAGTACGCCTGGACCAGATTGAACGACCTTTTTGCTCAGGTGTGTTATTGTTTGTTATTTTTAAGTTTGTATTTAAGATATTTAATTGATTTGTGTGGGAAGATCTCTCTCAAAATTGTGGTGGAAGTTGCTGTAATACAGATCTATTAAACAATGCAGCATACCTTAACTAAATTGATTTATGTTTTTTGTATCATTGCCTAAAAACTACAGAAATATCGGATAGGGACTTGTTATCGGCAGATACTGAATGTTGAATGACTCGGATCGGGAGTTAAAAGTCTTGATCGGGACATCTCTAGTGTGTAGTAAAGCTTGGGGGAAAAATCATCCAGACCCCAAAAAAATAATTATACAGTGTGATGGATTGTTTTGAGGTGCCCCCTGAAATATTTCTGTTGTTTTTTTTGTCAATTAATGTCATCCCTCCAGCTTAAACATGGGTTTAACATTAGAAACTGATTTTCAGCATTCTGCTTAGTCATAAGTGACTGCTGTGACAAAACCCATTTGTCATGAAGGAATGTGGAATTGATTTTCAGGACAGTCATGAGTAATGTGAAGTTCACGTTTATGCTTCCTAATTGAGAAGACTGCATGCTGTGTACAGCTAGTTTTGGATAAAGACTGACTAATCACTTGGCCATCAACAGCCAGAAGCAGAGGAAGAAGGTTTTTCTAATCTCTTTTTGAGGTTGTCATTGATGGCTCAAACTCACACATGGAAAAGAGCTTTTAATCATCTCGGACGCATTGCATGATCTTTCACAGGGAGACCTGGCAAATTCGATGGTAGTCTTGTTCGGTTGCTCATTAACAGAATTTAAAGTTCTCCGTGCGGTGATTTAGGAAATATCAATTGACTGTACGTCTGGCTTTACTTGGAGGCATTGAAGTGCATTTATTTTGCTTTATCGGACTGAAAAAAAAAAAAAAAAATGTACCTTCTCCCAGACAGCACCTGCATAGCTAAAAGCCAATGTCAAAACAGACCCTCTTGTTCACTGACTGGAGACAGTGAACTGTGAACTGGGCTGGCTGGTTCTGATCCGATAATATACTGCAGCCAGTGTTCATTCACCCCAGTCCTCTCGTTGACAAATTGACCGGGGATGCAAACATCAGTGACACTGTGTGATGTGTAATCGCAACCTGTTTTCCTGTTGAATCCCTCCACGGAGTTCCAGAATAGTCTATGGGCAACAGGCCAGAAACATGGAATTGCAAGGAGTTACAGAATTAAGAGAGAACCCACTGGGGGTCCCCTTCATGATGACTCCTTCCCTTTGAAGTCCACTTTTGTTCTTGCTCTCTCTTCTGAGGCGGCATTGCTGGCACTGAAACTAATTTTTTGCTACACAGGCAGAGTTACTAGCTGTGTTCATGGGTTTAATGTTCAAAGTTTATAAAGTGCCCAGGATATATTTAGGACTTGCTGCTCCTTCCAGAGAAGTGAGGGACTTTTGCACAGTGTAATATTTTGGATGAGAAGACATCCTCAATATTGTACATTACAGTTTTAGTGCCGTTAATGACTAGCCGATGTATGTCACCATTAAAAAATTGTACACCAAAGTATTTGCCGTGCCCTTGGAACAAATTTGAGGGAAGCTTTTGCATTTCATTATTTTAACCTGCACTTTCTTTTTCGCTATAATGTTCCATTTTGATGTTCTGCGGTAAAGGTCATTTGTAATTATGTGGATGCAGTGGAGCAGGAAGATCTTGATATTCAAGCGTTTATACGTTTTAATAGGTCCAGTGTCATCTTCATCAGCTTACTGTGATGATAACAGTAACAAACACCGTGTGAAATTTTCCCCTATCGTCACTATTTTTAAGAGGTTCAGATTTTGTTTTAACTAATTGGGGGGAATGTATAAGGAAGTTAAGAACAAGCAGCTTTTTTATGTTTCCTAAAGACAAATGTCACGGTGATATGACAGAAAAAAACCGTCACCTGAGCGTTTGGCAATGGGAAACCATTCCCTTTAAAATTAATAAATCATGAGAATGATAATTCGGGTCTGGATTATATACTTTGTGACGTTTGTTGAACTTCACTAACATCACAGAATTTCACATATGGTCAGTTTCCCGTGACAAAACAAGTTCAGAGGGTGATAGGCAGCCTGAGTCTTTACTGATGTTCTGTTACCTAACAGTAAGATTTAAGGAAATGTCTGCGCAGGACCATTGTAAATACAGCTGCAAGGTAAACATTTATTAAAATTCTGAGCCAGCTAATCGCTTTTCCGACAGCACGAGATGGAAAAGTTATCTTTCCGAGCAAACTTTTTCTCTTTTAGGAAATGCTGGAGCAATAACGAGTTTTATTCTCAGGAGGACAAAGCTATAATTCCTTGACTGATTTAAGGCAAGGATTGTTTATGCAACTTTAGATTGAATCATGAGTTAGCGTTTGTCATCCATGGCCAATCCAACTCGCCTCTCCTTCAGCACCGACAAGGTTACGTGGTTTTGTTGAATGCCTTCTAACCCTGTTTTTCATGGAATTCATTTCTCATCTTAATAACAGAAGAAACGAGACCTTTTTTTTACATTTTGGACAAAGTATGATTTGTAGCTAAGTGGGGGTAATTTCAGACTAACGCTGAAGGACTCAAGACTCCATGTTGCACTAAGGTAAGTATGGCCTGTAGGATGAAAGAAACTGTCAGTGCTGAATTTTAATGTTTTACATTAGTCTACAAATTGGATTAGTAGGCTATACTTGCGTCATTAGCAGTGTATGGTGACTAATGTAACAATTCTGTGTGGATTTCATTAATGATAGGTTAGGTTGAGCTCGTAGCTGACATTATCATCCAAACAGCTGTTCCTTCCTCCAGCAACCCTGCACGTCACACTGCTTACACTGCTTGACCATGGATTCGGGGAAGCGAGTGGTCTGACCGTCGCCTGGAGCTGTTTTTATTTTTTCACTCAATAAGTGACGGGAAGATAGTGTTTGACTTGCTGACACAGCCAGTTGTCCGCTGCTCACCCAGGACTGACAGAACACTCCCCCCCCCCACCACCCCACCCCCCGTGACATGACAGAGGACTCGGGCCCCCCCTCCGCGTGTAATCAAACGAGCCACTTTCTGTCACCTCCCCTTAATCACTGCTTCCCGCCTGGATTCCACATCGCGCTGTCGCTGTCAGCGGATGCGATATTTGCCAGATCTCCATTTTCCCCCCCTCTCCCTTCCCCCCGAGTTCATTCCCTTTTCTGCCTCATAGTTACAACCCCCCCACTATCCCTGAACCCCACTCACGGCGGAGCTCTAGTGAGCGGGTTGTTTACTGCGGCCCGCCTGCATGCCACTCAGTCTGCTGAAGCTCTGCAGTAAGCACGTCAGCGTGCCAATGCGGGCAGCTGTCTCTGTGAGTCCCCTGGACAGCATGCTGTGGGGAAGGTGGAGGGTGAGGGGGAAGCCAGAATATATAAAACACCTCCGGATCACTGCCTTTTCCACAGTCCAGAATGTTCTCACACGCCCCCCCACATCGCTCCCACACAAATTCACTTACATGCGTGGCGGCCGCTTACGGTCTCGCGGCCGTGCTGGTGGTTGCCCCATGAATGCTGACCTGAGACCGTTTTCCTGCTCATGGGCAGTCTGACTGATGCAGCAAGCATGGCGTGGACCCATTCTCGCCGAAGGTGCCCAGTGCTGACATATGTCACAAAAGAACAGGAGAGGAATCCACGGGCTATTAGGTGGCTAATATTGCTATGGAAACCATAACTGCCAGCACTGGACAACAAATCTATGCCTCGGGACAGTTTTTAACACGTATGGATAGCTGAATGTATCAGGGAGCTATTCTGATATACTCATAGCAGTTATTCCTTCTTCAACATGTTGTGTCATGTTCGCGAAGTAACGTGATTTCACCAATATATTTTCCTGGGATGTGGAGGAAGAGAGACGTGTATATGCAGAATTTAAATGACGATTTTGTCCCCGAGAATGTCAAAGGACAAGCCGCGAACTGTGTTATTGACAAGTGTTGTGTCCAGGAGCAGTGCCCAATGTTTATCTTAATGATTTAGCCCCCATGCCGTCTGATGTCTGGCCAAACAGAACCAATCAGGGAGGCCCTGTGGAATCACGCAGGCTTTGACATCAGATGAAAAAAACAAAAAAGGTCCAGGATTTCACTGGCCTGGAAATTTCAGCTTTCCGTTCACACCCAGTTACCGAAGCTAATCTTGTCAGGTTCGAAAAGAGACATGCGGTTAAGCCATCACTGCTCACCAATGCAGCTGTAATCTGTGCTACGGAGAGAGAAATTGTAATGAAATTGATCATTGCACATATGTTACCGCATTGGCTCTTCCGCCCACACAGTTTCCTGTTTGGTATGCCGCACCGGGACCCTTCCAGCCAGAGTTGAGAAATTCAGGTCCAGAAAGTACAAATCCAGACCAGGATGTTGTTTCAACCAACCAGTTGTGTACTCTGTGACTGTGACTCTTAGTGACTCTTTGTATTCAAGTGGTTGGTTGAAACAACATCCTGGTCTGGATTTATACTTTCTGGACCTTAATTTCCCAACTCTGCTTTCGGCTAATCAGATCTCATCAGAGACTAAGATCAGGCGGCCTTAACCCAATCGCTGTGAACCGCAACGTGTCGGAATCACCGGATTCAACGCGTTTGAGGAATTTCAACCAGAGGTCGTGGGCTAACTGAACTGCTAGCCTCGTTTTTCTTTTTTTGCTTTTAATTTAGGTGCCTCCCGTGGGTCAAGAGTTATCAAGGGGCTGCATCATTGCATTTCACACCCCTGATTAAAAAGCAGGGAAATGGTCTGAACTGGAATAGGTCCAAATTCATTTCAAGCCAGCATGTCACAGAACAACTTCAGCAATTGTCACTTCCATATTGAAATACATTTTTTTCCCCTGATTATGTAATGGCTCATTATCTTCTGTATGAGTACGAAACGGTTTTCATTCTATGTGCATCTGTGCACTTAAACTATTTTTCCCCCAAATCGTTCTTGATTAAATATCTTGCAGGGTAATGATATTTTATTTCCAAATGTACTTAAGGTTATAAACATACAATCGCAGAAAGACTCGGAAATGTCAAAGACAGAAAATTTGCGTGAAAAACTACGTGCTGTATGTGAAACATATCCTTAGAGACAGAACAGATCTGTATGAATCAATGTACATTTGTTATACTGGCATATCAATAGATACAAAAATACATTACTTGCTTGATGGCTGTGATCCAACTAGTTCTATCAAGATTTATTTTACTGACTTCCCCTTTGTATAATTTGACTGCAAAATTCAGGGCAAGTTTTTGACCAAACGCCGCCTTGTATCGACTGTTGGTGAGGATGCACCTCTTCTGAATTCAGAGCCAAAGGAACGCCCCACGATCAATAGCTAATTGCTAATCCTAACCTGGCTCTACAGCCAACCTGGGAGAGTCAGTAAGAGCTATGCAGACGGGGCATTCTAAGCTGTAAGGGAGAGTAGGTGAATGGGTGCAAGCTTAAATGTAGCAGAATGTGAAATATTTTTGGGGCCCCAAATTTTGATAAATTAACGCAGTTGACTGCCAAACTGGAGGGTGCCACCCCCCTTCCCCCTCCTAGGAGGGGTATGGGGTTTCAACAGAAATAAAATCAGAACACCATCCATCTTCTAACCACTTCTCCTGGTCAGGGTCATGGGGGACCTGGAGCCTATCGCATTCAGCATAGGGCACACACACACTGTACAGGTGTTTTAGCATCAACAATTAGCTTAACTGCGCGTTCTTGGATTGCGGGAGGAAACAGGAGTATCCTGAGGACATGCGTGTGGCACACAGAGATCATGCAGATTCCACCAGTGAGGAGGTGGGATTCAAACCCCCGACCACGGATGTGCTATCCGCTGAGCCGACAATCAGAACTCGTTTCTTCTCATTTTGGTCCAAATACAATCCTTTTAATTACGCAAGATTAACGTGATGTGTTACTAATTGGCCTCAGATGATGTGAATTCACCTTGGGAGAGGCCTTTGCCCCATTGATTTTGTCAAATTCCATTTCTAAATTACTAGAGTGTTTGAGTCTATTTGCCATGGTTTTTCACATTATTGCTACGTATGCTAAGTGCTTGGGAAGAGAGGCCTTGTACATTTTTACTAAATTTAGCGAAATTCAGTTGCTGGAAAAATGCAGGGGTTGTGCTTTAGAAGTGGTGCTGAAATGTATTGTTCTATTTCCCTTAAGATGTATAGCATTTGAGTGCCTTCGAATTGATATATCGACTCATGTGTCACCTAATGTGGGGATTTAAGGAGCTCTCTGCCACGCCCACAGCCAACAGGCCACACCCATCATGTTCCTGTTCTGCTTGACTAGAGTACGGACTGTTGTGGTTTGTTTTTGTTGTACTGTGTAAGCTCAGTGATGGTGAGGTATCATGTTATTTCCTAGTCTTATTGTGTTCTCCATATATGACCCTTTGCTTCTTTACCAGCTTCCTAATCCCTGTTTTGTGCCCTTTGGTTTCGCTTGCATTGTATTTACTCGTGGATTACCAAACTTTGAATTGGTTTCGACTTACAACTTCTGGATGACGTTTCGGATTTAGAAACCTGTGTGAATTGACCTGTTGCTTTGAGCTGTTTTGCTGTTTTTTGACCTGAGACCTGTCTGCCATTCAGTGAAATTTTATTCTGCATTTGGATTCATTACACCGTCTTGCCTCTGACACTCCATATTCATAATGGCATCCATTACTGTCTTTTCTCCCTTCTTAAAAATTCAAGTCTTTCTCCCCCAGACCAAATTCAAAACCTTTCCTAAATGCCATTTGCCTAAATTTGAAACTTGTTTTTAAGGTTGATGCCTTGTGCCCCATGATGGACTGGCATCCCATCTAGGGTCTACCCCAGCATTGTGCCCTGTGATTGACTGGCATCCCGTCCAGGGTGTACCCAAGCCTTGTGCCCTGTGATGGACTGGCATCCCGTCCAGGGTGTACCCAAGCCTTGTGCCCTGTGATTGACTGGCATCCCGTCCAGGGTGTACCCAAGCCTTGTGCCCTGTGATTGACTGGCATCCTGTCCAGGGTATACCCAAGCCTTGTGCCCTGTGATTGACTGGCATCCTGTCCAGGGTGTACCCAAGCCTTGTGTCCTGTGCTGCCTGTGATAGGCTATATGTGTCCTTATACAGGATAAAAGGATGGACTGCATTCTTCACAGCTTTACTGCTGTAGACAGGTGGTCCCGTGTGTGCGTGTTCTGGGATTTGTATGTTGTCTGTTCTTGTTTGTGATTGCATGAGGCACTGACGTAGCCCACCCCCATCACATTTCCATCTGATTGCATTTCATATATTTCAGTTTTGGCATCAGTGCTCATGCTTAGGTACTGGACCACATGTTCAGAGGAATACTGCGAGAAGAACATGGCTACCTCGCTGTGATAATACGATGTTTCTCTTGCAATTGTTGAACCCCGGTGGTTTTGTTTATCCATGAATGCACAGACACTAATCTGTCTTTTGAATCACATCACTTTTTCTAACACTGGGGCAGATCAGAGATTTTTTTATTTTTTTTTTCCCGGGAAATATTGCAAGGTTCTCACTGTTTTGAAGTCATTAACGGTTGTGATTTAAAACAGACGGTATGACCAAGGGGACGGAAGGGGCAGATACGCGGCATGTTACACCAAATGGGTGGGAAAGACTGAATTTCTGAAATCACCAGCCAAGTGCCTTTGAGAACTTGTTAAAGAAAGCAGCACTAAACAGAGTTTGAAGCGTTTCAACCTAAGACTAGCCTTTCAGAGGACGTAGTCTATCTAGGAATGAATTATCCCCATTTCTTATTCACTTTCACGCTTCCTCCTCATCACTTATTGGGAGAACGCAGATATAGGAGAACGTGATGGAGCTGATATCTGTATGTCGGCTGGGAAAGAAGAACCAATAGGTAATGTAGCATTTAGTATTTCTATGTATTTAGTTAAAGGTAGTACACACAAATAAAATTGAATGATCAATATATTTTGTTCTTAATTGGATTTCAGCTTACGGGCTTTTTTCTGTGAATGAAATATTCATATTTGATGGCTGAGATGTAGTCTGGGGGTTGTTTTATATCCACAATGTGTCCCGTAAGAGAAGGAGAAAATCTCTGGATGCTCCTTCTTTCCTCTGACCTGTGCTGTCTCTACCCTGATGCCGTGCTCCCACTGTGCTCCCACAGAACCTTTGTTACCGGAATTCTGAAAAAATCCAGCGGCTTACCGAGGTTAAAGCCTCTGCCATTTTCCATTTCAGCATTTATGCAATTGTATAATTCACCTGGTGGAGCTCAGACAAACGTGTGCTTGGATGGATTGTGCCACTGGCTCAGATCTTTAGCCTTGTGGAATAAAACCCCTTTCCTGCAAAAGGTGTCATACTGGTTACAGATTCCTTAAATGAAATGCATGAGGATCAGTTGCTAGTTCCTTGCACAGGAAGTTCTGACCTTTAACGCGACCTCCCCTCAAACATTCACTAACGTTCCTTAAATGCAAACCACTTAGCAGCTCATCTTGAGTTTTAAATCAGTCTTTCTGTCCCAGTTATGCCAAGATGCTGCTAATACGCTTCACATATTTGATTTTTATGTTGTTTACCAACTGCTGTGCTGATGAAGGGTTATGCAAATTTGTACCTCATGTAACAAGATTTTGTGATTACCCAGTCCTCTTCATAATTAGCAATGCGGTTTAAATGACATAAACCTTTTGGACAGTTACACAGGAATTGCATTATGAAACCACATAACAACGACAAAGTGACCATGTTAATGAAAATAAAATGTGTCTTAGCATATTTAAACTTATTTGCAATGAAATCAATGAAATGTGTATTTAAATCCTGATAGCTAACTGGTAATGGGATAGTCACACATTTATTGAACTTGAATGGCTCATCGCAATGCCAAAAATGGGATATCATTTATTTTAAGTACCCATCAAAATTCCCTAATTTATCCTGAAAAGCTCAAGAATTGATCACTAGGAGGCCGATGATACTGGCAGAATTGCCCATTGAAAGAGTCACAGACCCATTTAAAATAAGGATTTTCACATAACGAGTTCATTTAGATTCATACTCTATTATTTCTTTTTCTTGAGACGACCCATCCAGTCTTAGAACAATTGTGTGTTTTCCTACTGGCCTCGGGTTTTGGACTTACTATCTCTTGCACCCTATTGCATCCTGGGATAAGATCTGGGACCTGGAGTGCCGAGCTAACAAAGTCGCACTTCCTGTTAATGGCTTAACATGATTCAGTTCTCTTTTATCTCAGTTTTATCTGTCTAAAAGGCACATTCATTTCGTTAGATCAGCAAGACGTTCTTGCCGTATGCAGAGCACATCTCGTCTTGGGCCACACGAGAAAAAATCAATTGCCTCATGCACTTATTATCGTGGATCTGCAAACGCTACACTAATTCAGATCCATTCCGAGGTTTGCACATCCTTTCCCAAGACAACGTTTTGTAATCGATTATATGTAATGGCTGCGTGCAATTAAACGGAATTCCGGGGAACAATGACAGATGGAATGCCTTGAAACTGTCATTACATTCAGCATTTGCGGAGTCACAAAAGCTTTAATATTTCAGTGGATGGATTTTATAAAGCAATGAGGCTGAATTCAACCACACATATAACAACTGAGACAAGCACTTAAGTTTAAGTTTATTTATTGCTCATTAATTTTTGTGGTCCCTTACACAGCTTGTTTTATTTATGATTTTGTTTTCTTAAATTGATATATGAAGATATCATAGCCAGGCTACTAATGTTGTCTAGAATGAATTATTATTAGTGGTGGTACTATCAGTGATGAGCCAATTGAAACTGCCCTTAGGCAACACTCATACCAGTGAAAATTAAGCTCATCACTTGGCTAAAAAAGGCATGTCTATCTTATGGCAGGTGAATTTTTACAGAACATGGAATAAGGTAATGGAAGGGGGTCACCCATGCATACCCGTGCAAACAAGAATTCAGGGAGGCTCTATGTATGAAGCTAACCCTATGTTGCCATATCCATCAGACACTTTTAATGTTGAGATAGGTAGAGCAGAATGACTGCCTGTCCCAAAATGTTACATCCCAATAGAACTTGTCCTCTATGAAACTCAATGTACATTGTCATATTTCAGATACAGCATATGATGGAACATTTCTTAATATAGCTTTTTATCCAATCTGGTTCCTCCTAAGGTTTCTTACTCCTGAGGGAGTTCTTCCTTGCCACTGATGCCTTCGGCTTACTCTCTGAGGACCTTGGGCGCGGGACTACGTAAAGCACTTTATGACAATGCTCTTTGTTAAAGGCGCTATATAAATGAACTGAATGTATGAGGAACACACTAACACACTTCTCAGATTATAATTTGTCAAATCTGTCATACACTGAACTGAAATTTAAATCTGACATAAACTAATTCCTGCAACTCAAAGCAAGTTATTAGCAATCCATCCATCTATACCACTTATCCACTACTGGACTGTGATATGAGCTTGGAGCCTATGCGATTTGCTATAAAATAAAATATCCAGTCGACTGCAGATCCCACAGTTAAAACTTCAGTGCCCTTTGGATTCTGACCTCGACCATGATACACTCTGGGAAAGATAATGAGGCTCCAGAACTTCAGAGCCAAACACAGACTGAGGCTATAATGAGCTTGTTGTGTTGCCTTCCCAGTTTTATGGGTAAAGTGGGAGTTCTGCCCAGTGAAAGCAAGTAGATTTCTGTATTAAGAGCTCTGCAAGTTCCTCAGAGACAGTCAAGTCTTTTTTTTCACAACCCTCCCTCTCCTTCCCATGTGGGGTTAATTAGGTGTCCACGCTAGCCCAGTACTCATAAAAGCCCTTAAAGTGTGACGGATCTAACTGGAAGCCCATCTCACTAAGACTAATGGTTAATCTTGCCTGTTAACATATAACTTAATGAATTGCTGGAAAGTGTTATGATTCAAGCCTGGAAGACTCATGACTGAATCTACACATCAATGTTACAGACAATGGGACCCTTGAATCATTAATCATATTACATACTTAACAGGTCTATCCCGTATGTCTTATATAAAGACACACCCTGTCTTAGTACGTGAATCTGTACTTACGTAAAAATACCTGCTGCACACGTTTTACAGATACTGCTAACGCGTTCACGACGGTGCATGATGTGTAAGTCAGAGCAGCCTGTGAACGCGTCTTCTTGGGTGTCTCACACTCTGCACACTACACTGTGTACAATTCAGCTTTTTTGTGCTTAAGTTACGGCGTTGTATGACTGGTATATTTATTCTTATTTGTTCAACTTACGTAAAATGTGACTTCCGTAAGACATTGCGAGACGGTTCCTTTGCTTAAGTTGGGGTGAATCTGTACTCGACCTTCCAGTATCTTAACCAAGTCAGAGTCACAGAGTGGCCTTCTTATCGGATATCTTGAGGTAATTCTAGACAGGACCCCCTTCTGTGTTCAGAAACACTCCAAGGGTTGAGAAGTTCTACGTTCAGCGATGCCTCTCCGCACGCCACTGTTGTACTGAGCTGTTATTTTCGTATCTGCAGCCATCCTTTTAGCTTTAACAAGCCTGGCCTTCTTCTATGACCTCTCTCATTAACGAGGTGTTTTCAGCCACAAAAACGCTGTAGACGGGATGCTTTTTCATTTATAACCATTCTTCTTAAATTCTAGACACCGTATTACGTCAAAATCCTGGGAGGGTGGCTATGCCTGGCGGTCACCAAGTCTTGTACCATGTTAGAAAGTTACTTAGATCACACGTTTTAGCCGCTCTAATGCTTAGCCACACAGTAAATGAGCTTCATAACAATGTCTCAATGACTGCATTCAGCTGCAGCCACATCCTTGCTGGTTGGAGCAGGATGTGTACGTTAAACTGACCACATAGTTTATACTGCATATAACTTAGAGTTGAACACATCATTTCCTTCTTCCAGGAATGCTAGGCTGCAGAGTTCTACATAGATTCTTGCGTACAGTAAGACGATTGTTGAGGTTATATCTTGAAAATAAACAATGAATGAAAGGAATCTTGCCAAAACTTTTATGAGAAATAGCAGAATGTATTTACTTTTGGTTTTCATTACAAAGTCGTTCCATTACCACTTGCATAAAACCACAGCAGTACCGCTGTTCATAGTCTTGTATTATTATTTAAATATTCAAGTTCATCTTCTGGGGTATATTTTTGCCGATAAGTCCACGAACGGAAAGTAATTCATGTGAAATGTGTCATTTGCATATACATAATCACATGCTTCAGCCCCATCAGAGCAGATAGGGACCAGACGATGAACGGTGGACAAGGAATGTGATATTGTATATATACTTGAGAAGAAAAATAACTGCAAATGAAAAGTTTGCACAAACACACACACACACACATACAGATGCTCCCATTCATAAAGCAAGAATACCAAACAGCTGTTTATTTTGTTCGTGTCGCGTCATACATGACCCAGACATGACACGCCCCCTTTCTCCGACCACCATAACATAACCCCGCCCCCGCTCTCCATTTACACAGTCTGGAGAAGACATCCCTGCAGAGGGGAGGGATTTCAAACCCTCACCGGTTTTCATGAAGTAGACTCTAGGGGGGACCAGGGACTTGAGACATCTGGAGGAGGGGGGGAGTCAAGCGTGGGTGTGTGTGTGCGTGTGTGTGCGTGTGTGTGTCTGTGGAGGGCAGTTTGTCTGCCCACATCCCGCCCCAGGCACTGACAGCCTGCGACAGGCCACAGCTGCCTGGGAGTTTCCTAGCCGTCCTAGGCTACCACTTGGCCCTGGAGCCTGGCCCACTCCACACTGCATCAAGTGTCCCTCTGCTCACATTTCCTGCAAGAGTCCCTGTCTGTTCCTTTCTTTTCAGAGTCCCCAGTGAGCCCACAAGGGTCAGCTCATTTTCCACTTAACAGAGTTCACCTCATTTTCTAGATGAGTGTCATTCGTTATCATTATGTTTCCATATTCTTTTTTTTTTTTGCACAGCTTCAGCTTCATGCTTCTTCACAATTCCGACTGCTACGTAGAGCAAGAATGGCTTCCCTCGTAAGCCACGTTGAATTGGTGTTAATTCTGTTATTCTCAGTCTTGAATGTAAGGATGTAAGCTAGATAGGGCTTTCACAATACAGTTTCCTAAAATGCATTTCATTGTGTTGGCGAGAAAATGAGATATATCTCCTACAATGCTATATATTCCTCCATAGTTCAAACTGATACATCTGTCAGACAGTTCTCAGTTTAATTTCCTGCTTAGCAGAAGCAGCATAGAAGAGACTTACTTGAACCAACAGCCATAAGTTAATTTATGCATTATTCAAAATCCTCTTTCTGTTCTGAAATGTCTACATGTCACATTTGAGTTTTTGATTAATTCTTTTCTCAGGCACAGGCCTGGAAAAAGCGATTATTCATCTCTGTCTGGCGGTCTCATGCATTTATCCTGTTTCTGCTTTAATAACCTTGGTTCCCAGCTGAAAATTAGTACACTTTGTTTGAAGTCAATGGGTAGCCACTGAATTGCCTGAAATCTCTGTTGCGTTTACTGTGCCTTCGTCTCAAATTTCAACTTTTTTGAAGTTGAAACATAGAGTGCTATTGTGGTGAATTGATTTATTAAGCCCATACACGTATTACAAAAAAACCTTCATCCATAGAGCCTTGAACATCAGGGCTCATCCTTGTTATCATCAGACATAAAAATGACGATTTTCTTCTTGGTAAACACCTGCTGGTATAACAATTTGTTTTTTACACTGAGCCTAGGGTGACCTCTAAGGATTTTTTGACACCTTAATCGATATTTCTAAATAAATAATGGTGTAAAACCGGGAACATATTGCCTTTTTCATGCATCATCTCCATTTTCAAAGTTCACCTTAGTAAAAAATGAATATACATAAAGTTAGATAACAAGATATATATGGATTTGAGCCGATGTCTGGTGTTCAGAGTTGAAATAAGTCAATAATTTCTTTATGGAAAAAAAAATCCCACCATTCTTTTCTGTTAACACTTCCTAATGCGCATGACTTTTGGCGGTTTGGCGGTTTTTCTGTAAAACTGACGGCCCTTTATTTCGCAGCACGGTCGGTCAGGAAGTCGACATGGGCTAGTGTACGGAGACTGCAGACTGTTTATATCGTTGCGGTGAGTCTCGATCGTGTGCTCTTCCTGTTTGTTTGACGCAGCACCTGGACACTTGTTTTTAATCATCAAAGTGCGCTCGTCCCGACAACACAGCGTAACGGACACATAAATGAACGACCAAGAACATCACAATGTGTCACTAATCCAGCTTCTGATTTAGCTAGGTCTCAGTCCTGGAAAGGCGACATGTCATGCTTTCCACTGCATTTTTCTTTAAGTTAATGAAGGAAACCCGTCATCTTCTCAACACAGGCCGTAAATGTCAGAAGCACTAGCATTAGGAGAGGCCTTTCTAAATGCATTCTTCTCGCATGCATAACTCAATGCTCTCTGATGTGTCACTGAGTGTAGAATTGAATGAGGAGGTTGTGGGTTCTTAGCGGGTGTGAAATATATTGGTTTATTTAAAAGGACAGCGGTCATTGGGGCCCGAGGGATTTGAGCGATCTCCCAAAGTGGATTGAGTTTCATACAAGGTTAAATAAGCGTGCTTTTTATTGCGGCCATTCATCAAGCAGCTGCTTGGTGCCATAGCAGTAATAGCACTGGTAGCAATGTATCCTCAGTTATATCTGACACAGGCTTGTGTAAACCCCATTGGACGTTGATTTCATTAGTCAATTAGAAGCTAACAGGATGTCGCGAGAAGATGCAAGAGATGTGGACTTTTGTTTTTTCTCAGTTTTTCCATACACAGGTCAGGAAATTAGTGGGTTAAGGTATGCTTACAATGTTTCTTCTGCTTCAGGTACAGACCCACAACGTTAAAAGAAATCCCTGTCTTCTTCAAACACCTCATTTAATAACATCTTTGATGTTGATCTTACATTCAAATCTCTGGAACATAGCCATTTGGGTAGGATTTTTACCGCTTAGTGACATTGACCGGTGGACATGGACGTACAGAGGACCCACGTAGCTTTTGTGAAACGCGTAAATCCCTGGAATAATTGTCTTCCCTGGCTTGAGGGGTTTTAAGGTTACTTCAACTTTGTGTATTGCCCCATTAACTCAACTGATTGACCAGCTGAGAAGCTTATCTGTCCCATTGTTATCAAACAGGGAGCATTCCCACAACTTTCAATAACGTTCTCATTAGGTTCTTAAAAGGTTCTGTTACATAACAACATTACATAACTAATGTTGCTGTAACGTTCTAAAAATGTGAATCAGGAAACTTAACCAAAAAAAAGCATTGTAGGAGCATTTTTAAAATAACGTGTTTTCAAAAACATTCCTGGAACGTCCAGAAAACTGGACATAAACGTTCTAACAACCTAAAAACAACATTTTAAAAACGTTCTACTAACCCAAAATTGTTAGCTGGGAAGGTGGCATCTGACGTTCGAAATCTTCAGACAGACCAAGCGATTTTACTGTTCCACGTGTGTGCCGGTTGGAGTGCGTTCGGGTCAGTGGATGAAGCCTATTTATATAGTCATATTCACCATGATGAATGTCACAGAGAGGGGCAGACTTCTGCATCCAGTTAATTAGCTAGGTACCCCATCCAAAAACTGCACTTTCCCAGAGGTTCAAGTAGAGTCCTGTTTTTGTGCCTCTGGGAAGGGCGCTTCACTTAGATAAAGGATGAAAGGTTAAGAATAGGCAAACCTTGAAGTAAGGAATTATACAAACTGCAGTCAGAGAAGCAACTGTTTGCAAAGCAACCAATTAACATAATCGAATGTAATAAATGCATATGAATGAATCTGGCACTGTTGTCTTTACAGATGAATGGCTTCCAATTAACATTTCTGCCCCTCCATCCCATTTGATGCGGGAGAGATTGTAGAGCAGGAGGCCAGGAAGGGCTTAAGGTGACAATGGGGCGAGACGGTCACATGACGCGTAGGACGTGCACGAGGAATCTCCACGCAGGAATGCTGTCATTTGGTTCTGATTTCACGGCCCAGTGAGCCGGCTTCCCAGCAAACATGGCAGAGGCCCTGAGAGGGAGAGCTGCAGTGAATAACATCAGCTCCTTTAATGCATTCTAATCACTGCCTTGTCAGAAACACTTATTTGCCACACCAGTGAAGGTTTACTATCCAGCGTTGCCATTTCCCTGCTTGATCATCAACAATTCCGCATTTAGAGCGGTACCAGTCCGAACGCTTACCGTGTCCCTCTTCCTGCTCAGCGGTAAATTAGTTTTGTCTGGCAGCACATTAATATTTAAACGTTTAATTGGAAGCAGTGTGTAAATGGATGCTTTTGCTCGTATAACGAGTAGAGATTTTTTAAAAGCTGAATATTTTTCCATTTTTAATTGGAATCGCTATCACCAAATTCAGGATCTGCTTGGGATCTGTAGCATTTTAATCTCTGTAGCATCACGTGCCAGTAGAAGTCTTTTTCACAACAGTCCATACAAGTTCTAAAGTTTACAGTTTACAGTCTAAGCTTAAAAGCATCAATCAACCATAGTAGCCCCACCATATCTGATTTCTAAAGTCTGAACAGAATAACTCTGCTGGATGGCTGTGTGAGATCATTGTTACCCTCTGCACCCCAAGACATGCACGTCTCCCCTTACTGAGTAATGCTTCCCTGTACTTCATTTGATAAGAAATCCATGATTTGTTTACTAAGTGCAGTCACCCAACCTCAAGAAAGGAATCCACGTCATTGGATTGAAGTCACAAATTGTATGAGCATTTAAGTCCAAGTTTTGAGACCACATTGCAAGTTTCTTGAAGTCATCATTTTCAAATTGCTTTTTTTATGGTTTTCCCATTTTTCATCTTAAAAAAATCTTGATGCCAGATGCCGCCATCTTCTCATAACAACGACAGGAGATTTTCATGGGTATTTCTGTAGTGATGATACCTGTATTGTTGTCCTTCCCACTAACTAGTAACTGTTACAGCAAAGGACAATAGTCCTTAGTGTTAAACTTACTGAAAACTTTGAGTTTTCAGTCTGAGTGAAAGTCAGCGAAAGACATTTGCTAGTCTGACTCACGCACTATTGAGTCTTTTTCCACAGTGACTCAATTCAGAACCACAAAAAACAAGATCTGTTCTCCAGGTTCACAAGCTTGCTCTGTACCTCAGCTTACTCTTTAAAAATGTCAGTTCTTTTATTTAAGAACGGTGCAGCAACACAGGCAGTCTTTAAAAATAAACACGACAGTCATATACTCATCCCCAAAAACGTATAGCCTTTGTGATCCTTTTCAAGATTCTGGATGTTCTTCCTCGATTCCAGCCTGTTGAAGCGATTCGTGACCAAAAGCCTGAGCAGCAGTCAAAGCACATTCCTGCGTACATTGATAATCAGCCCTCAGCACCTGGAAGTCATCAGAAAGGAAACAGGAAACATGTCTGCATCTTAATTACAATAGTATTATTATTACTTCTTATTATTAACATTAGTAGCAGTATGAATTTTCATCCTTGCTGCCCTCAACAGGCCTTTGAGTAACCAAACTGAACAGCATGTCTTGTTGTCAAACTTCAACAAGCCACAATGTTGTGTTTTGTCGTGTAGCAAGAATACAGCAGGTCTCCTTTGCAGCTTTCAATGGCAAATACAGATAGTGGTCGACTTACGACCCATGCATCTTACGACCGTTCAACTTACGACCGCTACCGCATCTCACAGGCAAATGGCACATTTTGCCACGCCCGCTATCTTCTTCCTACTGCTGTACACGTGCTGTATCTCAGGTCGGCATCATTCAGTGCCATCTCAGTCTATTTCCTGTGGCAGTTTCGCTACATTCAGTTACATTTAGCATTTTTATCAAAACCCCTAAACATGTCCATCCCTTTGTCTACTCCTGGACTTGCCAAGAATGAAAGAAAAGCCATTGATCTTGACACAAAAATGAAGGTGATCAAGAAGCTATCACTGCACCACCTGGCCATTTGAATGTGCCGGTTGGTCTTACGACCGGTCTGTTCGAACTGAACATGGTCGTAAGGCGACGACTACCTGTAACAGGGAAGAGGCAATTAAGGACCGTGGATTGGGCCAAATCTCTGCAGTTCATTCTCAGGTTGTGTTTTGAATGAGAGTCTATCACAATGGAGACTTTTCCTCATGTACATTTTATTTGCCTGACCGAAAAACATTAACAGCACTCCCACAATGCACCATTTTAGATATGTCCCCACTCCTGGGGTGACGGGAGTGATTTATAGTCCTCAGAACACAGGTGCTGCACGACTGGTGACACTGAGCAGCAGTCTGTGAAGACGCACACCGCCCGCGGTGTCATCGAAATGAACGTGACTCAAAGAGGCACCTGTCTAGCAGACGTACACAAATCTGCAGGATTATGTTCTCACCCATTTCGTTCTCTGCGCAGAAGTTCTTGCGCGGGCCTTTAACAACAGAATTTATCCTGATTAAGTGAATTGTGAAAAGCTAATTTTCCCCAACGAGAAGCTAAAAATATTGATTGAGATATAATGTCAGTAAGGCTTAAAAATGGAAAAGAAATCTCGAATCCAAAACAGGTTGGCTTTATCATATCTCTCATACATGAGCAGGCCACGGAATCTGTGCAATGTTAGCTAAGATATCCATTCTCAAAAAAAACTTTTAAATCAATAACCTGGCCTCATTTTTGATGGTCCTTTCATTTATCACTGTCTAATCATACTAAATTTTTAATATAATATTACTAAACAGTGCCACGGCTGGTAAGTTATAAATGGCTTCTTTGGCAATTAAAAACTTGTGGTTCATTTAATATTATGCCTTCCTACTCACATGATCGAATCATTGTTCTAGCTTCCACAAACTGATAAAGTAAGCAGAAACATGAGACAAGACTAAATTAGATTTTTTTTATTTATTTATAGATTTGACTATTTTTTGGGTCAAAAAGATTTTTTGCCAGCTTAATCTATTCTCTCTCCTCTAAGCAAATGTTTGTCATTTTTTAAAGGACACATCAATGTTGCCTTTTCAACTCACGTATGTTAGCCTTTGTCCATATTTACAGTAATTTTGCTTACTTTCATCATTCAAGCCAATATCTAAGTAATTTACAACGTTATATAAAAGAGATGTCTAACATGACTTTTTTTTAAGGTTTACAGATAATATTTAGTGGTGTCTGAAGAGAAACAGTCAAAAACAACACAATTCAGACAGGATCTCAAAATTGGAAAATCCAAAAGGGAGGTATTTCAACGATGGAAACATGATATTTCTAACCAAAACTGAGACGGTGTTTAACGAACCCATTTTCACATCCTCAAAATACTTAGTGAGATCCTACGCAGATCAGATATCAACAGCATCTGAAAAATGTTTTTTTTTTCATCCCAGTTAAACATTTCTAACTGAAAAAACATCACCGAATTAAATGATCCTGAAAAGCTCGTTATGGCAGTGCTGGTTTCCATCTCTCCGACAGACTGCTGCAGATCACCCACAGCTGGTGCCCAACAATGCACAGAGCATCCTCTTAAAGCCCCTCTAAGATGCAACCATCATGCCTTACTAACTGTCGTTTCAGTATTTCAGTAGTCCCCAGCACTCTGCCACATATGCTCAGGCATTCAGCTAGGTTCATCTTTTAACCCCTAAACAACCAGACATCTCAGAAAAGGGCTGCAATATTAATCGCTTCACCTCTGCTGTGCATTACAATTACAAAAACGTAATCCCAAAAACTGACTTCAGCAGGGCTTTGCAACTCTGAAATTGCATAGCCCTTTGCGGGAATCAGATCTAGCCTCCTGACATACATCTCTGATCCAGATTGTTTGACAAGATGATTCTAACCCCAAATAAACAGTTTGCGTTGACATCTTAATGACGACGATTCTTTGACATCGACTTTGGCTGAAATGCAACTCTTCTGCACTCCCGCATTTTCCTTCTTGCACTCACTGTTTTACTAACCTGCTCCTCTTTTGTTTTTCTCTGTGTTGCAAAGAATTCTTTGAGACGATCCCCTTCATCATCATTAGGCTGATTTCCTGATTTCAATGAATCAAAAAAAAAATGCAATGTCCAATGGAACACATTTTTCTCTGTTTACATTGGTTTAGGAAAACATGCGGTCCTAATATGTTCCAGGACTCATTTCAAATCGCAGTCCTTGTACTGCATTAGGGAGTATTCCTTAGAGTGGTGGCTCCCAAACTATTTCTATTTGGCCACCCTTTTGCAGATAACAGTATTTTAAAACTCCCACCGCCTTGAACCTCCCAACACGTGCACACAAGGCCCAACTCATGGAACCCTTCTGCCCTCCTAGATTGGGAACCACTGCCTTAGTGGGAGTGTAATGCATCGAAACGAGGCAGAATCCAAAAGCAAAACACGATTTATTTGGGGAGGTTTATAATAAGAGTTGTGGGTCAATAGGCAAAAGGTCACAACAATAGGTCGACTCAAACAAGTTTCAAAATCCGACACATTATCGAAAGTTGTAAACCAGAAAAGAGTCCCATGGTCGAGAGACCACAAAAATGGTACCAAATCCTTAAGAGTATATTACAAGAGTCAGAAAGACAGTAAAGGAAGCAAAGGGTCATTCATGGGAAACACAACAAGCCTCAGCGATAATGCGCAGCATGGCTCGGAAATGCAGTATCACTCAACAAGGTACCTATATAGCTGTTCAACAAATGAGGCACAGGTGTCGGCCCTCTCTGGAGCTGGAGCAGGCTGGGCGTGGCTGGCTGGCTGTGGGTGTGTCAGTAGGTCCCAGTTATGTAATTCATTCTTGAAATGTCTCTTTAGAAGATTATTGTAAAGTATAAAAATGAGATATTTAACCTAATCACATCAGTCAAAAGCTTTTTTCACTGAGAGAAGTCTTTAGTATATTTTTTGTTACGATTTGTTTTATAGTAAAAATTCCATTAACTGGTTTTTGCTGAGGTCATTTTTTTGAGTAGTCGTTACTTTAAAAATCCAGCTGTTTTCCACAATCAGCCACATGTTGATGCACAAGAAAATGGAGGACAGCTTTTTCCATTTCTGTTGATCAGTAGCTTTCTGAAACAGCAAAACCGGTAGCACCAAATAAACCATTCTTCGCTCTTAATCCCCGCAGTATCATGGAAACCGTAACATTTTTTTCACTGCAAGTCATAGAGTAATGGAAATCTTAAAAGTAAAATCTTCACTGGGCAAACAAACAAATGTCCCACTAATTAAGGCAATCTTCATTTCACGTTTTTAAAGACATTTTGTAATTTCAGTATTTGAGAGATTTTTCTTTACACTTGTTTTTTTTTCTTGTTTTTTTTTTTTCAATTTATATGTATTAAATATGACATTCTGGTTCAATGTGACATGATTTCTGGACGTGTTGCCCAAATTCATGGTAATTCAAACTTGTAATGTTAAATGAAATCAAAATCAAAGGAAACAATATTGTCAACCATAAAGACCACATGACAGTCGATGCTACATAACAAAGCAAAAGGAAATAAAGAGCAGTCATTTTCTCAGTTTAAATTTTGCAGATAAAGACTCATTCATAACAACAAGTTGACGCTGAATTTTTGATAGACTGTACTGGCATATGGATCATGCTGGCATGTGGATGACACTGGCATATGGATGATACTGACTTGTGGATTATACTGGCATACGGATTATACTAGCATGTGGATTATACTGGAAGATGGATTATATTGGTATATAGGTTATACTGGTATATGGATTATACCGGCATACGGATTATACTAGCATGTGGATTATACTGGAAGATGGATTATATTGGTATATAGGTTATACTGGTATATGGATTATACCGGCATACGGATTATACTAGCATGTGGATTATACTGGAAGATGGATTATATTGGTATATAGGTTATACTGGTATATGG
>JAACJT020000032.1:13270062-13283487 GCA_009936485.2 Gymnarchus niloticus | reverse complement strand
TTATATTGGTATATAGGTTATACTGGTATATGGATTATACCGGCATACGGATTATACTAGCATGTGGATTATACTGGCATTTGGATTATACTGGAAAATGGATTATATTAGTGTATAGATTATACTGGCATATGGATTATACTGGCATACAGATTATACTGGCATACAGATAATTCTGGCATGTGGGTCAATTTCAATAATGTCCCCATTTGCTGCAGTTCCATTTCCAAAACATATCATTATAATAACATACTTGACATTTCCATTTTTCCTGAACTGTAATAGCCACTATTTTAAAACACTTCGAAGTCTCAAACACAGTCTACAATTGCCTATAATTCACCACTATATTCATAGCCCAAAACAAGTTCGGAGCACCTTCTGATTTGAGCGTCTCAGTGAATTAATCAAATACACTGCTTTGATGCTCACTGCATAGTCCTTGAAATAGTTATGGAACAAATGAGGCTTCAAAACTCATGGTGGGTGGGAATATCCTGAACTAACCAATCAATGCTGGTGCTAAACGATATCTGAAAACCCATGGTGGGTGGGAGCATCTAAAACTAACCAATCAATTCCAATGCTAAATGAAGTTTCAAAACTTGTGGTGCGTGGGAGTATCCCAAACTGCCAGATGATTGCTCAGTTCAGGATACTCCCACCCACCATGGGTTTAGAAGCCTTATTTGTCATTTGTCTGATCATTACTTTTAATTGTATATCCTCTGCCCCCCCTTTCAAGAAGTTAGGGTTCACTGCAGTAGTTTGTTTATATTAGGTTGCAAGAATGAAGAGATGTAATTAGTGAAGTTCACTGTAGTCTTTCACCACTTGTTAATGAGATATACACTGCTTTGTTGTGTGCATTATCTGAAAAACAACAAGGTACACAACTGTTGAGTTTTGCAGATTATAATGGAGAGGGATTCCTGATGGACACACGTTCAGTGGATAAATGCACACAGCATGTATGTAATTAAGTATGTGCAACAGATGAAGTAAAGGATGTATTTTGTCCATCATTGGCAGTAAACATTTTTTCCCAGTGCATATCATTTTTGTCAGTTAAACCTGAGACAACTTGTTTACTTACAGTACGTGTTTCGGGAATTCTTTTCTCTTTTCTGTTAATCGATCACACTGAGCTTAGATTCGTCATTTCTTCTGCTGCCACTATTAAAATTGGATTGACCTTTTCTTCGCACAGTCAGCCTGCATATGTTATTCATGGATTGTCTGAATCAGAACAATGTGCCCGGAATTTTGCGAGATTTTTTTCCCGTAAAATCGCCGTTTATATGAGAAACGTATTCAGTCTTCACATGTTGAATTCAGACATTTCTTAAGGATGAGATACACGGCATCTCACCATAAGGCCGCATTCTCGATGAAAGGTAAAATCTTCTTATTTAAATCAGGATGCCGCTCACATCTGCAGTCAACAGAGGAACTTCCTCACTGGCAGGGCAATTTCAGAGAGTCACTCATTAATCTCTCTCAGTCACTCAACAGCACAGCCAGCAAGTCACTGCCCCAATGTTATGCCATGAAATTCATTATCTCCCCGTTGTTGATGTAAACAGAGTGACCAGGACCACTGCGTTGTTGGGAGACATGCTTATTTTTAGAGAGTCTTGGGTGTCTACCTCCAGGGACTGACCCCAGCGGATTTTTGTAGAATGTGGGGGTTTTCAGTCAGCGAAGCCCCATCTTACCTTACCAGATGATTAAAAAGGAACAGAATTTATGTGGTCAAGTGCAGCAAACTCATTTATAATGACAAAACTTTTACATATTTTCTGGTTTTAATTTCTGTACATCAATAGCTACATTTTCATTTCATAGAGGTAGGCCGATACATATTTATTTATTTTACTTGTTGAATGTGTTTTGACATAGACAAGTCAATGAATGACACTTTTTTGTTTACAATATTGCTGCCTTAAAACTTCTTAGGAAACAATAAGCAAACACTCATTTCGTACATTCTGGGTTTGATCATTTTTTTAATTCGTTTATTGCTACAGCATATAATCTGATTTCATGCTGATAGTGAGGTGTGTTTCTACAAATTCGATCTAATAAATACTTGAATTTGCATTTATATAGTGTTTAGAGGATTTTTTTCTTAAAAATGTGCAGTTTATGGATCATTATGTCATGCACGTCTAGCTATGTTTGTTAAAAGTTGTTACAGAACCTGTAATTATGCTAATGACATGGATTTACATTAGCTAGTTTGGGGTTAGTGGCACTGATATAGCACTGCACAGATGGCTTTTTGTATGATGAACAATTCTGTTTAAGTTTTTTTTTTTCCTTATTTCTTACCTGCTCCAAAAGAAAAGCAACTTATTTTCCAACACTAAATAAGTAAGTCATTCATACATGATATCCCAGCTGTAGAATACCAAAGTTTCGTTTCTGTTTTGTGTGCTCGTTCTTGGATTATGCATTTTAGAGAAGAACAGTCATTACTATCTCCATTGGGATTTTGTCCCTAATAACTAATAACGTTTTCCAGCTTGGGACTTGCCAGTTATTCACTTCATGTCCTGGGGGGGGCATAGTGGTTAACACTGTTGATTCAATCCACCAGGATTGGGGGTTAGAATTTTACCTTCACTGTTTGTGTTTCTGTTGTATTTTTATGTTTGTATGTGGATGTTGCATGTTCTCCCCAGATTCACTGCCCAACCAAAAAAAAGTCGCACACTTCAGTCTTTCATTTGACCATCTTTAGCTTTGATTAAGGAACATTCGTCGTGGCACTATTTGGATGAGGTAATGCAATGTCTCATCATTTTTTTCATCCTAGATTTGTATTAATTTTTCATCAAATCTTGTATTGACAACAGGAGAGTCGAACCACTCCGTAAAGTCTTCTCTACCACATCCCAAAGACATTCAATGGGCTTAAGGTCAAGACTCTGTGGTGGCCAGTTCATGTGTGAAAATGATTCTTCATGCTCCCTGAGCCACTCTTTCACAACCTGAGCTCGAAGAATCTTGGTATTTTTGTCCTGGAATACACCCGTGCTGTCAGGAAAGAAAAAATCCATTGATGGGATAACCTGGTCATTCAGTAGATTCAGGTACTCAGCTGATTTCATTTTATTGCTGCATAACTTTGCTGAGCCTAGACCAGACCGTTGGCTCTTAAGTACTGTATTTGCTTATTTATATTGAAACAGTGACTTTTTTTTGGCCAGGCAGTGTATTATGCACTCTTCTTGCAGTCTACAGACATGTGATTGATGCTAATGGACATTTCTAAATTGGCTGTGGTGTGATAATATATGTGTGTGTCCTATGATGGCTGGGCATTCCATCTAGGGGATACCACAGCTTTGTGCCCCATGCGTCCCCCCACAAGCCTGACCAGGTTTAGCAGTTAGAAGCTGGATGGATGGATGGATGGATGGATGGATGGATGGATGGATGGACTTGATGTTTACCCATATTCATTTTAACCAGTTTACACAGACAACCCCACAATGAAGGGCATCTTGCCATTCTACATCCACAAATACTACATTTTATATTTTCACTCTCGGTTCATGCAGCATTTGACCATTTCTGCATTGTAATACTGCCCTTCAAGTTTGCTCAGTCTGCTTCAGTTCAACAGAATACAAGGAATAAGATTCAGTTTTCCAACAACAGTCTCCCAAGTAGTATTTGTTTTCAAATGACTCATTACTGCAGATTCAAACGGTAAGGGGGTAGAACTAATTTCCACGATCCAGGCGCATTGTGCCGGGGTACCCTAACTTCTAATGATGTTCCTGGAGGAGTCAGTTTATTTGCAATAATTAAAACTGGTTTGCTTAAGATAACGAAGATTATGTCTTGAGAATACAGTGATTTCAATAGCTGTTAAAGGCTGCTTGTATTGACTCTCTGGGATTGAACTTTGTTTGTCCTGTTTCAATCGATTAGAAAACAAGCTGCTCTCTTGAATAAACAGCCTGTACCATCATCAAAGAGGGATTGCACTGGAATCTGGGGCTCCCATCCTCCCCAGACCGAAAGCCTTTCAGTAGCTGAAAGAATGAGGTTTGTATTAAAAAAGGTTAATGTTTCAAGTACAAGTGTGATGCCTGTTAATGAGTTTTCTGTCTCCACGTATTGTTTTCAGATCTGTTGTCAGTCCCCATCACCGCTACACTGCAAAGCAAACCTTGGGCCTACTGAATAAGTTTAGTATCAACTAATGGAAAAAAGAAGCATGAGTTTTGACAAAAACAAAAACAGGCTTGCTTAAAAGTACCCAACTGAAAGCAGGATTAATGCATGTGGAGTAGAATTTAAATTAAGTGAACTTGGGTTTTTAGTTAAAATTGTATTCTCTGTTTTCATTCTGTGTATTGCATTAAAATATAAATAAATGCGTGGATTCTGCCATAACAATATGAAAATGACATATCTGAGTCAGGATCGAAATTGTTCCATTTATCTTAACAAGACGTGACGAATTACCCGAGGATTTTTAGCAAACTTTACTGTTAACTAATGCAGAAATGAGGATGTTTTAACACAAGTGGTGCTAACCCAGCACCAAACTGCCGAGATGTGTACGGGATCAAAGTGTGAATTCCTGTGCTGCTATGAGTGGGGGGGAGTGGAATATAAATTCCATTGTGCTCGCAGAAATGCAAGTGCATCAAGTTGGCTACATGGCTGCAGGATTCTACTACACACTGTTCCTGCATCTTTTTTTTTTTTTTACATTATAGTATTTTTAAGTAAATTAAACTGGCCTTTCTTAAAAAATGGCATAAGAAATGATGTGTCAGGCTAACCGTAGAAATAGACCATTTTTCTTACCAAAGAAATGACAGATTACATGGTGTGCTGAGAGCGATATAGATGACAGCAAAGCCAGCATTACCGCAAAACAACTCTGACTGCAGCGTAAGGTGCAGACACATCACGTCTGTTTGTTTTACTGCCCTGGTTGCTCTTCTTGGGGGCCACGTGGCTGAGATGATGGTGTGGCCTAGTTCGGTGTGTTACCGAGCTCGTACGGATTGCCGAGACATGGACGCGCGCCATCTTCTCCGACATTCCCAGCTGGTTCTGCCCCATTGCTCTCTCCCGGCCTGCTGACTAAAAGCCTGCAATGCAGCAACCAGTAGGACAGAGAGGGGGCAGCCAGATCAACACTTAGGGAAAAGCCGGCCCGCTTGCCGATGCCACGGCTCCGTAACGGGCTTATACACACCGTGGGGCTTAACTGACAGCGAAGACAGAGAAGGTTCCGGTCATCAGCGCAACATGGGCATACGTTTAAAAAAAGGAGACTTAAAGCGAAGCGGACGTGGAAAGAAATGTATGTTTTTTGGATGTAAGGGTACATCGATGCCACTCGGAAGCTCCGGGCTGCGCAACAAACCAGCCACATGTCTTGTAAGGGTTGGGTTCTGTCTTGCTTGCAGGTTACTATTTCTGCTGCTATGCTATTCCAGTAGAACGTTAGCCTGTTAGTAAGTATCGGTTGTCAGGTCAGTAAACCCCCATATGCCACATGGCGTTACATTTTTACAGGTGTCTGTGTCTGTTTGTTTGTTTGTTTGTTTGTTTGTTTAAGCCTCCTGTCACTTTCATCACTGCTGTACATGTATGAATCATTTTGGACGAAAGGTTTCGCTGAATGTAAATGCAAATGAGGACATTACATTATGGCTGGCCTGTTTCTGTGCTAATGTTTCTTACTTTATTGCTGGATGTCCATTGGAAACTGATGGGTGGCCTAGAAGGAAATTCTGTAAACTGATATCCCGTTCCCATTGGTTGAAATGGGCAAAGTTCCCCGGAGTACAGCATGGGTTTTCTAATGGGCCTGGGCTGTAATTTGAGGCCTGTCTTTGGTAAAGAACAAGATGAAAGACAAGAAGCACTGCCCTTCTGAATATAAGCGTTGCCCTTCTCGGAAAGATCCTTCAGCCAGGTGAAATGAGTGTTTGCAATTGTAGGTGGGAGTGGAAAGTAGCATTATTTGAGAAATCTGTTTTCCCCTGATGTCTCCAGAGGGCTGGATAAGGGTTTTTTTCCCCTACTAATACTTCACATTTTATTATTTATCCCAAGGCTGGAGCAAATCAACAAGCTTTCAAGGTTAATACCCAAGGATATTTTATATGGCAACACAGCAAATGCACTACTTTCAAGAAAGTTTCAGAGTTTCCCAAGAATCAACTTTCAGCCTTGACACCCAATTACTGTGAAAATTGCATTGAAACCCCAGGTAATAACTGGGTTATCCCACTATTAAGAAACATTTGCAATGTTACAAAATGTCTGTCATTTTGTCGGCATAATATGACTCAGCCTCTCTGAGAAGTACCAGTGAGTCGGGCTCATCAAATCCACACCTAGAAGGACACGAGGAGAACACAGCTATCAGATGCCAATGGACTCAGAGCTCTTTGAAAAACTGTCTCCTCTTCCAAAAAACTTCCATTTAGAATGCATACCAACACTGTGAATATTCTGGAACTACATGGAATAAATATATTTTTCATCAATGTTTTATAACAGAATTCTTTAACATATAAAACAGTTACACTACATGTTCAATTTCAGTATTATTATTGTAAAGTACAAAGTAACATACGAAATATATAACAAGAGATCATTTATTTGATCATTATGTTCCCCAAAATCACCTTTAATTATATTTTCGTCAGTGCCTGTACTTGCATCGTCCATGTGTGCTGGGCCACTCACCTGCACCTATTTCTGGCTTTTGCAGGAAAACAGATCTATTTTTGCAACTTACACCTAAGACAATAGGAAGTCGACTGTCCACACAGGCCGAACTCTGCAGTCGGGAAGAGAGTTTGCCTGAAGGCACGGTTTATTTGGTTCTGAGCAGATCGTGTTCCAGCCACTGTTTACATATTCCCTGTGGCCGGGTCTGCAAACATGTCAGACAAAGGCACCTACCCAAACTTTTCTGAGGCTATAGAGTAACACATCTTTCAAAAATCTTCTAGCTGTTCATCTTTCACATTTTTTTCCTCCTGCATTCAAAAAAAGCCTGACTATATCCTTACCCAATATACCTCATCAACTTTACAAGTATCATAATGTTTTTCCCTGTGATAGATTTAAATTACATGCTGATTTCCAGATTGAAGTGGTTCAAGCACCTTCCTTAAACAAGCTACTGGATTTTATAGCCCACCTATCAGGATTTCGAAGAATGAATAAAAGCTGTGAAAATCTTCCAGTCCTCTTCTTGGAATCAAGGAAGATGGAAATGTCAGTGGAAGAAGTCTCTTCTTGATTTGAGGGAGCCTCCTCTCAAACTTGAAATGCTACAGATGTAACAGCATGGCAGTCCTGGAAAATGATGCCAGGCTTAAGTATCGCCTTGCTGAAATGCCATTGATCGAATGCTTATAAGGTCCATCTTTTCCATAGTGAAATGTAGCCAAAGATTGTCAGATAAAAGATCTGAATCTGAGAAGATATTTTACAGACACCTTGACTGTTTTCCCTCTGCTTTCCTCTGTTCTTTTCAAAAGTAACCAGTTTTATTGTGGTGATTGATGTCTAACTGTTGTTTTGAATCATTTTTCAAACCAAACAATGACATGCATGTCAATGATTTTTGTGCACTATCTGCTAATGGGATGAGGTTTGGTCAAAAAATTCAATGTGTTGTTCTTGACTGTTCTGCAGCTGGTAAGGGTCTGACTTTAAGGTTCTTGTGCTTTTTTAGTAAAAGGGCCTTTTCTATATGATAACAAGACAATAAATCAAAACATCATCCTGTGGAGAGTCATGATTTGTGATAAGTAGGAAGGTCAAATTCCAGGACTACTTTTTCTGGTAAATCATGCTTTGTAAAGTAACATCAGAGAGAGAGAAGGAGAGTACAGTTTGTTACAAGCTCCAGGCCTGTTGACTGAGCCCTTTTCAAACACCTTTGTTGTTTTCTTCTGATGCAGATAAAGGTAACTGGGGAGGGAATTTGTCACGAGACTACTTGTACTTCACTGTTTAGACCGCCAGCAGCATTTTGGGGTATTATTCTTCTTGTAATCCAGAGTTTATGACTTTGACAGGACAGTGAGGTATGCCGAATTTCACCTGAGGAGCTGTACGGGGCTTGCATTGGCATTTTTTAGCAGGCGCCGCTTCGTGACTGTGATGCTATTCAGGTTCCATGTTCTATAAATGGGAGCATAAAAGGATAATGCTTCTTGGGCGTATGTTGTGTTTGATTACATGATGGCAATGGAACAATATGAAGAATGTGGAAGCAGTTCTGCTGTGTTTGCTGTTTGTTGTGGCAAATGATTCCAATGAGAAAAAAAGCCCAAAACATTTTCTTATTCAGAACAAATTCTTACAAGTAGCCTGCCTTTAATCTCTCTGTGTATTTTCCTAGCTGTCACTTACAGTATAATTCACCATGCACTTAAGAAAATTCATTTTGCATCATATGGATTTTTTTCTAAATCAGGCCTTAAATCTGAAATTATTTTATCACTATGGTACTTTATATATGAGTGGCAGCCTTACTAGGCTGTATTGCATTGTAAATTTTCACAGCTAGGGAAATGTCTGGAAGGGTGTGGGGTTGATTCTCGTAGCTGGTAGAGTGATATCATCGTCGGACCCTTATACACTGTATACACACACACACACGTATGTGTCACAGTTGTCACCAGACTGGGGTTTGCAGGGCCAAAAGAAGGCAAGGATGCAAATGCAAGTACAAGCAGGGGGGTTTAATTATAAGCAACAAGGAAATAACCACCGAGCTCTGCCCTGAAAACAAGTGGTAACAAAGATGAGAAACAACCAAAAATAAGGTAAGAACGGATTTGCAGGGACTAGGGAACCAACACAAGGCAAGGAACAAGACATTTAGTGACTTGAACAAACACACAGCATAGATAAGAAGAGAGAAACGAACTTGACTCAAGACATAGGTGGAATAGATGAGTACAACCAGGGCAAGGCCAACTGACAAATGAGGAAACACGATGAGCACACCTAAAACCCTATCACTACTTCAGGGACCTGGAGCACTGCTGTGGACATGACTGTATGTCTGTGTCTCTTATAGAGAGCACGATGGTATCCAATTTCCCAATGGGAATGACTGAAGTCCTGATGTTTTATACTATTAGTTATATAGACTATGAGTCACAGTGAACTGATATTCAGTGGAAATGAACCTAAACCTTTTAAAGTATTGTTAATGTGCATGAAAAAAATTTTTAGTTGAAAAATTTTAACGACAGTCATTGAATTTGCAAATCTAAATGGTGTGTATAGTGTAGAATTGACTGCTACTGTGCAGTCATCCAATGAGATGACTGCATCCACAACAGGCTAATTTAATATTCACTAATGGAATGCGGTTACCGACGGTCAGTCTGCCAATCTCTTTTGAACATAAACTCACAGGAACACAAGAATATGTTTGCATTTTTGATTGCAAATGCTGAGCTGGCAGCATTCAGACAATTCTCCCCATGGAATAACAATCCCATTCTGTTTGGTATGAAGGAAATTATTCTTCATGTGGATTACAAAGTACATAAAAGGTATTCTGTACAGTCCACCTCCTTGTTTTGATTTATCCACTAAATGGAAAATAAAATCTATTTCACTAAAACAATGCCAGCTTTTTTTTTTATCCAAATCTCTCTTCCTGTTTTAGAATTCTACACATGCAGTGTTCCACCGTTAGTCATAAAGCAAGTTTCCTTCATGAAGAATCATTTACACATTGTTGTAGCCTCTAACTAGTTACAAGGCACTCATTTTTAATGTCTTCTTTCCAAACTCAAATTTATGATTTACTAATCCGGAATTCACTTAAATGTACTGTGTGGCTTTCTCCCAGAATACTTGGCTCTTGTATCAATGAATTTCACACTGATTTAACGTCCTCTTGGGCACAGATCATTGTATAGGAATCATTTTAGCTATCCTTGGGTTTCACAGATAAAGCCAAGCAATTACAGTTGTGTACTTAAATTGAATGAATTATAAAAAAAACTGGTATTTTTATGCAGATGCTTTAGTAGGCAGCACCGTAGCTACATACCTGTAAGGTTTCAGGGTTGGTTTTCCGCCTTCAATTCTTTATATGTGGACTTTGCATGTTCTACTTGTTTTTCCACAGCTATGCATGGGTACCTCAGTTTCCTTCAGCAGTCCAAGAACATGCAGTTAGGCAAACTGGCATCTCTAAATTGGCCATGGTGGATGCGTGTTGGCTTTTTGTAGAACTGGTATCCAGTCTAGGGTGTACCGCATCCAGCCTTGTGCCCTGTGTGTCCTGGGATCGGCTCCAGGTACACTGCAACTGTGTGCTGCCTAAATGATTATGAGAAAATGGATGGATGGATGGATGGATGGATGGATGGTATTTTTGTTCTACTTTATTTTCTTAATTTACTTCAACTTGCATGCATCTTTTGCTGATTAAAATGATGTTTCTGTGTTTTCTTTTAGGCACTTGCAAACCTATTCTGCCTAAACATAAGAAGTTAAACAAATGTTTGAATATTTAAATTATTATTAAAAAAAATGTGAATTTACAGTAGATCTCATCAAAAAAATTGCCTGTTCATGTACTATTTGTCATGCCCTGCCTACCTGCCCCTTCTGTTTTTTCCCAGCATAGCCCTAATGAGACACGCCTGTTATGCATTGTCCCCTCGTTAGTCTTATATAAGAGCACTTCCCAGACTGGTGTCCCTCAGTCTGGACATTGATGTTGCTTCCTCATGTGGTGGGTGTGCGCGTGCCTCGCTCCTTCATTCCATTTTCGATCCCCCTCTCCACCCCCCCCCACCCCCTTCTGTTCTTGGTTGTTTCTGCTCGTTGTGGGTGCGCGGCGCCCCCTCTCCTTTTTCCTTCTTTTTTTCCCCCCCCCCCCCCCCCCCCAATCTTGTTTGATTCTTGTTTTGCTTTGGTTCACGGTAATAAACCCTCCTCATTCACACTATGCCTGCTTCCTGGTCCTTCCTCACTCCCAATGTGATGTGATTCATATTAAGTATGCAAATTCAAATTTAAAGATATTTAATATTTGAATAATATCTAGTGTTATATGCTCTTTTAATTTAATTTACGTACAAATTTCTTGAACAAAAATAAATATGGCACCGATACCAAAGCCTTGACTGACATTTGATTCGTCATCAAACACCTAGTAAAAAGAAATGCAATCAAGTAATGGCACATTTTCTAAATCCTTCAGTTTTATGGTATTAAAGCTTTCTTTTGTTCAATGGTCTTATTCTGTGTTTTATTTGGATTTTATTTCTTCTGATAACAAAGACTAGGTGCCTTGTGAAATGATATTGCTTGATGGCTTTCACAGTTATAACTTGTCATCGTTTGTATTAGGCCAGACTCCATATCCGTTGATGAAGTTTTGCATGCATGTAAAAAGTTGCCAATAACTGTGAGTCATCTTTCTGAGAAAGAATGAAAAATTTCTGTGTAACCCTGTACAGATTTATCTTATTATGTTTGGGACTGCGCAGGCTACATGTTATATAAATTGCTTGCTAAACACACAGGACCGAGTGCCTCAAATCCTATTGCAGAGCAGCTGTATAACAAGATGGGGACACATTTAGCATAGCATGTATTTTGACTTCTCTGGCTAGTTCATAAAATTGCCCATAATGCATTTAGTCACCTGATGAGCCACAGCCTCTGTCCGTGTTTGTATTTCTGCCCTAGAAAGCAATGTGTTTTTTTTGTCCTAACTAGAATAGATGAATTTCAAACAGCTCCTATGCATTGGTGTAGATCTCACTGCTTGCTGAATGGCGTGGAATTGCCCTACATTCCTGAGAAACAACTGCCTAATTAGGATGGTCAGTGTCGTGCTGACTTGAACAGATGGTGAGTTCACTCTGCTCTCTTGAAATACGTAATGGCTTGAAATCCATGGCTTTGTTGGAATAGGTATGTATTACTCACATATTGGGACCGTGTTGTGGCAAATGGAAAAATAGGGAAAACAGGAAAGTGATATTTGTGGGGAAAGATGAGTGAACAGTTTAAATATATTACAAGCATTGTGCAGTGAGATAATGAGTTTGTGACACAGCTGAAACTTAAGGATCCCAGGAGAATCCAATGATTTCCTGTTTGGATTCCAGTCATTGATATTACATTTCTCGTTTTTGTTTCCAAAACAACCACAGTATTTGGATTCAGCGCCTGTACACAGCTAAGTGGTGCTTAGCATTTAACTTTAAGTTTGGATGCTGCTCTCGCTAATTGCTACCCAACTACGTTGAATTATATGTAATACTAATCAGTGATTTATAACTTTGTTTTTATAAGAAGGGGGAAACACTGATTTTGATTAAAACGATGCTTCCCACACTTGGTTTAATGTTTACATTGAATTTTACACTGACATTACATTGAATCCCTGTCACTGGCATTTCGTTTGCTTTTTTTTTGTTTGTTTATTATTTGTTTTATTTTATTTATTTTTTTTGTTTATTTTTTTATGTTTTATTCTTCGCAAAGCGTTTTCAATTTGAAAATACCCGACGCTGAAAGTTCGAGAATGCGCTTGCACTGGACGCGAAGTACACAGTATCTGGAGGATTCCACGTGATGACTTTGGAAACGCACCATCTGCTGTTTCTGATGCGCAGCAGTAGACTTGCTGTAGAGAGCCCGGCGCACTAGTTTATCCAGTGCCCCCTCGAGTGAGAGCGCAATTTTGCATAGGCGGACTAATTCGTGCCGCGTGTGTGTGTGTGCTACGGCTGCTTCTTGTCACTCATTGTATGAGCAGCCTGCAAGCGTACCCCGAAAGCGGCCGAGGAACACTTAAAAAATATATACATCTATTAAACATATGTGTTAGGGGAAAAAAGACTGAATTCGACGAAGAACTCGCTGACCCAAGGCACTCTCCGCGTTCTCTTCTAGGACCGTACCTTTGAAAGAAATTGCAATGCTTCAAACCAGGGATATCATCTGGGC
Source organism: Gymnarchus niloticus (assembly GCA_009936485.2). Classification (NCBI taxonomy): domain Eukaryota; kingdom Metazoa; phylum Chordata; class Actinopteri; order Osteoglossiformes; family Gymnarchidae; genus Gymnarchus; species Gymnarchus niloticus. The sequence goes on along the minus strand of JAACJT020000032.1, from coordinate 13,270,485 downwards.
ATTGCTTTTCATTGGCACTGCAGGTAAGACTAGAATTACTGAACAGTCGCTTAAAAATCAAGAGATCATTGTTACTGTAACTTTTCATTAAAGACTACATGAAATTCGCGTGCCTCAGTTGCACTGCAGCAATATCTTTTGGGTAGGCTGGTTAGTTTAATCAGACGGGAGCTGTCCTCTGAATACACCAGGATAAATGAAAACGCTCGCTGGATCCCAGTTCATTTTTATTCTACTAGATACAGTAACCGCGCTCAGCCTAGTCATGATCGCGAACAATGTTCGAATATAAACGCAATTCATTTTTATTCTACTAGATACAGTAACCGCGCTCAGCCTAGTCATAATCGCGAACAATGTTCGAATATAAACGCAATTCATTTTTATTCTACTAGATACAGTAACCGCGCTCAGCCTAGTCAT
>JAACJT020000032.1:13253238-13263402 GCA_009936485.2 Gymnarchus niloticus | reverse complement strand
CACCACCACCACCACCACCACCACCCTTTACAACGAGGTGTCCTGTCCTCCTGTAAATTTCACCCTGTGTCCCTTTAGATAAATTTGCTGTGCAGTCTCAGATTGGAAGAATGTGATTTATTGGGGTTAGGTACCCAAAACAATTGAAAGGCAGTCCTTTGAAGAACACCACTGGCAACACTTCAAATCTGCAAGCTGGCAAGACTGGAGTGGACAGAGACAAAGGAAGAGAAAGGGTAAATGAGGTGTGCAGGTTGGCAGGGGCATTCATGCAGCCGTTCATAAACTGCTAGTTTTTAACTTGCACAGTGAACAGTGCACTTGGTATCATAGATCACCACTGGCTTCGTTATGAGGTCATAACACAGCTGATTTGTTTTCGTTTCTCAATGTGATCACTGAAGTCTGATGTGAGCCCACACATTGACCATCGTTATTCATCCTCTGCCCAAGGACACGTGGGATAGACTTTCATTCGAGCAGAACCCTGTGTGGCCATCAAGTTCCCAGAGAAAACTAAGAGATGAGCGGATTTCGGAGTCTTGGTTCGTGTGTGGTCGCAACATTTGCCGAGTGAGGGGTATTTCATGAACTAAACTGTAAATATCGACATGGGAGGCAGGGATGTAAAAAGAAAAGGATGACCATAAACATTTCTCTGTTTTTATTTTTATATGGCCCAACTACTCCCATATGAAATGGTGCCTAGGATACGGGTGCACATAAAAATTAGCTAATAAATGCACACAAGTGTTATGTGCCGCGTTTGTTCTATTGTGATGTTTAATTTACACTGCTGACTGCTGAAAGAGAGGCTCTGCTCGTTTCAGCCCTGGGATGAGCTCAGACAAAGTGGATCGCTCCCAATTCACGGAGGGCACAGGAGAATCTGAGTGGTTTCATGGTTTTTTATCCCCTCGTCACAGCGAGTCTCGTCAGGCTGCGTTAAGATCCTACAGATGAAGTGGACGCTTTTTGCAGTCTGTCTGTGGTGATCAGAGGATGGGAACGGCATGGTTTGGAAGAATGGCAGTTTTCTGCTGCCAGAAACATCGGCCACGGTGTCCAAAGGGGGGTATCCAGCCCACACGTCTTGAGGTTCAAATTCAGGCCATATATATTGCCCAAGGGTTGCGAGCTCTGAATTAATCTGTTCGTATCAAGGCACTAGGAGAAGGGTACTGAAATTACCGATTAGCGGGGCTCTCTCCATGAAGGACCGTGTAGAAATAAATGTGGGCCGTTGGCTTCCAGTGAAAAAATGAGTGCCTGAAGTGCTCCAGGTACATTAGGTTAGCTGTTGGGGGCAGGATGCTGCTTTCCATCTTCAAGATTTCTGGAGGTCCTCTGTGATTGTGCTCAGAAAAGTTTTTATTGAATGAAAACTAAAGCTGTTCACCCCTCTGCCGACCAAGGGACAAAGAATTCAGCCTGAGTCACGATACGCTGTTGCGGCCTGTTGTCCGGATGCGGGACTGACAGGCGCCCACCTCTGGCAGCACGCCATGCTCCAGCTCGACTGTCGACGGGTGTTTTCTTCCCCACACTCTAATCTGAAGTTGCCTATGAAGCGAGAGTTCAAAAAACAGCAGCAAGAATGACGCAAAGCTCTTTTAATGTGCCTCGATAGCAGAAGCTTGTCAAACATGTAATCTGCTCTCTTGTCTCTGTCACCAGGGCAAAACTTCTTCCCCCGGGTCTACCCAGCAGGATTCAAGGCGACTAAAAAAAAAAAAACAAGGACTTTTCATGCTGAGAGTGTTCTCCGAGATCAGCTTTGTGTCCAAACAGTCTTTGATAAACAAATCTGAACCGATAAGTTCTACAACTTACTATACCTGTTTATCTCAGTCTATAAAAGAGGGTGATTTGCTCAGTACTTCATGTTCACCTCGCTTTTATTTTGCCTGTGCTGTAGTTGTTGTGGTAGGGAGTCAGTGTTTCTTAGTCATTGTGCTAACAAGAAGCAGCACTAAGTGCCTCTGTATTGTGAATTCGGGCTTGAATTACAAGATCATCGTAGCAGGTTTCTGACCACAAGTATTTTTCATTATTGCTATGTAGCTACTGGCTGCCCGCTAATGAATGGCCAGGGCAGTGTGGTTGAATGGGATCTCCGCAGATTAAAGGAAGTGCTGAGGTGGCGAACCTGCGGGATCTACATAATATTCCGAGACCTTCATCTTACCTTACGCCAGGAATGGGCAGGCCGTTTTATGAATCGTGTTATCCTGAGCCAAGCGTGGCACAAATGATGCGCGTGGTAACGGCCAGGGAGGCTGTATCCTCCGGACGGAAGCCTCATCTGGCAGCTGAATCCCAAGATGCATCGCAGCTTTAGCGGCTCAGGACTGAAAATAGTACAGAGCGTCTGCCCCAAATGGCCTTGGCATGAAAGGGGGACAGCAGAGGGAGAAGTACAGGGAATGGTCTCTGTCTCAGTTGTGTTTATCACCCTTTTCCTTTCTCTGTTACCGTATAATACCGAGGTGTTGTGTCACATCATCTTCTGTCGCATGGGGACAGTCCAAAAAGGTCAGCACGGCTGGTCCGTGATTGCGGTGTGTCGCGGCACTTAACGTCACCGAGGCGTCAGCGATAACGAACCAGGACATCTTTTTACATCTGGGGAACAAAAGGATCGTCGGGCAACACGTGACCGATTCAGCCGCTTGGTATAGGCAGTCAGTGGCAGAGCCCACAATACCTGGGTTACGGGGGTTGACGTTTTGTCATTTTCCGGCTTGGCCGAATGCATTATTCAGCCATTGTGCCTGTGCCAAAGATCCAGATATCCTCGGCATGCTTTGCTGGGTTTGAGGTGAATCTGCACTCCATAAGTGCGGGCCCCATTGTGGCTGAAATAATCAGACATGCCTATCTGACCCAGCCCAAGGTTCCATATGCGAAAAGCTGGATTCTAGTAAGCACCATGAGAAACATAACAGCGACATCCATGATTGTTAATCAGGAAGGCACTTAAGACAAATGTGTGTATTGAAAGCCTTTTTGTCTTGAGGTCTTCTTGTCAACCAAGACCTCCCTTTTCTCCATTGGCTTGGAATTCTAACTCTGGCGTCTCTGAACGAACAGTTGCACAGGCACTCCTCTTCTGCTCTCTCCAGCTGATCTCGAAGTGTGTTTCTTTTTCGCAGTGTGTGGGATGTGTCGAACAGCTTGGTACTTCAGGAAGAAATTCAATTTGAGGAAAGTCGCTTACCTTACCCTTGGTTGTGTAAACAAAGGAAAATGTCTCACAGGAAACAAAATCGTGATTTTCTTCTTTGAACATAATGATAGATTAGCTTTGACACAGTGAAAAAGGTAGACTTAATTAAGATAATCCACATTTGAAATATTTGTTTTCCGAAGCATTGAAATCATGTTTCCTTCCCACTTGAAACAGAAAAGATAGGTCAATCTTAATACTGCGCAGGGTGTTGGCCTCACAGCCAAAGAGGGGTAATAAACTTTGTTCTTAGCATGCACATTTTAATGAAAAAGACATAATGGGATCACCCTTGCTGTGTTATTGAGGTTTTAATGAAGGGTGAACGTGTCTGGTCTGGTCTGGTTGAAGAAAATCAATCAGGATTGTGCACCGAAAGCGATGCTCTGTGAATGTGGAGATGGGCTGTAAAAATCAACAGGGGTTTGCCTGCCTTGACCGTAACAAGGGCTCTTAATTTGTTAATGTTCCTCTGCGGGGGACAGATGGTAGGTGCAGTATGTGAGCTGTATGACCACAGTAACGACCGTGACGCCTTTGTTTCTCGTTGTCCCTTTGCAGCTAGGTGTTAAACGGAGAGCTGTTTTGTTCCCTTTCAAGTTTTACACTTCATTTAAATGACAAACATTGCTGACAAAACAGCACATTACTTCAGATTTCACTGATTCTCCACCAAGGAGTATTTTGAGTTGTCGTTGTTTTTCTTTTTTTAAATTTAAAACATCTATTGAATTTGTTGTACTTTTGTGATCGATTTAATCATTAAAGCTGATAAAAGAGTTCATGTAATTTTGAGTAATGAAATATTAAGGCCATGCCTTCTAAGCTTCCAAATTCCAAATGAAGTTACGAGTTTTGTTTACTTTTATGCAGGTAATATACCGCGGTGTTTGAACACTTGAAGTAGTCCTTTTATAAGCACTATAAAACGCTGATAGAAGTGTATCAGGGTCCAAATGGAGTGCGTTAGGTGCTGAAGCTATAGAAAATTTAAGTAACATGTAGCCTCATGTAGCCTTGTTTATATTATGTTAATTTTATCGTATTTCAGTATTGCCAGTTAACATAGGAGGGCAGGCGTGTGTTGAACCAGCCGAAATAAGAAGTAAGGCAGCCAAGATGTGCGTAAATACTGGGCTTTGGGAGGATTAATTAGGAAAGGCATGCAGGTGCAGGACTCTGTGACATATGGAAGCCAGTGAGATTGCGTTTGACCTCATTACAATACAGCCCCATTCAGGAGTGTGCAGAGAGCTGTCTCCATTAATCATCCCGCCACATTTGTCCAAGGCAAATTATCTGAATATTTTGAATATTAAAAAATAAAAATGATTCCATGGAAAATGAATAGGATCTGGGAAGGAGATCAGCTAGTAGGTGAGGGTGGTCCTAACCAAATGAAGAGCGAGGTTGTTAAATTGGAGTCGACGGGCACAAACATGGCTAACCGAGGACGATTGGTTCTGAAGCATTCCCACAGTGGCGCGGCCTCCATTATGTGCCTCTGAATGAGCTTCTCTGCTACCTTGGGTGAAGACAAAAGCGACTAAGGCTGGGGTGCAGGCTGTGCGCATCCCCTCTCAAGCGGGAAGAGTCCCCGTTCCCCTCCTTTGTTTCAGTGAAACCAGCTCGAGGGTCTGAAGCGTGATTGTAATTGCTGTTGTTGTTGGTGTCTCTGAATGTTGCTTCTCAGGACATTGTGGGGTGCTCGTGACTTGGTTTGCCGATATGTTTTGTAATGTGGTCCTTCTACGGAATACTCAAAGTGAAAGTCAATGTGAAAACGGGACAGGGGTGCAAGGTATTGCTCACAGACGCGGGCTGCTTTGCACACTTCTCTCGGACTCTTTCAGTTCAGTGTAGTTCACGTCGGGTACCTGTGAATGAACATCTCGAATAGTTCAGCTAGCATGGCAAGTCAGGAGACCTGAATCAGTTCTAAAAGGCTTTCTTTTGAGGCTTTTAAGTTGGAGAACTCCAAAACTTTGTCAAGATTTGGAGGGGTAAACGTTCCTACAGGAGAGCCAGTAAAGAAGCGCTTTTGTACGTGTGTCTGCATGTGTGGGAGTGGGGGGTGATTTTGGAGTCAGATCATTTACTGAAGTTGTATTCCACTTATTTTTTCTCCTTAACAAAGTATTGATTTGCCCGGTTTCCTGGCAACGGAGTTCCGGCAACGCGGCACTCGTTACCGGGGCTCGCCAGACAATGACACGGAGCGGGGATTGGGAAGTCGAGCCAGAGGCACTTTAGCTTCCAGGCAGGATAGAGTTTGAGCTCCAGGGGGCGAGCTTTCAGGATTTCAGAATACTCACCCGCAGCCCATCTCTGCGTCGACGACCCAGCCGGGTAACGGCGTCAAGTCGCGTCTGCACCAGAGATGACTTACGAGCCCCGATCGAAACTGAAAGGGAAATCTGTGAGCGAAGCACAGCAATTTCGACATTACCTTGGCTCTAATTTGTGTTAGCTGTTTGTGTACAATAAAAAGCATTCAGGCATTGTTTTCAATGGCAGTATCAGATATGTATTTTGCGACCTAAGAAAGCAAGATATCTACAGTGTTGAGTGCCAAGCAGTATTAGCACACAGCCACTTTGTGCACAAGTTGTATTCAATGAAGAAGATCCACGTCTTCTGACGAATGTCAATGTTTCGGGGGCTCAGTGGCTTTTGACCTGGGTCAACTGGAGTGGAATTTCTGAGGTGGCATTTAACGGTATTCTACAGCAGTAGGTGTGGAGTGAAGCATCATGAATGAAGAAGTTCCACTCAGTCAAAGCCCTTGGATCAAAAAACTGACCGGGAATTCAGCTGTAACACTGAGTACTCATTTGCCATTCACTGTTTTATTTTGCATCAAAATTGGCTGTACTTGTTAAAATGATCGTTTTTATTCTTAGGACAAAAATACGTGAAAGCGTCAGAAATTTGATGAAGAGCTTCCATAGAATAACCATATTCCAAACGAGTAAATATTTAAAGTCATTTATACCAAACTGCAATTGGGACTGTATTTCATTAAAGTAAGCATCATGTGTTTTGTATCTCTTAATTTATGAAATATGCATATATACACAAAAACAAACCTTCAAATGTAAATTAATTTAATTGAATGACCAGAGATTATAAATATTGATGCCATTATTTTCATTGTTTCAGTTTTATGTCATTTTGCTTAGTAATCAATGACGGGGGGCTAATGGGCCTCAATCTATTATCATGGAGCATGAAAGTACAATGATGTGGAAAAAAATAAATAAATGTGCCAGTGTTATTTGTCCTGTTCTCTGAATAGCCATCATTTCATTCCACTTTCGGACATGATTCATCTGCAGACCATGTGTGGTCACATGACAAAGCTGACCAATGAAAATGTGTGGTTGAGGTAAATGTATAATTACATTTCCAGATCTGGTTCTGGCCACCACTTCGCCTTTCCACTACCAAACCTTTATGCTCCCAGCTCTGACTACCCTTTTAATCTACTGTAGGTTTCTTGAAGAAGCACTGCGTGTGTTAGAGGCTATTGATTATTAGACTGGTATCACAGAGGGCTCTGAGAAAATGCTTTGCGAATCTCACTTTCACACTTCTTTTCTTTTCCTTCGTTTCAGTTCTGGTAATTGTACCATTAATCATGATGACGACCCCCCGTCGAAATTATGAGCACACGGGTCTCTAGAGTGCTCCAGTCGAGTCCAGTCTGGCCCGGTAAAAATGGCCGAAGACTTTGGGATTTTTTTTGGGTTTAGAACCAAAGTGCGGCTTTAATGTACAGAGCACTGCCAACAGTAAGTTGGTATATGACAGCTGGTGCCTTCGGTAATTAACAAAAAGCTGTAATTTCTGACATATGCAATTCATTCTTTGAAGTGTTACGTGTGGCGCAAGGTAACATTAAATTTGAGTAAAGGTTTCACTTTCATTTCTGCTTCTGACCTTACCGTTTAATACACCATCGGCACGCTATGTAACAACGTGTTGTTCGCCTGTATCACAGAGACTGTGTAAGTGGGCTGGCTTATCTACTCTGGGCCATCTTTATCAAACTAGTAAGAAAAAACAAGACGCACCTTTTCTGATAGGCACACGTATTAATAAACCGCATGGTATGAGCGACAGAAAGCTGAAATGGGCCACATTGTGGTATGTCCTGGATGGGATGCCAATCCATCACATACATACACTGGGTGATGCAAAGGAAAGTGGCATAAAGCTGGCAGAACATCCCAACTCTTCACACTCAGCAGAGGCGGGACTCAAATCTATAACCCTGGAGGTGTTACCCACTGAGCCACTGTATCACACTACTCTTGCTTATTGATTAGTGAAATCTTGTAACCAAACTAGAAAGCGAGCGACCAGTACCTTCACTGCCTGGGCCGCATGTGAGACGTGAAGCTGTAAGTATGTAGTGTTAATTGCTTCATGATGTTGAAGCCATCTGGCAGGCCAGATAGGATCTCCAGTTCAGAGATGGCAAACGGCTGCAATGTGGTGGAAATCAAGGTGGTCAGATCCCTTTGCCCACGTTTTCTCTGGAACGTTTGTTCGGGGAAGTCCAGAAGTTTGGCGTGCAGCGCCAGACGGATGGTACGTGGAGGTATTGGGAGCAAGGCACGATGTTTTGGCGGATTATGTAGAAACATACACCGCATGTGTGTGAAGCAGTAAGGGGAACGAAAAAACAACAACAACAACGGGAATGCCGTGAGGAATAGCATCTCCATGTGTGTTGGGGGGGGTTAGCATTAGCTGGCGCCAGCGAGCCCACCGGGAAATTGTGGGTGTTACCAACGTCTGGAGGAAAAAAAATCCTTTCACGCACTTAATTACTGGATAAATAGGTAAATAATGCATCGTATGGTAATCATCCTGTTTGTTGAAGGTCGTGTTTGGAGGGGGGTGACTTTGTCCAAAGAGGGTTTGATGCTGGTTGGGAATAAATGCGAGCAGAGATGTACAGGAAGGCGGCACCGAGGGGGCGGAACAAGGGCGGACAGAAGTATTAAGAGCATAGTGGCAGATGGCCAGACGCCAGGATGTCGAGCATCTTCCCCCGGGGAGCAAAAGAGCTCTGTATGGGTGGCCTTTATGGCAGAGGGGGGAGGCTCCCAAGGGCTGCGGTTCCCTCTTCTGCTTGGCTGCACCTCTGATGCTGAGCCGACCTGGCGTTTTCAGGCCTGGGAGATGCTGGAGGTGGAATGGAGCCAGCGAGAAGATAAATAAGTGGACAAAGGGTCACCCGCCCGCAGACACGCAGCATCACACGCCACATCTCCCTCCTCGCATGTGCGTGTACCGAAATACATATAAGGTTGTCACCTTCCGCGTCACACTTTAAGAGAAATGACCCTTATTAGCATAAATTAGAAGGATTAGTAAAACTGAGCAGCTTTTCGGCATTGCTCACTTCAACTGGGTTAGAAATTCCAGTAATGTATTAACCAAACCCCCATGAGCCGGACCAGGGTTAGAAGATGGATGACTAGATGGATAATACGCAAATGAACCCAAGCAATCTGAGTAGATGAGGGAGCGATAAAGAAATGACCACCTTTGGGGCAAACTTATTGAGTCGCCTTTGTACTTGAGACGCATCTCAAGGCTTCAGAATGAGCCTCTCTGCAACAGCCTGGTATTATTTTTGTTAGAAGGAAGTGTCACTGGTGTGCTGAGTCATTGCGGCAGACTGAGGACAGAAGTGCTCCTGTGACGCCGCCTGGCCTTTGGGCCGGTGTTTGACCCGCTTGTTTGTCATGGCCATTTCTATGGAATGTACCACTGTACTGAAGCAGCGGTGAGGAGACCATCGTGTAATTGGTCAGTCAACAATAGCTGTGTTTAAGTGTCCATACTTCTCTTTGAAAATGAAGGAGGAAAACGGTCGTTTTTGTCAGTGATGTTACACTGAAAAACACTGGTCAGGTGGCTCACCTGAGAGTACGTGGGCTTCATGATCTGAGGGCAAGGAGGCAATATGTCTTCCTGAAGTTTAGGGAGGAGGGAACGTGGCTGTGCATCTCCATCATCCCAACGCTTGGCCGTCAGCTCGGTCTCATTGAAGCTCTGGTCCCAGATTCAAAAATAGCATGAAGGGGAAACCACAAGTGTGTCAAGGTTGAAAATCAATATGGCTCATCTGCCAATAACGGACAAACTCGACTTCCCTCCATTTCGGAGTAATAAATCATTTGCTGTGGCAATAATACGGTAGAGGAAGATTTCCTTAGGCCCAAAACCTAACAATGACCAAATGACTCACTGCTTGTACTTCAGGCACGGCTATGCAGACCAATAAAACAACTGCTGTTTATTAATGTTTTTAAATTATTGCTATTGCGGTTGCATGGAAAAATTGTTTTTATAACTATGTAAATAATCATTGGTCTGTTAATCGCAGTAGTTCTTTAATGCACTCATCTCGATAGTTATAAAACATTCATTAAGTGATGTGATTAAGCTATTCTCAGCCTTTCTGCAAGGATTTTTTTACAGTCCCCCAGTCTGTAGATCTAGGGCAACGTGTGTTAAGTTTGGCCACATAGCTGGAGAACGTGTTGAAACCGCAGGTGCCCGTAGTATTTATTTTCACCTTGACTACACGATCCGATTTCATGTGGTGGCTGTGGGTCGCACAATTTTAGGAACGCCTGAAATTAAGGCTGGTTAGCTATTTAGTTTCTTCTGTGGATTCCAGTTTGATTGTATTGACATTAAATGGCCAGTTCCTGTTTTACTGTGTGGTACTGTGTTTTGCATTTATCAGTTAAAAAATTAAAATACTAGGTCTTTACTGGGATCTCTGAAAATGCATTTATAATACCTGATGACTCAAAGGATTGCAGCTAGCTTCTGTTTCAGAATCAGAATCAGAATCAGAATATCTTTATTGTCATTGTAACGGGTACAACGAAATTAAGTGCAGTCCC
>JAACJT020000032.1:13230484-13242303 GCA_009936485.2 Gymnarchus niloticus | reverse complement strand
CCCTTTTCTCGAGGGGGGACCGCTCAGGGCCAGCCGGGCCCCTATTTTAACAGGCCGCACTCCCCCCCCCCCCCCCCCCCTTAATTTGCATGACAGTGAACACAAGGGCTTTTAGACAAGGCGGTATCCGATACTTGGAAACATGTCAGACTTGAATTTAACATGTCCTCGTGTTACAAGGAAAATGTGATGGGCTGGAAGCTGCTTTTTTCGTGTTAGGACTTATCGCGCACATTCGTGTTATAAACTGTATATGTGTATATATATATTCATATTTATATATGTATATTGTTGAAGAGTTGCCTTGAAATTTTAATATCGGGGTAATGTGTCCCAAAAGGGTGATAACCACCACTGTCATTGCGTTTAATAAGATTCCCTGAGCATGATACCACACGTATTTGCTGGGTGAGGAAAAAGTTAATTATTCTCTGAATGAAAAAATAATATTTCCACTTTGGCTAAAACATATGAGTTTGTTTCTTTATAACTCCTCAGCTGCAGTTCTTTGTTTAAGGTTTCTTAGGCATTCGTGTCTTTCCCCAATGCGTTGTGTATCGTATTGCTACCTTCGATTACAGCCTGGCGCTCTTTCTCTCACACACACTGCAAAGAGCCAGCCGTGACCCAGTACTGACCGGGCTGGCACTGAGAATTGGCTATCGGTTATAATTGAATTGTTACTGTCTCTCTAAATGGATTACAGTTATGCTCAAGCCTACACGCTTGCTCCGCCAGCAGGGCTGCTTGTCAACCTGTTAAGGGAGATCTTTAGTCTGTAATGGAGGAAGGCAGACATCTTGGCTGTGCACAGAGAGCGGGTTCGCTCATTATGTTTGTTTGGCGAATGGCTGAGGGACTTTTGAAACCGACCCCATGCTTTTTTTTTTTTTTCATTACTGAGCTTAACGAGGTGCATGTAGGACTGTTTTATTATTGATGCTGACGTGACGATGGAGACACTAATTGGGCTGTCCCTCATTATTCATAAGTGGAGTCCTTGATTGTCACGAAAAATCGATTGCTTCCTTGTGCATGATCATGTAACATAGGGTGAAGGTGGCTGGTTAAGTATTTGCTCAGTGTAAGCCTTTATCTAGTCTAACATGCCCATGCTCAGAGCTCAGGGAACCCCCTTACACTGCGCTGCGGCATCTTGACTCGACTGGTTCCCGTTAAGGCTCAGTAGACTGGGCTTCTTGGTTCTTCAGCTTGGAACCTTGGAGTTTCCTTGTTTTTGCTTGCGAGCTCAGGGGGTGTCAGTGTTCGCTGCATCTACCGGGGGCGCCGGATCTGAGGGACTCTGCAGGCTGTCTGGAATTGCAGTGGTTTTAATTGAGTTGGCTAATGGGAGGCAGCTGTCCTGAGTGCCGAGGACCCCTCAGCTTGTCAATGCCCTCCACGGCGTCCCAGCGATGCCCTTGGATAGACATTCTGGGCCCCAGGGATAGCGGCTCTTAAGTAGATTACAGGGCTGTTTCAAGAAGGGGCCCTGCATTACCAATACCTCAGCGTTTGGTGGGCTGTCTCTTGAAGTGCTGTTAGGCCATGGCGGTCCAACGTGGAACCATTCAGCCGTCTGCATAAAGCAGGTCTGTATAGTTTTAAGGATTAAGAAATATTTTTCTCCTGCCTCAGCTGTGAGTCTTCTTTCACTGTTCATTCAAAAGGACAGTTGCCTGTCAGACTTTCTATCCGATGAAAGCATCTTTTCATAATCAGAAAACCTCATAGTGCGTGGTATTTCTTAGTCAAGGATTTGTTTTTATTCAAAACCAATAACCGCTTCATACAAATTACCACTTAAGTTAAATTTGCCCAATAATTACACACTTAAACAAAACTAAATAAAAAAAAACATTTATCATGACTTCCGGACTAGCTAGCCCGCATCTGTATTTTTTTTTCCTCAATAAAGAGAGAAGAAACTTTAGATTGAAGCTGTTAATTGGCAGGATTCGGAGATCTGAGTGTCTCGAGCGGGGCTGTTTGATAGACAGCTCTTTGTTGTACCCTCCCATGCCTTTGTCCGAGACTCCTTGTCCCGAAAGTTTTGGTAAAAGCTTTTGAAAGTGGATTATACGTAATGTAAGTTGGTAATGAAGGTATTGATGAAAGGGGGGAGTGAGTACGTGGAACTCACTTCACAGGCTCTCGAATCCGGAGCCACTCCAGCGAAAGGTGAATGAGCAGCCTTAGCGTGTCGGCGGCTTTTTTTACACAAGTCCTTCAGCTTACTTCTGTTGCGGCCACTGCTGCCATTCTGCATCCTCCACCCCTCGTCTCGATCTCTCTCGCTCACTCCCGCCCTCCTCCCCCCCCCCGTCCTACGGCAGCGATGGGGAACGGGGCGCACGACGAGTACCTGTAGGTACCCGACTCGGAGACTCCTTCCGTAGAACACGGCACTGGCGAATGTGGGGCGTGTGTGGCCGCCGTATTGTTCTGCCCCAAGGGGGAAGATGGAAACCCGCCTTGTCCGTCACGTGGAGCGTTCCGCACCCATTAGATACGTTTCTGAAATCGCCGCTGACAGTCCTTGTATGGTGGGGAAGTTGCCGTTTATGGGTGGGGATTTTCAAACTGTGTCTGTGAACGTTAGGTCATTGTGTCCGATTTTACCCCCAGAAAACACCACACTCTCGCACCCACATCCACGAACACGTCTACACATTGTCATATACACACACTTGCATAGCAAGCCTGGCTTGGAAAAACAAATGGCAGCTTGCAATCAGATGGAGGTGGTTGGTGCCTGGTTGCTCTGCCCCATGCAAAGCCTTAACGGGGCGTGTGGGTACATAACTGAAGGGCATCACGGAACCACACAGTTGTTTACGACAGCCAGCATGCAGGATGTGGTGCACGCTCATAAAGGTACACAGCAGCAGAGAAGCGGGATGGAGAAAAAGACACAAACGGCACAAGTCTGAACAACAAACGGCCGAGTGTCCACACTATCGGCTTAAAAACGAAGGCAACAGGAAGAGATCCCAGGTCATGTTTCACCAGACACCTTTATTTTCACTTGGGCCTGTGATTATGCAGTTCACTCATGTCTCCAGACTGTGAGAGCAGCTTTGAAAGACAGAAGACAACGTATTGGCTCTCCTAATGGATTATGGTAATGTCCGGCGGCAAATGGCCAGCCTGAACAATAGGCAGCTCCATTTCCTTGTCCACTCTTCCGCCGGCTCTAGACTAACGTGATTTCTGGCTGGTAATTGGATAAATTGTATGGTAATACCGTCACCTCTGAACGCTGTGGCTCAGCGAAGCCACAGACATTAGTTTAGATGAAATGTTGGATACTGGCTGGATTAGAGCCGTGACATGTAATGAAATATTTAGGCCCAACTGTATTGCTTAGATAAAGGGAAACGTTGTATTTATTGACTTCCTGTCAGAAAAATACGGCAATAGTTGGAATTATAAAGATGGCACAGTCCATTATGTGCGATAGGCTCATAGATTTAAAAAAAAAAGAAGAAGAAGAAGGGTCGCCCCGTTATCGCCGAAACCGTGAACATCCCAACGCAGAATAAATGGTATGTCGGCAAGGCCAAGGTAGAGCGTCAGAGTGTAAGTAGGCCAGATAGAGAGCAGGTTTTCGCCTCATTCCCGAAGCTGCGTGGCGAGCTGCTCGGTATGTCAGTCCCGAAGTGTCCTGTAGGTCATCAGATGTGCTCACGTTGCATAACTAGGCCATTAGGCTCATCAGGAGGTCACCTAAGTAAACTGGGATTGTTTCGTTGCAGGCAGGCAACTGGCGCAGTGGGAGCCTCTACCGGCTGTTAGCAGTAACCGGTGCCTTTCGGACAAACAGCCCTTGGCGGATGTGTTCCGGAACACAATGTTTTGACTGGCGTGGCCGGGTTCTTTATGCGGCAGGCCAGATCCCAGGTCAGGGTTACCATGGTAACGTAAGAATTAGCTCACCAGATCTCAAGTAGCTGCTTTCAAGAGTTTTTGTGCTAGGGATGCTATTAAGGGTTTTAATCAATAACACGGTAATGGGATACAGGAGAGGGGTAACTCACTGGGTGTGATTTGGTATGATGTAACCCTGACCAAATAAGTCCCTCCCAGATCTCCCTGTGTAGTCAAGGGAATGGTGGGATTGTATAATTTTGCTTGTTTTTTCTCCTTATTTCATTGCAACCTTGGCATCTTGAAAGAAAGAAGAACAGACTTTGTGGATAGCGCAGGGGGAATCAAGCAACGTTTGTTATGTAACGTGATCAGTGAAGATAACCCACGCGGCTGTCGAAACGGTCAAATTGATAACTTGTGTTACGAAACTCTGCAGTCACAGGAGTAATAGATGAGTATCAATTTTATTATTTCCCAAAAAAAAAAAATAAATTAAAGGAATGGAAAAAAAAAAACTTCTGGGTGGTTTTATGTCTTATTGAAAGCCAGAGTCAGGTGACTTTCTCTCTGGGTTAACCTGAATCGGTACCTTGTTAAATAACTATGCCAGAATGGCTTGACGACACGTACAGTCATGCAATATTTCGATATGACATCATTGGAATGCTTATTGGAGGATTTTATGAAAAGAAATTCAAATCGGAGCTCAATCTGAGGAACAGAGTCAATGCAGTATAAAACAAACAAACAAAAACTGAAAGATTGCAGAGATTAAGGAAATCTGCATAGCTACCTGTACTTAATGTTTATCCAGAGTGACACTTTAGTCAGACTGAAGGTTTATGGGAAGCGTGACGTCTGACTGATGTGTGTGCTTGTTGTTGTTTATGTTCACGTCAAAATGTCGACTTCATCACTTAACCTGCGCAAAAGTTCTGGTCCCTCAGTGGACCTTCTTTCCGGTCAAAGGGGTGAGTCTGCGGTCAGGGCTATCCCATCGTTTCAGCCACCCTCAGTGCCACTGATGTTCCTTCAGAATAACTTGTTCACTGTGATTGTGCTTTGCCAACGTGGAGAAATCCAGATTGTTGGGGCACATTGTCAAAAATCATGGAAAGGAAAGAAAAAAATCATATGGACTGTTGTTTCAAAATGCTCTTCGGAATTGAGATAGCTTTCATTTCAGTTTTGAATGTTGTCCCTGATTGATTATAAGGTTTTGTGTGCCTGAGGAATGAGGCGGCCCACAGCATTCACCGCACATAGGAAATCATTCTCGCCGTAATTTCTGTTTCTTCGTTGAGTTGTCCGTTTCTAATGGGCCCAATTAATCTCTTTGATCCATGAAAGGCAGCCTACAAAGCCCTGTCAGCACTCCCTAAACCTCCTCATTCAAGGGGAACATCCTCACAAGCATAACTGCCTTGTTGACTGCTGGAAAATACCATTAATTTGTGAAAGCAGGGGCTTATTTATTTATTTCCACGGCACCGCTGACACATTAGTCTGCTCCGCGGGCAGGAGGCCGGGTCTCCCAGACGGCGGTATCTGGTGAAGCCAGGGAGTCGCGCTGCACGGATGGGCGCAAGCCAGAGCCTTCCCATTAACCATTAAACGGCGTTTCATCAGCGCAAATCATGCATGGACTTGTGCATGTGGGGACTGGGAGTCAGGCCAGCGACTGTAGAGGAGGCCCCTCCACACTTGACCCATTGAATGCCTTAGACTCCCATCACTCTTTCACCAGATACCTCCAATTTTTAACCCCCTCCCCCCCTTAGCCGTCCCCTCACTGGTCATCTCTTTGGCTCTTTTTCGTGCGGGTTCCCTCTCTGTAACTAGATTTCCTCCAGTGCTCTATTTAAAGAAATTTGAAGAATTATTTTTATATCTGCCTTGGCGTGATGAATAAAAGGAAGAAATTCAAGGATTTGAGCGTGAAGAGCAGCTCCTGAAATCAACCCAGAAAGTGTACCTTACATATATACTGGCAACAATGCAGAGGCTGTTCCATTTCATCTTACGGACTCAAAACAACAGTATTGATAATGCTGTTCCTTAGAATTAATTGATGTCGCTCAATCGTAGAATTTGCTCTTGACCAGCATTGAGTCTGCTACTGTGGTTTTCTGCAGGTAACTTCAGACTAATACTTAAAAGACCATTTGCATCAGCTTTAAACATAAAAGTCCTTTAATCCCACACGTTGACTCATGCCGTATCGTATGAAAAGCCACTTCGCGGTCACTTTAAGGAAAATACAGAAAGTGCTGGGGACTTAACGGTAGTAATTAGATAAAACGTCTGGCAGCTTCTTGGTGGTCCCTGACCAAGCTTTTAGGCGGGCCAGAAGGCAGCGTTTGACCTCTTTATCAGAGAAAGTAATGGACTCTTGGGCAGGAAAAGTTATTAAGGAGATCTACCTTGGCACTAGAGATGCGACTGGGTGTGTAAGACTTGGAAATGAATCCAATTTAACCTGCTTTGGGTATTCGAATGTGCTGGAGTGCATTCTTTCAGAGGGTTAGGTTACAAAGCTATCAAGCAGTACCAGACATGTCTTCTGTGAACATTCAAAGGGATTAATGAAATGCATTTTGTAACGACGTGGTCGAGTTTCGGTGGCTGCTTCTTTGTGACTTCTGGACCTCTGCTACCACGTTCACTTACAGAAACATGTAACTTCTTATCACGAAAGGAAGAAAATTAAATAGCTTTTTGGGCATATCGAGAATACAATAGTTATTGTTTAACAAAGAACATGCTGCTCTGCTGCCACGCTGCTAAGTCTTCCACTCTCGTTGTTTTGTTCCATGACTAACGTTTAATGCACTGTCGCATCGCATTTGTGTTTGCGTCAAAGTTGATAGAGTATTTCGCTTTATTCTGGTGTAAAGTTCAGCTTTTGATTTTTACTTTTTTCCTCTGTCTCAGATATAAGAGGTCTTTTACTAAAATGAGCAAACACGCTGAAAATAACCAAGCAAATTTGCTCTCCCCTGCTTAAAATGAAAGGAAAATGCTGTATTTCTGTTAAATTGATTTCCCTCCATTTCAGCGGTCGCTTTAAAAAAAGCTTTCTTTTTACCCCAAAATCATTAAATGTGGAAGGGAGGCAGGACATGCAATCAGGAAGTGAACCAAAACTAAACACGAGGGTGTAATCATGGTCTGGATTTGCACACAGGCTCTTTTGCCAGGGAAGGAGCCCCGTGTGCTGAATTTCAGCAGAAACCCTCCTCCTGCCTGACAAAGGCCCGCTCCCGGGCTTTTCCTTCCATTTTTCTGCTACTCTCTTTTTCTCCTCTGCATCTCTGCTGGAAGCGGGCTTCTCTGTGCCTTTTAGCACGTGTTCACGTGTTCTCGCCTTTGTGCCGTACGTGAGCGTCACACAGAGAAGTGTCCAACCGGTTTTCATCGCTGTTACTCCCTTAATAGGGAAAGTCAAAGATGTGCAACAGAGCTGCTGTTTTATGCATTTGCCAGTTCCCTTTTTTTAAAAAAAAAGTTGCTACAAACTGCAGTTGATGAATTATGTCAACAGAACCAAAATTTGAATGTTTTTCTAGTGCTGCTGTTCCTAATATTGCCTGTGTGTGTTTTTGACTTAGAACTGTTTGCCAGTAGCGATTTAGAAGTTTACAGTAGGATTGTGATGGGGCAAATGAGGCTTCAAAACCCATGGTGGGTGGGAGTATCCTGAACTAACCAATCAATGCTGGTGTGAAATGAGGCTTCAAAATCCATGGTGGGTGGGAGTATCCTGAACTAACCAATCAATGCTGGTGTGAAATGAGGCTTCAAAACCCATGGTCGGTGAGAGTATCCTGAACCATCCAGTCAATGCTGGTGTGAAATGAGGCTTCAAAATCCGTGGTGGGTGGGAGTATCCTGAACTAACCAGTCAATGCTGGTGTGAAATGAGGCTTCAAAATCCATGGTGGGCGGGAGTATCCTGAACTAACCAATCAATGCTGGTGTGAAATGAGGCTTCAAAACCCATGGTCGGTGGGAGTATCCTGAACTAACCAATCAATGCTGGTGTGAAATGAGGCTTCAAATTCCGTGGTGGGTGGGAGTATCCTGAACTAACCAATCAATGCTGGTGTGAAATGAGGCTTCAAAATCCATGGTGGGTGGGAGTATCCCAAACTACCAGTCGCTGGTTCTGAAGCCTCATTCAGCAATGGATTGATTGGTGATTGAAGAACACATTATATAACTAGATAAAATGTTTAACTCCAACATTAATGAATTTCTCAGCTATATAGATGTAGTCTATATTAAAAGGCCTTAGTTTAAGTTGTGCTGTAACACTGGCACTTTTTAAATACTTACTGAGAGAAGGACCTAGGGTAGAAGTGTAGGTCTTACGCCTATCCCCCGATTGCGTTTGCATGCCATTTAAGGTTGGGGATATTTCATCCCAACCAGCCTTTTTGATTGCAGGCTATTTGTAAATTTTCAGCCTTTTTCTTGGCTTATCTTTTGATACAAAAAGCCACGTTTGCCTCTAGTAGGGATTAAGCTGTTCCCATTTCTCTTTGTAAAAACAAAACAAAAAAAATGATTGGCCACATATAGAAAGTAGCTTAATTCTGGAAAGAAATGCGTTACTACTCACTTTGAGCAACTCATGATTTACTTTCATTTGCTGGCTAAAGGTAGTCTGGGGAAGATTAACCTTCAGTGAATGTTAATATATTAAAGTGCAGGATTACAGTCATAGTTTCGCAAAAATTTTGCCCAACTAGATCAGTTAATACGGACAGTTTTTTCCAACAATACCAATTGATTTTGCCAGCACTTCTTGGTCGTGGCACTGTTTGACAGTAGATTCATCCCATTGATTCATTATTTTCATCCACTTTGTACATCTGTCTGGAATTCTGGCTCTCTTTTTACTGTCTACATTTTAACAAGCACACATTTTAACAAAAAAGGCCAATTTTCATACATTGGCTCAGCAAACTCCAAGTCTCTAGACTGCAGAATGGAACGGGGAGAACACACACACAAAGCAGGACTTAAGCCCACAGCCCTAAATATACGTGTGAGGCAAGGTTGCTACCCACAGAACTACCATGCTGCCCACAGAATGAAAAAAAAATTAAATTTACAATGTTGTCCAATCGAGTGTGGATAGGACCCTTGTTCCCCCATCCCCTCCTATCACCTGCATTGTAGCGAGCTTTGTAGACATTTTATCTGTCATTTATTTTTCTATCCTTTCTCCAGTGAAAGTTAATGGTGTTCCATTATGCTTGGCTTTGCTGCACCCTTGAATGGAGCGAGTCTCCAGTGAAGCCGGGTTGCACAGTTCATCTGGTGTAGACACTCACCAGACATAAAATGCGCCTGCTTGATCTTTAATAAGAAGGATATTATTTGCAGATTTTTTTTTAATGCTTCCTCCACTCTGTGCACGCTTTCTGGGTTGTGGCATCGCCGAGAGAAGCAGCCGTGGTTTTTGTCACGGAACATGTGACGAGATGGGGTGGACTGTGGTGGGTGCTGTGTGAGGACTTCAGCAGATGACAGGTTCTTTCTCTGCGGTTTACGATCTTCAGACATGAGGCATGTGATTATTTCTGCAGAGCTGCGTGGCGACTGGCTAGTGGATTCCCTAGGCCAAACCCCCTCTCCCTGCGTGATACACACGTGGGACTCTATTGGCCTCATTACAGCACCGAGGAGGCAGCTACTCAGAGTCAGAGTCAAACTCCTGGGATCCACCCTGGTATTTGTAGGTCATCCGGAATATATTCATCCATCCTCAAATGACTTTCTGGTCCAGGTAGCAGGGAGAGGCTGGAGCCCATCCCAGGCAGCACAGAGCACAACCTGAACGGCATGCCAGTCCATCGCATAGTACATAAATACACACGCTCATACATGGCCAATTTAGAGGTACCAATTAACTTAATTGCATGTCTGGGACTGTGGGAGGAAAACTAGAGGAAACCAGCAGAACACGGGGAGAACATGCGAACTCCATAAACACTGAGCTACCATGCTGCCGCTCCGGAAAATATTAGCATTATTGTTCAACCTGGGATTTAGCACGCTGTCTAGTGAGATGTAGGCTAGTTATGCAAATGATGTATGTCTTGGAGTTAAGAGAATGCCTTGACTTCACATTCCATGCAGTCCTGGTAAGCACACTCAGTCTATGTTTTGTTAAGCAGTCTGCACACTCTGATAGTTACATCGTGTCATGAATTAAATATAGTGGAAATGTTTCGACTAGCTCAGCTGGTCAGTATCGCTGAAGTTTACCAGTAAGTACTGTAAGGCATTTGTTGAGAAGCTGATCACAGGAACAAAGCCTATCAGGGGCATTTATAGAGACCCCAGAAGCTCCCTTTTGCTAACCTTTCATCAACCCTACAAGTCCTTTAGAAATACTTACGCTTGGCACCCACATGGTATCAGCAAATGAACACGAGTCATCTTGGAGTGGACGGGGGGAGGTTTCAGTGTAACAGTATCCCCCATGAGGGAATGGAAGAGTTTTATTTCTTTAAGCCTTCATGAAAAGAAAATAAATAAAATACTTTGCGATATTATGTGGAGCTCGCCGGAATGCTGGCTGTGTCATATTTAACCCCTCACCTCTCTCGTTTGTGGCTGGAATGTGAATAAGTGAAACAATCTGTTAGAAGCTGGAAGTGGCTCTCCCCCTTGGGCCAGCCACTCGAACCCTCAGCCTCTGAGGGCCAGGGAGGAGCAGTTACTGCAAGTCCATGGGGCTCTCCAAGCAACCCTCCCTGAGCACCAAATCCCAGATGTGATGTTAAATTATGGCCTTCCCTTCGCCGAGATGTCGGCACTATTTCTGTCAGTTGGAGAACTTTTAGAGAAGGGGAAAAAAAAAAAAACTGTTTGAGGGATGAGATTTTGTAAGAAAAGTGGATTCCAAGTTAAACAGCAGAAAATAAGCTGAAAATACCCATGTAGCATTTCACACATCATTGTTTGGCTAAGCTAAAATTGGCAAAGATTCTTTGTTTGCCCTCCTGAAAACAGGCTAACAGGTAGGAGCAGTTACGGTCGGGTTACAGTTACCGTTCTATTTCTCACGTTTAGTGTTGCTGTTCCTATCACAGGTTAACAGCACAGGTGGGTGGCATTCTAAAGACAGGCTTTTAAAAAGCGTTTATAAATGACAAGCCATTGTTTTGTTCCATTAAAGACTCAATATTTCAGTTAACTGTTAAACAAATTAACTTAATACAGATGCAGTATCCAGTATCCTGGTTCAATGTTTATTATATTTACTACGCACCTTGCTGGACTCATGTTAGCGATCGAGGTCATTTTTCATGTTACCGTTCATCAGCTGCCATTTTGTTTCTAGACGTTGTGTATCTGGAGTTCAGCGGACTCAGAGCACTAAAAGACTAAATTGCCAGCAGATTGCCAGGGCACAGAACCATGATTTTCTGAGTCGATACTGATTGTATTGTGTCGATATGTGCTATTGTGTACAAACATTGAGCAAACGGCTATTTTCTGGAGCAGCGCTTAGCTTCTGGCATTGACGTCACACACATATTCCTAAAGGCACAGTAAAAATGGCCTTCAAAAGTGACACCATCTGTCCCATCATTCGGCCATGCCATACTATTTCTGATAAACATCTGCAAAATCGATACCGTGCCCTTGTGCTAAAGACTCACCGTGCATGCAGTTGGGTTCTCTTAATTAGGGTCCTCTGAGCTTCTTGTGCACTGTGACTGTGATTGGACAACCAGTCACCAATGCAGATTAACTCGTTGTGTAATTTAGCACCAGGATTGGCCTGCTTCAGTGTCATGTTCAGGAACAGTCGAGGAAACCGGCCGAATCTTCCCTGTAAAGCCTATCTAAACCTTAGCTCCCACCCCCCCCCCCCCCTCCCCCCCCTCACCCTTCTTCTCATCTCCTCCCCACCACACTACTCT
>JAACJT020000032.1:13218864-13230384 GCA_009936485.2 Gymnarchus niloticus | reverse complement strand
AAACCCCGCCCACCCCCCCCCCCCCAGCCCTCCCAAACCCTAGCCCCCCCCCCCCCCCCCCCCCCCCCCACCCTCTATCCTGATATATTTCAACCGCACATCTTACATTCAGATATCTGACACCAACTGGCAGAGAAATGAGTTTTCAGCAATTTAACTCGCTGTTGCACTGGCCACGCACACACGGCACGCTGCTCACCGAGCAGACCAGCTCCCGGTTTACTGACGGACCCCTGCTGCTATCTCAGGACACGCGTGTTTGAACGTGGAATCACTTGGGTGTATCTGTGGCCGTAATGTAAAGCATACTTGATAGATAAATGAGGCTTTGTGCAGATGAGTTGACAACGCCTCCTTTCAAGTTCGCAGCCTGAGACAGAGTTCGGTGATCAGTCATGGCGTTAATCATCCGGACGGTAAAAGGGCCAACGGTGTGATTTATCTCCCTGCCGAAGCCGCACGCGCCCTTCCCCCGCTTTTTAGCGGTCAGAAAAGCAGGCCTGCGAATAAATGATGTCATGGTCCGGGAGGCTGGCAGTCTCTCCGTTTAGGAAATTGTAATGGAAATGTCATGAGTAATTTGATATCCCGTGACCTTTTATTGGAAAGGTGTGTTCTAGCACCGTCCAGCTTGAGCACTAACTGTAGGAGCTGCAGTGACCTCCCAGGAGGCATATAGATTAATTCAGGACCCGGAGGAGGAGGGAAAAACAGTGGGGCTTTCCTGATATTTATTGTGCAAGCCTGCACACAACGCCCCTCGAGATTCACTATCAGCCTTTGCCCGCCGTTGGATTGTGCGGCAGCTTATAAATTGGAATGTTGGCCCACGACTGGAGGTGCGAGGGGTTATATGCCGGTAGCACATTTTCTGCTACCGTGAGGAGACGTGAACCGCCGCATGGCGTGAGCAGCATGTACGTGGGATCCTGTGGTGCGCCCGGGACTCCACCCACCCCGCCGTCTTACAGGACGAGGTAAAACAAACGACGTGTCAGCTGATGCTTGCACGCTTGCTAATTGCACATGTGTGCATGTACACTTGTGGGCACTGAGAATAGGAAAGGAGAGCGTGTACTATGACAGTATAGCATATTTATTTATGAAGCGTCCCTAATACTGAACTCCTGCTTTTTTCAGATTTGGCCTTCATGTCCTTCTTTCAATTTAATGTGTCCACGTCGCACAACTAAATCGTTCGGCAAAGTAATGTTCTGATTTTAATCACGCTTAATAATCCATAGACTGCCGTATAAATTCTACCTGAGGTGATGAGGTCATGGGCCGGCAAAGATTCTTCCATGATTAAATATTTTGAAAGAAGAATTTAGGCTAGCGATATTCATTCCTGGTAGATATACTAGCTGGATTGTTAATGAGGTGAGCAGAATAATTACCCCAAAAATTAGACCTTTCATACGAGACTTTAGATCTTCTCGTTTTTTGCAAAAAATAAAGTCTGACATGTCAGTCTTAGCATCAAAAGAATGTTCATAATTGAAGAAGAAAGCCTGTGAAACGTGATGCTAAACATATGTGGGCAGTAAACGAACTCTGTAGTGTTGTTGGTTTCTTAATACTCTTCACTTCCAGTGCTGGAGATTCCAGCTTCGATTTTTTTTGATGGAAGATATGCCTGTTGTTTCATCAGATGCATTCGATTTGATCGCATCCACATCTGCAACAGTGGACAATCGCAGAGCTGTGGCAGATACAAATGAAAACGCGGTGATGAGAAGGTCAAGTTTACTGAAGCGTTCAGCTGTTACTCAGTGGCTTCAGATCCTTATACAAAGGGTCTTCTGAAAACCTTAGTGGAATTCCCCAAGGCCGTTAGCTCCCATTTAACGGACGATTAGATGACCGCGACAGAAGATCTTGGGAGGGAAGTTTATACCAGAGTCTTAGAATAGCTTCCCTTTAAATTCCCAATCACACCCATGGAGAATCTGCATTCGGCCGGATTTTCTGTAGTCCAGCGGGTTGCCCCCTGCTGAATTTTGCCTTTTTTTTTTTTTTTTTTTTTTTTGAGCACTGACAGCGTTTACATTCAGGAAGAGAAATTTGAGGGCTCTTTTGTGTTCAGAGAGTTTGGATTATTGACAGAAAATGTGGTTGCCGGGGGGTTGGGGGGTGGTGGGGGGCCGTACTAAAAATGCCGTGTATCAGAGTTAAGTGCAGGCCAGATTTCCCAGCTTTGTTATGATCCACGGCTCATTTACACTGAGATTGGGTTTCAAAAAATGTTTATCATGATCTTTCGGTTCTTGCCAAAAAAGGAACTTTTATAGAGCACCTCAAAATAAGACTGCTGAGCTCCTTACTCAGTATTCAATGTTGTTACTTTTATAGAAATCTGTGAACTATTTATTTGCCTGGCAGGAAGTAACATTCTACCGTGCAACGTGTTTATGCTATTCAGGTCAGGTTTGTCGATCGATCTGGACTTGAGGGGTGGGGCAGCAGCCATATCGAACTGTAGACTCGCCATCATTAAGACAATCGGGAGGATACAGGGAGAAAGCCGTTCCTTCTTTACTGTTGTTTTGTAAACCCACCCCAAGCATCAGTTGTTGTCAGCGCTCTCCAGAAAGGGTCCCTTAAAGAGTTTACGTAGTTCCGAGAGTGAGCTGGATGGGCGGGACTTCCGATGATTCATTCGGACGTCAGCTCAATTTAAAATGCATGTCCTCAAAGAACTAAAGCTGACAATAGTTTGACTGAAGTCAGACTTGGTTTTTGTATAATTTTATACACATTTGCCTGGAATGAGGGCCGTTAAGTTGACAGACAGTGTATCCTACTCAAAAGATATGTATATTTTGAGCGGCTTAAGGCTTCGGGTTATTGTGTGTGCTCATCTGAGTGGTAATAATTTGCCACACTAAATCAAATTTATTCAACACATACGTTTTGTGTAATCGATCATAAAACGGCTGCTGCTGGGAGTGCACGCTTAGAAGAAAAGCTGGAATGTCACCCTTTTTCATCCCTTTCGTTTTCCCTTACATTTGTTATTTTTCTCTTTCTCTCAGTTGCTGTCCCACACATGGTTAACGCTAGCCTTTTGAAACAGTTAGGTTGTAAACCGAGGCTGTTTGGCAGTTAAAGCCATTGATTTATTGTAGACCTTTTGGTTACCTCGTTATAAAAGAAAATAGCAAAAAAAAAAAATAAAATCCTCTTTAACACAGAAAGAAGCTGAATTCTCCTGCTTGTGTAGCTTTCCTGAGAGGCGCTCCTGCATATTTTAGTTATTGCCCGGGTCATTCCTCGCTGTCTTTAGGACGAGAGATTGGCTTAAACGAAAATTATGCCTGTAGTCCCCTAAGTTAATCTCTTTTCCTTAACACATATACTTGGCCTTTGTTCTAGGGAAAAAGAGCGACGACACATCCAATTTCTGAAGCTCAGGTATCTCTGTGAATGAAGAGAGATTACCATTGTGTGCTTGATTTTCATGACCCAGTTTTCCTGCACACATCTTACACCATAATGCAGTTCAATGAACATGGTTCTTAAAAACACAGCAGATTCATTTCCTCAGCTGTTTTGGAAATATTAGCTAATTATTTGTGTGCACATGAACAAATAAGTGGTAATCGGAAATAAAACCACGATTGGTGCTTTAAATGAATAGGCACGAAAAAGGGAGATTAAAAAATGAACAATGGATGCCATTATAGCCTGAGATGCAAGCAGAATGGCCAAGCAGAGATTAACTTAACTGAATCTGCCTTAGGAATACGCTCCTGTGTAGCAACTATTGCATCGTGCTACCGTAAGTCAACCGCACTCGAAGATACACTTCATTAGGTGCACCAAGCTAGTAGTGGTCAGGACCTGCTTTTCCACCAGATCGACTTCAAGAGTAGTTGAGTTGTGGTGCCGAGAAAACCTTTTGCACACTTCTCTTATACTGAGGTGTTATTTTTGCTTGTGTCCACTTCCTTAAAGACTCTGGCAATTCGACTCTGACCTCTCTCATTAACCACAAGTTTTCACCCACTAATCTGCCACTCTCTGACAGCTTTTTTGTTTATTGCGCCAGTCTCTGTAATCTTTAGACCAGTGGTTCTCGAACTTCTTCTGTCCGGCCGCTCTTTTGCAGAAGAATATTTCCAAGTGTCCCTTTAAGCCACCTCCCGAGATGCACACCTATCAGATTAGGCCACTCACATCCCAAACCCCACCCGCTCAGCGAGTCTGCTGACACGTTTCAAAACCACTGCTTTTAAACTCTGTAGTGTGTCAACATCCCAGGAAGATGGCTGTTTCTGAGACAGCCGTGTCAGATTCCAAATCACAGCCATTTAAATACTTTGACAAGTAGTGACTGAACCTCTTGGCCCTGTCTGCCAGCTGAATGCATTTTCTTATAGCTATACTGAACATGCTTCCCTGTTTGGAGGAGCATACCGTTTGCATTAACAACAGGGGTACCTAATAAACTGGCCACTAGAAAGCATATCAAGCACAGATGAGCAGTTTAAAATGTATTACTGTTTTACCAGATTAAATTGCTAAACTAGAAGTTTATGGCGAAATGTTGACCAGTCCATCCATCCATGCATACATATGTACTGTACATCCATCCATCCCTCCGTCCATCCATCCATCCATCCAGCCATATACCCATAATCCATCCATCCATTTTACATCCATCCATGATTGCATACATCTGTCCATCCATACACACTGTACGTCCGTCCATCCACACAAACATGCATCAGTCCATTCATACATCCCTCCAGGCATCCACCTTTCCATTCATCTGTCCATTCCATGTCTGGCTTATTCTTGTGCAGTCTGTGCTTACTGAATTTCGGTGCCAGTCAGTTCAGCGCATCCACTTCTCGAAACGCTTACCGAATTAGGGCTTCTGCTGCAGCTCCTGTTATGAAATGCTCACAGGCCGCCTCCTCCTCCAAATCACCCACAGGGATTTTAAAATGCAGCTACACTTGTGGTTTTTGTTCAGTGCACATTAGACAAGGGTTACCAGGTCGAACTCTGCTGAGCAGGGCAGACTCACATCAGGGGAATCATGGGCTGATGGGCAGTGTAGAAACATGGAGAAAACAAATCGAAAGTAATTAAATGTATTGAGGAAGCTTGAAAGGGAACAGATTATAGTGAAGCTTAAATAATAATGCAGCTTAAAATTATTAATGATACGAAAGGTTAACCCCTTTTATTAAAACATTTGGATGTGGCGTGAACATTAAAATGCATTAACTGGGATTTGATTACTCACTTGAGGAAGAAAGTTTCCAGGGAGCCTAAGTTTAGATGGCAAAATCATGCAGTGAAGTTCGCCCTGCTGAGGAACTTCAGGAAGGCTGTGTTGAGTAGGGATGAACTGAGGTGGGATGAAAGAACAAGGGCTGTTCTTTGAGTCTTTGAAGTCGCAGTGTCTTCAAATGGTTTCGTTGAGGGATACGGTAAAACTGCATAACTGAATCCATATGTTTCAACAGCAACTATTCCCAAATGGCTAATTTTCAAACAGTTTTAGGAAAGAACTGTCGAAATTCACAGTGCGGTCTTAAAGCTTTGCCTTTATGACTGTGCGTGTGTGTGTGTGTGCGCGCGCGCGCGCGTGTGTGTGAGTTGGCATGCGAGTGTGTGCGCGTCTGGCTCTGTGTATCATGAAATCCTATAAACCATCTACAGTCCACCAAGTTAAAAGTTCAGAGCTAAAAATGTATTTCTTGCCTTCTTACTTGGCTGCTCCTGTAAATGCAATGTGTACAATGGTTCTGTTCCCCCCCCCGCCATACATTCGAAGTTGGCTAACCCCTGGATATTAATTTCTCATCCATTTCTTGGCTAGAACAACAGAGACCTCTTGTCCTTCTGCATGGGGTGATGTCTGAATGTTTTACAGGGCCGTGGCTCCAAATACAAAGGAATTCGGTGGCTGTCCATTGGTAGATACGGAAAATAAATTAAAAGCACAGGAAACTTGCCTCCTTCGGCCCTGTTAATTTCACACTTGGTCACCTGGTTTCGCAACATGATCCTTGATCCTCCGCAGGGCCTCGTGTGTTTTTGAGAAAGACTGCAGGTATATTGTGTCGAGGTCCTCTTCTGTCAAGCGCAGTGCTAGTTTGTACGACACGTCTTAGCAAAAAGGCATGATTGACATCACAGCAGCCTGTCGAGATCTCTGTAAAATCAGAGCACCAAGGACATAACGTCCAATACATGCATGCTGTAACTCGTAACCAATTAAAGCAGCTGACAATGCATTTTCTTTATTCCCCTTGCTCTCATCGTTGCTGCTGTATTGCCGTTGATCGAACCACTGTGCCTCAACACCGTTTACAGGTAAGACAGCTTCTATACCATAGCTGAACATCAAAGATCATTGAGCTTGCTGACATTTCTGTCAAATGTGCATTTTAAAAATATTGAAGTGTTGAGCTTTTCATCGTAATATTCTCATTGTTAAATGTTATTTTTGGTGCACATTAACATAACTGTATTATTAAATGAGACTTTCACAAGTTTAACTGTACTAATGAAACATCGTGCGGGTCAGCTCAGGTGTGTTTTCACAGTCTCAGCATTGCCACTCACATTCAGAAGCGAATATGTTCTTCTTTCATGTATGTTTTGTTCATGGGTTCCCCAAAGGTCAAAGGTGAGGAAACTTTGGAAGACATCTTGAGGCTGTCTTTCGTAAGACTTGGCCATTTCGGTCTTTTTCTCGTGCAGTCCTACACTTCCTGTTTCTTAAGTTCGTTCCAAGCTGCTTGCAGCCATCAGGAAGTACACCTGATGTCAAGTGATGCAACCTTTCCGAAGGTCTTACCGTGTCGAGAAGATGGGTCATGATGGGAAATGGGGGATTAAACCGAGATGCTCAGAAGACACATATCCAGCTCAGGGTTTGATCAACCCTCCATCTTCAGTCCAGGTAGTGACTGTACAGATATCCCCCTCCAGCGAAAGTTCCTTACTGACGAGGTTCTCAGACACTCTCTGACTCCTTCAGCATTTCTGATTGCGTTTTCAGAAGGTAACTCACATCTCAGGAGGGATTATCCACCGGGATCTGACAAGAGGAGAAATTAAATCGCAAAAACCCTGTGAGAGACTGCAGAAACCCTGAGTTGTTGTAGATAGGGCAGAACACTTTGGCTGAGACAGTCCAGATCTGTGCTGACTTTCGCCACTCTGTAATCAATGCCTGCATCGTAACAAGCAGTTCAAGTTTTCCACTTCTATTTCTGTTCCCCTATAAAAGAGTTCTTGAAGTTAATAGTTTTCAGCTGGATAATGTTATTAAGTTATATTTATCTTAATTTGGAATTTATCAAAGTATTACAAATCTTTTCCAATTTCACCTCTCCTTTTATCAGCCTTTTCTTAACGGATATAAAAAAGAAGACCTGTATTTTCATGATTACAATGTCATGAGCTTAAATTTAAATGGACTGAAGTCCTCGTTTCGTCTCCTTTTCTGGCACTCTCCATGAAGAAACCAGCACTTCTCATTCTATGACATGGAATAACACATATGAGCAATGAAGTAACATGCCGGCCCCGGTAATGAGGATGCACATCAAGTTGTATATAGTGATGGGACAAATCAGGCTTCAAAACCCACGGTTGGTGGGAGTATCCTGAACTAAACAATCAATGCTATCGCCAGCATTGATTGGTTAGTTCAGGATACTCCCACCCACCACGGGTTTTGAAGCCTCATTTCACACCAGCATTGATTGGTTAGTTCAGGATACTCCCACCCACCACGGGTTTTGAAGCCTCATTTCACACCAGCATTGATTGGTTAGTTCAGGATACTCCCACCCACCACGGGTTTTGAAGCCTCATTTGTTCCATCACAGGGTATATACACTTTCACTGCAGCAATTTTTACAAACGCAAGTTCTTGCACACTGTGGAACTCAAAAGGAGTCTTTGGGATGGTATTGGATGTCATGTTTTTTAAGTGGTCTACCCAAGAAGCCAGATTTGTACAATGTTGTTAGCTTCAGACTGGTCATACCTAAGTTCCCGGTTTGCTCTTTGGGCGATTCACCATGGCTTCGGCCATCGCTGGACACTGAGTCCATGGATAGTTTATGAACCCAACTGAATCTGCTTGTTGGTTTTACTCCAGAGTATTTGCACGGCTGCAGAAGATGCTTATACATTCGGCACTTGGGGATTGGAAGATGATGGGAAAGTGAAACCTTCCTGATCTTTCATTGCTCCTGCATGATGAAGGCAAGGAGAGGGGTGAAAGGTGCTGGAAATCTGTAACGCCACGGAGGGGGAATTGAGGAATCAGCAAGCAGTCAGTCAAGCCTGGATCAGCGTTGGGCTTGTGGGGCCCAGGGTTATGGGGCCAAACTACCTGTCAGGGTTTTTATGATATAATATGATGTGTAGATGGATTTACATATATTTTTTAGTTGTATATGTGGATATACTCACAGGCAAGATGATCTGGCAGCAGCACAGTGAATATAGAAGCTAAATTACGGAATGTTTAGGCGATATTCCACAGATGTTGACTTCCAGTCTGCCATTTGGAAAACATGGTCCTGCCTGTGAAATATAATACCGGGGCATTCTGGCCGTATACGCCTGAGGAGGAGGAACTGAGGCAGGCTGCCGAGTGCAAACATCTGGGCCACTGGGAGCGTTTGTGTGCTCATCTCCGAGACCCGTGCGGCGCTGACGCACTAGCATTATCTGCTCTAGAAGCTACCTCTTTTACTGCCGTCCCATCTGTCCCCCCGGGCAGCTGACGGACCCCCACGCAGATGTTGCCTCCTTTCCACAATTGGTTTTTTTTTTTTTTGTGCATAATAGGCATGGCTTGTACAAAAACGTGTTGCGGAAGCGTTCCACATTTGGATCACCGTATCTGACACGGAGGATCGAATCAGTCTCCCAGCCTGCGTAGATGATGATATTACCTCATTCAGATTAGCTGTCCCTGGGTACACAGCCACTAACATAGACCTGCTCAGCCTCCACCCGTACCCCCTCAGGAAAGGCAGAAGGATTCAATGGAAGGCAGTAGGGCCACTCAATGGGAAGCATTTGTAATGCAATAATAGCAAATTAAATCACTAAATAATGGGGCCCCCCCCCCCCCCCCAACCCTTCCCCATTTTACCTTTTCAATCTTTGAGCAATCAGGCCCCCGCAGAGGCAATTCAATATTTTAATTATCTTCAATTACAATTATGTTCCAAGCCTAGAGGATAGCTTTTGCTCAGTGGAAGGGAGGGAGTGAATACAGACACGGCCCGACCTTGAACCAGCGTTATGTCAAACAGGCAGCACTTGTGTCAGCATCGTCCTCTTCCAAAGAAACAGGCAGAAGAAAGGCATCTCCTTTCTAGGACTGGTGGTGGAGAGTGGGGGTATCTTTTCATACAAGGATAACACTCTTAATTTTTGAAGAAGCGGCCTTTTTCAGCTACCTCTGGGCTCCAAGATTCTGTTAAAGCACCGCCTCCCACCAAGAAGTGTGACATTGAGGACCAAGCACAGTCGAGATGGTTATTTTCTGCTCTCAACGCTCTTACATTTGAATTCCCCGTTAGATGCTTGATTTTACTAGCAGTAATGGTTGAGACAGGCTAATTCAGGGTCAGCAAACTCCATGTGGGCTTCTAGCTTTGATCAAGAGTATATGAGTTTTTTTGTGGGCCTGCCCACATTGAGGCTAACATGCATAAATGGCACTTGCTTATTTAGGCAAAAAATAAACGGTCTTGGCATTTACACGGTATATGGTGGTGGGTGTTTTCCCAGGGACTGTTGCTTTGATGCCTTTCAGTATCTATGAGGAGTTTGGGATCACAGTGCCATGCTGTGCGAAAAAGAACCCTGTGTATTATTTCATAACTGTTGAGTTTTGGTTAATGGAGAAACCTCTCTGATGAATGACTAGTCGTTAACGTTTTACTGCCAAGCTTGCGGGATCTCGAAAATGTGTTTGCACAATTCTTGGGTAACACTCCTCGTACAGTTCCAAGAATGATCCTCAAGTGAATGTGGGGTGTCTGTCCGATGAAGAACATTCTGCGATTCTCGTTGAGACAATATTTCAAGACAGTCTTAATATAGGAAGCAGTGCGAAGAACCGCTACGAACCCAGCAAATCCAAAATGTGATATTGAAAGACCTAGTGCTTTGTTCCTACAGCAATTTGTAATTAA
Organism: Gymnarchus niloticus; assembly: GCA_009936485.2. NCBI lineage: Eukaryota > Metazoa > Chordata > Actinopteri > Osteoglossiformes > Gymnarchidae > Gymnarchus > Gymnarchus niloticus. Next base: position 13,220,191 of record JAACJT020000032.1, on the reverse strand, counting down.
CAGCACTTATCAGTAATGGAGGGTAGGTGCCACAATCACGTTATTTTTAAGTCTTTCGTCATTTTATCAGGTAGCTTGGGTGCATTGATGCCCACAGTTGACAAGGGATACTCTTAAAATTTAATGATTTAACTTTTAGTTGCAGGCAGTTGTTAATTAAGAGATTGGCACCCACACCAAACGTGGCTCATTTGCGGCTGAATTGAAAGCGAATGGATTGCGTGCTGATGAAGTTTAAAGATTACGTGTCAGGGCCGTGGTTCTGTAAACTCACCACTTGCATTCAGGGCGCTGTGGTTTTATAGCTCAGCCTTGTTTTGACTGCTGCAAATGCATGCATTTTGCAGCGTTAATAAACGCATGTGTGTTTACCGTGTTTATCTCAGATGTGATTCCCTGCTAATGTTAACACAGACGTTTTCATAAATGGTTACCACTTCCAAAGATAACCGTGTTACCTTACATATGTCATATTTTTGTGACCAGTAAGGCTTGTAAGGCTTTTTTTTGTTGTTGTTTTGCCAAAACAAACCATTATTTTTAATGGTGGGAGAAATCAGGCTTTGGAACAGAAGGTGGCTAGCAATTAGCGGACACTGTCAATCACCACTTGGTTTTTTAAGGCAGGAGTGACCTGTGGCAATAGATAATCTTCATACATTATGGGATTTTACAGCCATTTTCGTCCCGTCACTATTTATTGCTGACTTTTCCATAACCTTTTTTATCTTCCCCATTGTGGAGCACAAAGAGATAGGGTTTGCAGCAGAATTTGAAACGTGATGCTGCCAATTTTTTCCATGGACTTGAGGCTGATGGGCAGAAAGCACGTGCAACACTGGGGGCAGCAGGGGGCATAGTGGTGAAAGGGTAGGGGGCAAAAGGATGCCACTGCATGATTTAGCAGGTACTTAACCTGATTTGGGTTCGGAAAGTGTCCAACTGTGAGGGCGGAATGTCACAGGTGGCTTTGGATGGCAGCCCACTGAGAGCCATTAAGTAACAGGACTCGTTTGGTCACAGTCGGCCTTTGAGCAGAGCTAGGCAACCCCTCAATGCCTCACACCTCTGGGGGCTTACCAGGAGCATCGCGCCCACTAACCCCCTCCTGCTCATTCATGTGTAGGCTATAAATATGTCAGAAGGTGCAGATTCCCAGAGAGGCTTTCCAGAGTGAAATGAGAAAGGAGATAAGAGCAGTCAGTTCCATGAGGGAGTGCCTCTTTGGAGGGATGTCACGGAAGCCAGCCCCATGAGGGAGTGCCTCTTTGGAGGGATGTCACGGAAGCCAGCCCCATGAGGGAGTGCCTCTTTGGAGGGATGTCAC
>JAACJT020000032.1:13201627-13218764 GCA_009936485.2 Gymnarchus niloticus | reverse complement strand
GTCTCTTTGGAGGGATGTCACGGAAGCCAGCCCCATGAGGGAGTGTCTCTTTGGAGGGATGGCAATGAAGCCAGTCCCATGAGGGAGTGTCTCTTTGGAGGGATGTCACGGAAGCCAGCCCCATGAGGGAGTGTCTCTTTGGAGGGATGGCACGGAGGCCAGCCTTGTGAGGGAGTGTCTTGTATTGTTTGTTTGCCCCCCACAGTAGGGAAAAAACATGAAAGTGTGGCTAGCAGAGTCCCTTACGCTAGCGCAATCCCATAATAACATGCTGTACAGCAAGTCTTTTTTTATCTGCCCATTTTTTTATTTTTATTTTTATTGCTGTCTCAGAGGGGAAGTCAGTTTGTCGGGTCGTAAAATGAAAAGTCAGCACAGGGTTGGTGCCAAGCGGGCCAGGCCAGCATCCCCCGCTACTCCACGTCACTCCCACCCCCTAACCAGAGAAACAGCGCACGTGCGGACTCTTTAAATGGCCTTTGATGGATGTGGATATGAGAGGAGCCCCGGGTGCGACCAGTTTGGCTGCTCTTCCCCGAGGGCGTCAGGGAAGGCTCCCCAGTCTGCTGGGGATATCCTTCATCCCTCTAATGCGGGCTGCACCGCAGGAACAGGGCAGGAAATCAGCCGTCCATCCTGCCGTTAGCACCCTGCCCCCTCCCCTGCACGTCTTCTGGAGTCGGGAGCTGAGTGAGAGAGTCTTTAGGGCTAAAGTGTCATCTGGCCGCCAGTCAATAAACTGTGATTTATAAACACTCTGCATTGCTGTTCAGTGGAACGGAGTGTAAAAAAAGGAAACTTATATACGTTACTTATTTCTGCATAAAGTGTGTAAAGGGCAAGCATTTAACAAAATAAGTGGCATTTGCCAGTGAAGCGACTCCTTACATAGCTAATAAGGAACATTATTGATGGCGAGGGGGCTAGTTTAACACTGCTTGCCGTAAAGACTCGGCCAAATGACATTATTCCTCATATCCATGACTCGTTTCCTGAGTTATTTGCATAAGATCGTTCTGTGAGTTTGCAGATGCCGTTCTCAGTCGCAGTCACTGTTTCCTCCTCCCTGCTGGTGGCATCCCACCCATACCACCACCCCCCCCCCCCCCATAGTGTCAGTGGTTTTCTCTCTTTTTTTTTTTTTTTTTTTTTTCACTCCGTAGCCAAAGACTTAACTTTAAAATCCATTTCTTAGCCATCCCAAGCAGTGGGCTGTTAAGTTAAACATGACCGTCTGCCAAAAAAAAAGGGAGCGCCTCAGGAAGCTTAATTATTAAAGGACGGAAGGGAGAACGATGAACGGAATCTTGGTTTCCTCGACTGGGAAGGCATCTTGTGAGACGATGACACTCAGAATCTCGTACCTGTAGGAGAGGGAGAAACTGTGGAAATCTGATTTTTTTTTGGGGAGGCTGAAGTGAAGGCCGTGACCCGTCTGTTTCAGGAAGTAGCTTTTACGATACAGCTTCCCTCTGCCGGCCGGCCGGCTCCGTCCCGCTTCTCGCTGTCAGCACCAGGTGATAAATTATCTCCCAGAAACAGGCCGGGCTCGGCACGCCAGCTTCACAAAGCCTCTTTATTAGTTACCGCTTATGCATTTGCCGCATGGATTATTCCCTGAGTTTTTTTGCTCCCTGTAATTTATTTATTTTTTTTTCAGGCGTCAGAGGATTACTTTCCGACATCACGAACGGTACGCCGGTGGCCATCAAATGTAGCCTCGAACATGCCAGCGGCCCCTTCTCCTCCGCGTAGTTGCTGTAGAAGTCGCTTTTAAGGCAAACATAAAGCGCAGTGTGAAAAGAAAAAAATAAACAATTCTCATTAGCTGCGCCTTGTAAGTGGTGTCTAGAAAATTACTACTAATATTGCACCTGTTCAAACAAGATGTCAGGCCGTGCACTCGTAATTCAGGGAACCGTAAAATCGAGCCCCCCCTCCCTCGTCACCTTTTGAAAATCTTATTAACCTAAGTGCTATCTGACGCCGTCTTTGTCAGCAGCCGGCAAAGTGTCGCTCGAGCTGCTCTCCCGCATTCACACACATCGCACCGTGACTCCTGAACACAAAGCCCCTCACCAGTCATGCCGCTTACTCAGTTTACCCCCCCCAGCCCCCGCCGTTGCTGTGGCAGTATTGGCTTTTCAGGTGGGAGGAGATTGTAATCAGGGCTCATTGGAAAATCTGGCCCATTGTCACTGCAACTTCTGGACCCTGAAACAACAAGTGAAGACTGACCTCAAATCTCCTCTACTTTTAACGTGGCCTGCTGACAGCAAGCGCGTTTGGCAGTGCGTTTCTTCGAACATAAGGACCACCCCTCCACCCACCCCCCTATGCACACCCAGCGCAAAGTATGTGGACATTTGCCGTGGCTGCCGCAGAAAATCCTGGCTAGTGAACGTAATCTGAGTGGAAACGAGTGTGACTGAGGTGGGCGCAAGAGAATGTTGACAGTAGAACTTAAAACATATTCACGGCAGCATTTAATAACTGGCTCAGGAAGAGGACCATACTGGAGAACAGACGAACTTTGGAAAATTCTCACTTTTGGTTGAGACTGCTCCCCTTGATTTGACTGAAAATTCAACCCTTCTTCATCCAAAACAGAAAGTACACAAACTCCCGAGATTTTAAGTGTGGGGAAACAGCCCTCAGGAAAGAGAGGGGGTCCACTTTTCTCTGAAGTCATAGCCGGGTCATTGTTATTCATCAGGCGTTTTCCCTGCTCTCTCGGCTGCAGAATGTGTTGTCATGGCAACCGGTGGGCCTCCTGTTGCTGATGTTGATCAAGACCTATCTGTGTGTGTGAGAGGTGAGGGCTTTATCCCTCACAGGCCAGAGGGGTAGGGAGGGGGGCATTGAAACCGCTTTGATTGTCAGTGATCTAAGAGGAGTGATGTCTTCACTAATGCTGGATTACGATCAGCGACTGAGGAGCACAGAGAGGGTCTGTTCGCCAGCCATAACGAAGAAAGAAAATGACCCTTAAACAGCCATACTGTCTTTCAATTAAATGCACGTTCTGACCTGCCGGTGGGTAGCTAATAATCGCGTGTGTGGCCGTTAATAAAGAGCGTTTGACAAATACACAGGATAATGAGATCAGATAAAAACACATAAATTAGACGTCGAAAAGTTCTCTCAGAAACGGAATGCAGAGATAGATTAAAAAATAGATTTAAAGTGCTGGAACTCTTGCCTTTCACTTGGGCCTGCTGTGAACGGTACGGTCAGCAGGACACTTTATGGGCCTTCATTTGTAGCATCTCTCCACGTTACGTCTGACAAATAAAAATACATTTGTCTACAATGGGCACAACCTTATCGGATTTATGTATTTGGACAGCGCCGAAATACGGGAGTGGAATGCAGACTTCCCTGAGAGCTTCACCGAGCGGCTCGGCTGTTGTAGAGTCGCTGGTAGCCGTTAATCCCGACTGCGTGTCCGTAATGCCCCAGGAATGCTTTTTGTCACTTGCAGGGACAGTTTCCTAATGAGACTGATATCAAGAAACCAGGCAGAACAGCAGGTGTCTGACGCAGGGTTTCTTTCCCTGGTGACGCTTCTCCAGTCTTGGGTATCCAACCAGCAAACTAATTCTGTTTATTTAAGTCCCCCGTTACTTTGGAGGAATGCATCTGGTGGTCTTTCAATGGCTGCCTTGCATTTTATTCACTTTGTGCCAAACAGGTGAAGAGTAGGGAAGTGCATCTAAATTAACACTCAAAAATAAATGCATCTTTTGGCACGATTGTGTTTATCAGTTGTTTTACAACCTACACTTTCTCTGTTTGTGTCCAGGAAGCAGTATTAAAACTAACTGAGTATAAATATTTTTTACCGTGACTATGTGCTCATTATAACTTTTTTAAAGTACCGTACAGTAGTAATTAAGGTACTTCCTCTAGTTTTAAATGTTTTTGGTTTAACATTTGTACTTGGTCAGGTATCTCAAATGGTGCCTACATGCAGAAAGCTCTTAATGTATGGTGATTTTTCCCTTTTAATTAGCTAGTTATTTTTCATTGCAGCTGTCCTTAAGAATTTGGCCTTTCTAGGTTCCTTTTGTTAATTTGGAAGGTTAGACAGATTTAGGTTGTGTGGGGGAATGAATGAGTGGTGCAAGGCACTGTTATTCTCTTAGCTTGCATAGCTGTGATACATTGGGATAAGTTTTGCTGTGGCACAGTTCGGCCATTTTCTTGACTGCTTAATCCTATTCAGGGTTGCGGGTGGGCCTGGAGTCTATCCCAGGCAGCCCTAGGGCACAAGGCAGGGGGACACCCTGGATGGGGTGCCACCCTATCACAGGGCACAGTCACACACACACGCACCCAGTCACACACTGTGGACAATTTAGGCACACCAATTAGCCTACAATGCCTGTCTTTGGGCTGTGGGAGAAAACCCGCAAAGTGGGGGGAGAACGAGCAAACTCCACACACAGAGCCTCAGGTGCCATTTGAACCCCCAGGCCTCAAGGTGCAGTCGCTAACCACCGAGCCACTGTGCCCCCCCCCCCCCATGCCACAGTCCTCAATTCAGAATTTGTTTATGTCAAAGAAACTCTCTGTACACTGTATTCTAGAAAGTTCCTAGTCCCAGAGCACTGCAAACAAAAAGCAATGCCCATTAAAAAGCCACTAGTTGCAGTATATTCTCATTACTTGTGAGCTTTGTTTTTTCAGTAATATATTTGTTTTGTCAGCACGAGCCATAGGAGATAATTATATTCCTACACTGTTCCATTTTCCAGATGGCACAGCAGCAGAAGCAGAGAAATCAGTCTGCTGGTATGGACTAAAGTATATGGCCACCTAGGTACAACGGGTGATGAAAAATGCATTCACATTCCATCCGTGGCTCACACTGGACAAGCCTTAAATGTGTGTGATGCCGGCTTGTGTGGAAATGATCACCTGTTTTCCAGAGGTCGAGACAAGGGTCAGAACAAGCGGTGGACCTCACGACCACATGAGCACTGGGCTCCCCCTCATGCGTTGATGGAGTTAAATTTGACTTCTCACCGAGCCTTTTAGAGATCTGGAAAAAATAGTGCGCTCATACCCACACGGAACAGGCAGTGATCATATGACAGCAACACAGCCATCAAAGCAAGACCGTTAAACTTGCCTCCTGGAAAGGCCGTCTCGCTGGCGAGCGACACGAGCACCGCAGAGGAGGGGACGTGTGATGTTCGGAAAGTAAGGAAATGTAACAAAGTATGTTTTGAATTCATAGAATTCACTATGTCATTTGCAGCGTGCTCCCCCGACTTTGATAACGCGGTGTTATCTGAGTAAATGTGGTTTGTGAGACATGAAATGGTTCTAGCACAACTTGCCCAATGTCGGAAGTGTTTGTTGGTGGGGGGGGGGGCGCTGACACTCAACTGTTACGTTCTGGTGAAAACAAGTCACGTTTTGTCAAGCCGGTTCGGCCCCATTTATTGATCTGGCGCCTGCACCATTGTGCTTTTCCAGTCATTTGAAAAGGTTAGCCAGCTATGGAAATCATATGAAGGGAAAGGGAGAGCGGACGAGTGCCAAAGGTTGGCACCGTGTCACCGGGTTTCACCGTGGGCTGGGATCTCAGTCAAGGTTAACACGTGACGGCTGCAGGGATTGAGCCGCAGATGAGTTCATTAGCTTCTTACGTCAGTCCTTGTGTATCTGTCTGCCCACACCATAGCTCTCACGTGGGACATCTCATGTGCCTTCTAACGGAACATCTTCGGGCCAGATAACTCTCAAAAACACCCTGAACATGGCCCTTACCGCCGTTAGAAATTCGTAGTTTCTCTTATCTTCCCGTTCGCCCTTCCCCAGCCAGAGATCGCAGTCCATCACGGCTGTCATGGCATGCTGAACTAAGGCATCGCTGTCTTAGCTTCCCTGCACCATTAAGCTCTCAGGATTATTTTTGATCTGGAGCACCTGAAACAACACAGAGGTTTTCGCAACGACGGTTAATGATGTTTATTAACGTCAACCCCGAATCCCTTTAAAATCCCTTTGGTCTCGAAAAGCGTTTGCGGGGGTTCGCATTCCCACTGTGTGGACCCTCCGTCACCTTCTAAGACCCGGCATTGTTGTCAAAAGAGAAGGAGAGAGTTGCTTTGAAGTAGCGTTAGAGGATGGAGCACACAGAAGGAGCTAGAGGATTTGCTTGTTTGGTATTCCATTCATTATTCAAGCAAACAACAAAATCATCACTACAAGATCACTGACACGTCAATAAAAGAGGAATCTTAGGCTGGACGATTTCAGGTTGCTCCTGCTTAAGGGCCGTCAGGGAACTGAGCCGCACTCCTTTCCCAGTCCAAGCCCCATAGGAATACGTAGTGCCTCCCCAAAGCACAGTCGTATATCTGGACATAATGTGAGCATCGAGCATAATCAAAAGGACCTCCAGTCCATACGCCGGGGCTGTGCCTGTGGATCATCGTTCAGCTTAAGGCCCATGTCAGGTTAGGAGGACTCCGTAGTCAACTGATTGATTGACGAGAGCGCTGGCCCCTTACTCCTCGGCCTAGAGTTCAACAAACGGGAACATCTCCTTGGCGAGTGAAGTGATGAGGCAGAACGGCTTGTGCAATGATGACTCTGGTTTTACGCCGAGTGGCAATTAAAAGACCATTTTGGTGCGTGTGGGGTCTTGCTGCAGATCACTCAGACACAGTCTGTGTCCTGTGGATTTTTAAAGCATTAACAGCATGCATCAAGCCCAATAGCATGCAGGAGACCTGCTGCTTCAATACCCTGCCTGCTTTCATTTTTTTTTTTTCCCCATTTCTTTTTCTCCCAATTGGACCATACGGGGCCCAAAATCAATACTTTCCATTAGCACTGACAAGGGGATCTCACGGATAGGTCGCCAAAGGGCGGCTCCCACTCGAAACGCGGCTGCCGTTAGCGCCTCTCGGCGTTCTAAGCGAGCGCTGGGCTACGGCGATAAGGCCCGGCCCAAACAGCACACTGCTCGGATGATCCTTTGCATCACCGTAAGAAATGAAACGGACCCTTTTATGTTTGCCTTTGCCTCCAGGCATCCTCCCTCTGGTGTATTATATTTTGAGTAAGCAGTTTTCGAAGAGTCATTCAGAAATGCCCATGGCTAGAGTGGACCCATTCCCCACCCCACTGGGGGGGGGGGGTCCCATGAATCAGTTCGTTTGGTTCGTTTGGTGTGCAGTCGGTCATTGTACCCTTAGACTCCCCCTCGATAATATTAAATAGCATCAAGGACCCTACACAAGGTTGCTGTGGAGAAGCAATGCAATAATCATGGGTGTGATGAAACTTCCAAGGTTACAAAACATGGCAAGAGGATGTTCTGAATCTCACTCCGGCAAGCGTGATGCGAAAGTCGGCTTCTGTCTACCGTAATTAAGGCATTAAATTGTCTTGAAGTTGTAAATTGTACATTGCGACATAATGACACACTGGGAGAAAAAAATGGCTTCATTATGCTAATAACAGCTGTAAACACTTGTCAACAGTGAATCCATAAGAAATGGTGTTTAGAATCAAAATGTCTCGCTGTAGTAAAACTTCTTCGTGTTTAGTTGCTGTCAGCTGTTCGTACGCCTGAAAAGTTGACCTGGGATGCAGCAGCACCATATTACTGCAGGTTAAATGTGTAAGTATTTACATGATTTTTCTGAATAAGTCATTAACACAATGATGTGACAACTGTGTAGGAAAATAAACCTTTTTGTTTATTTGAGCACCTAACTTGGTAACGAGCAGTCCTCACATTGATGTTGTTTGTAGTCCGTAGGTTATGTCTTTCGGCTTTGGGCTGAGTCGACCCAAAGCTACTTAGGTTTCATGTTGACACACACGCACGGCTGATATTGATTCTACCCCGTTACATCATTGTACCTCTCGTTTTTGATCCAGCTGCCCAGGGAGCCTTGCAGTGGTGGAGATTGACATTCCAGATCAATACTGTCTGGAATTTTGCGTACATTTTTTAAACGATTTTTTCTTTTTTTTTGTCTAAACTTCATTCATTTCAAACTCAGGCCTGTTTGCTTTTGCAGAGGAACTCTGCTCATTACAATTTTGGATTTTCAGTCATTTACAGTACACTATGATAAATGCACAGCTGTACTAATACACCACAAAAGTGTTTTTAGTGATTGATTTCTTTTTTTTTTCATACACACGTGTACACAAATGAAAAGCAGTTTTGTTTTTTTTTTCTCTCAGGTCCTCTCCAAAGGAGAGAACAACTATGATCATTAAAATATCTTTTTGAGAAATGAGTTTCTGCACCTTCCTTTTTACAGTGTGCTTATTTAAATTAATTAATGTTGGCATTTGTTGACAATCGGAACCTCTTCTCTTAATGGAAGCTTGATGGTTTGTCCTCGGGAAAAAAAAAAACGTGGAGAGCGATTCTGTTCAAGTTACAGAAGTGTGCAGCTGGCAGTTCCATTCCTCTGGAGTCAGCGGATCTGTCATGCGTTTTTCCTTGGGCTTCGTGTACTGGGCCACTGACCCAGGCTCAGCCGGTTCTACCTGTATATCAAGATGTAGAAACGAGAATGTTTGATGTAGCCGTCAAAACGAATTCCGAGAACTGCTCCCGTGCTTTCTTGCACCTCCTTGGCGATTTTCGAGTGAGTTGTTAAAACCCCTCCATCTGTTAAAATACTCCCGGTCACGTTTATGTTTTTGCTTCACCTTCTGTTTCTTTCTTTTATTTTTTTTTTCTACGTCCAAGGCAGCTGCAACAAATTCAAAACAAATCAGAGAATCGTGATGGATGCGAAAACCTAATACAGAAGGATTACTAGACAAAGAAGGCCTTTTAACATTGGGGAAAGGAGCAGGGAAGAATGCGCCCTGTTTGTTTGTGTGGTGCGGGTTTGTTGAGGAAGGCTGGCCTTCTACCGTGGATTCGCAGATCCGTTTATTTTTCCAGCTCGAGGAAAATTTTCTTTCATTTCCTTTACAAGATCCACATGTAGCCTTTGTGAGGTATGCTGTTGATTCCAAACATGTGGTGATGTGCCCCCCTGCCCCCCCTCCCTTTCTGCTGCCTGTTTAGCCCGATATCCAGGTAATAGGCCGTTCATACTCACTGCATCATTGTTAGATACATAATGTGGCCTGTTTACCTTGTCTAAAAATTGTTTACAAACCTTTGAACATGTGAAAATCTTTAAAACCCTGTACCAAATTCAATTTGTATTTATCTAGCTCATTTTATGTGCCTTAGACTTGTGTTTCCAGTAGTTAGTAAGACATTTTCGTGTCTCCAGTCTTTAAGATTGTTACCTCTTATTGACGTCATTACTGGAAGACAATTTGGTTTAATTTGCTTTTAAATCACATATAAGCCATCATGACGTTCTCCTTTTTAGACATCCTTTGAACTAAACTACTTGATTGAAGGGTCCTTTGTAGGGTGAAGTTGGGTTGCTCATTGCCAATTTTGAGTCATTGAGTTATTCTCTTTCTGACATAAAGCGTGTCAAATACCGAGCTGACTTTGCCAGCAGAGGAACTGTGAGGTTTACAGATTTCTACTTCCGGTACGGGATGTGAAATTTTATCTCTTCCCTGCGCTCCTTCCAAAGTCAATTCCGGTGTGTCCGAAGGTTCACACCATTCCAAGACATTACGTCAACTCGGAACAGTCTGCCCATGATGTAGATCTGTGGCTCACGTGTTGAAGAACAGCCAGTCTGAAGAGTTAATGGCAAGATCAGGCTTTTGATTCTGTTCCATCAATGCAGGCGACTTGTGCCTTTGGATCAAAGGTTTTGTGGTTTACCCTCACTGCCCCTCAGAAGTTTCCCAGTTCACGCTGCAAGCTATGGAGCTAATAGATATCTGGATGAAAAAGGAAGGGAGTCGTGCTGACGATCTTTCTAGGCGGAGCTGCAAGGAGCGCTTCATAAAACATTCTCATCCTTCAGCAACCTGACACTGTGCAAAACCGGTTCTGTCTGGTGGGCTTCACGAGAGCGGCAATTTAAAGGAGCAAAATGTAGGCCTGCTGCTTGGCAGTCTTGAGGACAATTGCATTTCCCATAGAAGAACGATGTCTTGAGTTGGACTCTGTCTAGCTTCCGACTAGAAATAAATCCAGCCTGTTATATGCTCTCGCCAGCTGGAGGTATTGTCCAGCTTACATTTTCGATTCCATCTCACCAGTCTGCAGTTAGTCCCTCTTCAGAGGTCGAGAAAACGCGGTCATTGTGGCATCTCGGCCTTTCACTCTTTCCTCAGAATTTAATACAACCACATTTGAATCGATATGGAGTGAAACTGTTGAGATTCTCCCGAGGAGCAGGTCGATAGCAGGTCGTTGATCGAAGCCCATGGTGCACACGGCTGAGGGCCTCATTTCTGACTCTCGTGGCTTTTTTGGGCCCCTCTATCTATAAACCTGATCTGAGAGTGACAAGGGTTTCTGGGAATGTTTCCTCGACCTCGGCTACGACTGCCGTGGAGTGCGTTGTGAGTCTTTTTCCAATTACTGTGTGTATTTAATAATTTAGAGATTTAATTGTAATCTGAATGAACTTGGCACACCCTTGTTGAGGGGTCTTTGACGGCTTTGTCCCTCGCCAGGTAACACATCTCATGTTGTGTTGTTCCAAGCACTCGCACCCAGTATCTGCGTTTCCAGTAGCTGCATATTTGCTGTTGTCTCTGCACTCTTGCAGCTACTAGCCCACCTGAATTGAAGATGCGTTTATGTCGCATTTATGACATATTGCCCAGTTAACAGTGGAATCGTGAAATATTGTTCAGCCCTTCTCACAGGCAGAAAAGGAGCACTTAAACTAAAATGGATAAGATCCCCATTCATCAACTGTCATTTCTTGTCTTGCTCCGGAATATTGCAAATGTTAAAACTTGAAATCAGGCTTATTTTATTAATGATCTGGTGGGGGGGAATAGAGAATGTGGATCCAGGAATAACCTCTGTAAGTCAGCTGCTGTCAATTCCTGGGAAAGGGAAGTCAGTCAACTGCCAGTAAAAAGACCTCTGAGTTAATTTGATTGACAATTCAAAATCATCAGGATTTCAGAGAGCAGATGCCCATACCCACCCACCTTCCAGCATGCTCATTCTCCACCACGGTTTTCAGGCAAGAAGAGTAACAGTGGAGAGTAAGCAGCAGCATGTACTGAAGCCTGCATATCAACACGGGGCTGATTCAAATTTGTCAACGCTTGCAGTGTAGGGCGCACAACAGGAAAGCTGCCTGTCTGCCAAGTGTCCGCCATTCACAGCGGCTGATTTCGCCGATAGTCGAGCGTTACGTCGAAATAGCTACGTTGGAATAGGTGGATCATGCTCTGTAGTGCTGCAAGGTTTCTCTCAACAATACATGTCAGTTCTGTTATTCTTGGCCTTTGTCCCCCGGCCACAATGGCTTCAACTGACACTCACGAAAGGCCGCCTTGGCATTCGGAGTCCTTGTGAGCGGGTTCATCTTGACCTACATATGGAAGCGATGGGGAAACATCAGCTCTGGAGGCCGTCACTGGATTTCATTTGGAATTGACTGGAGGCCCCCGCGTAGATGGGGAGTAACTGGGGAAGGAGATGTGTTTTTAAGTTACTGGGAATGGGAACACGGGGAGGCCAGTGCATACACTGATGTTGGATTTCGGGTCATTTGTAACTTAGGTGCACATCTGAGGATGCCGTCTTTTTGTACTGCCGCAAGTCATACGGCAGCCCGAGAGAGAAGATGTTTAACATTGACAAGCACGTGGAAGAGGGAAGGGCACTCGAACACCTCATCAGTGCGTAGCAGTGAGGCGGGGGGGGGGTTCTTCCCATATTAGCAGATATTACCTTCTTATTTGTCCTGGAGATAACCTCTCCCTCCATCCAATCTGTTGTGAATTTTCCCCACATCGTAGTCGAGCTGAGATTTTACCGGTACGTCTTCTTAGAGTGCAGGCCCTTCCCTGGTCAGTTGTATGTAAAATTTTTATTTTCCTTTTCTGTTAGTGCAGAAAAACACGGGTAGAACAGAGCGAGGCAAACAAACAGCTGCACTGAAACAGGCTGTGTTAATTCAGGCCCAGGAATAAAAGTAGAATATTTGATTTTCTGAGTGACACTGCTGAGTTTCAATGTCGAAAGCCTGAAAAAGTGAGTCGTCAGCATTTTTCCATCCAGAAGGCATAAGAGGAGGCGACAGAGTCCCGTGTGCCTGTCTCAGTACCCTGTCCCCGGAATAATTAGCTGCGTTTCCATGGTGCATTGTTCAATGGCGCTGCTGCGAATTCACACCATGACTTCAGCTCCAGCGTCCCGTGGGGTGACCCGAGACCACTGCCAGGCTTTTGTTTACCTCATGTTCATTACTGGGGTGGTCGACACTTCAAGTCTCAGAAGGACTCTGGAAAACAAAGACAAGAAAAAAACAACGCATTTAAGCTTCCCACTGTCACAGGAAAGTGCCAAAGGACGGGCTGTTTGTGTTGCTTGTATTCTGCTTGCTGTACGTCACTCTGGACAAAAGTGTCCACTTTTGTGGACTTTTGCAATGCACTTACAGCTGTCAGAATGGTCTAGAGCTGCAGGCTGAGGTCTGCTTCTCGCCAGTCCAGATTGAGGTTGTAACTGTTGTGTTCATCACTGCAACAGCGTATCACCACAGCTTACACCTATGTTGACGTGGATTTAAACGTTTTGAAGCATCCCTTCAATTTAAACCGCAATTTGTCTTTTAAAGTCATGATTTAAAAATAGTGAAGTTTATTTGTTTAATTTCGGTAAATCATAAAATACAGTTATACACCAGACTTTTGTCCCAGTTGGAAAAATATTAAAGATTCAAAGTATCAGTGCTGCCAAGGATAGGAGGACTTACGCTGTATTACTTTATATCTTCTGAATTTTCATTGTGTTCTCAGCATGGACACAACCCCCCCACCACCACCTTTTAGGTGTTCTAAGGAAACAATGAACATACAAAATATAGGGCTGGGGGGGGGGGGTGACTAAGAAGACAGACATGCAAATCACAGGTTGGGGGGCTTGTCTGCCTTTGAGTCCCTGGAGAAAACACGTGGTATGGTGTGTGGCGGACGGCTTGCAGCAGAGCAAGAGCTCTTTGAATTGTACAGCACTCCCTAAGGATTCTCTGCGCCCCAGATGCCAGCCAGGGTGTGGGACAGTAGCAGCCCCAACTGCCCTGCCGCAGGCATGCGGAGCACGTGCCCAGGGATTGGGGGAGAACACTGACTCTGGATCAAAGCCCAGGATCTCGATCTGTGTCCCGTTAGCACGTTGGAGGCCAAGAAGTCAATACTCTGCAGGAAATCCATTCATGGTTTATGGTGGGTGGGAACCACACCTCTGCAAAATGTCATTCTGCATATCAGGATATTAATTGGACACAGGCGCTGATCACATTTGAGAGTATAGCATTTGGCAGCAATATGGCTGTCCAGGAAACAAGACTCGGCCCAGAAGGGTAATAAACGGACACTAAGGCCAGCGAAGGAAAACGTGTCAGTCATATCTTTAAAAACTCTTCAAAAACAAATCACTCCGGTAGTGACACCGGTAGCTGCATTTATTATAAGGGGTCATGAAGTTCACGGGTGACACCCCATTCAGACTCCGCGTTGGATCCTTGTGTTGCCCAGAAAAATGGCCTGACTCACCTCTGTATTAACAAGCCGTTTGTTGCTCTGACACCACAGCACGCAACGTCGAATTCTGGAATCATAACAGAATTTATACTGCGACGCCACTGCTATTCGGCGCCCCCCCGCACCACCATTATGGCTTCCGAATCGGGCTTCTGCTTAACTGAATTTACACACTGTGAAGAATGGGTCTCTGTAGAAATCGGACTGGAGTTTGAGTCTAGCCAATCCTTTTTGTTGTCAGCACTCCAGCTCTGCTTGTGTCTGTCCCCGCCCCGCTCAGCAGATTTTTGCAAGCTAGTTGCCCGCCGAGGGAGACTTAATCCTTGAAGTAGCTAGCGAGCTGTAGCATGCTGCCTGAGTCGGAGCTACCGCAATGTTGGCACCATCGTTTATCATCCATCCGTCACGGTAACCTGCCGGGAGGCACACGGCGAAGGGATGGTACAGTGCAACACGGAGGACGTGCATGTCGAGAGTAGAATGTCATCACGGTTTTGTTTCCTCTGCCAGATCTAAATGATTTGGGAATAAGGCCGGAGGAGACATGAAGGAGGAAGACAAAACGGTAAACCTTCGCTAATCAGTCTACGGATACTGCTCATTTTATATGACCTGCACACTATGCACTGATGGACTTCGTACATAGTTAATGGCGATATTACCCTGGTTTCCCACCGGTCAGTTTGCATTTACCAAGCATTCCGACCAACTGTTTTCTAGCCAACGTACGTCTGCCGCAAGAATGAAAAAGCGCGTGGGAAAACAATGGTAAAATGTCCAAGGCAGCAGCCAGCATGCCTGTGAGCAAGTTTACGGCTCGCTTCTACAAATCCTACTCACGTACACAAATGGATGAGCACGGAACCAAACCGCGTGGCTTCCTCCAAATACATGTGCGGAGGCATCTGGAAGTATAGAAGATGAGCCGCATTCCTCCTAGCCCTGCTGCACCACCGGGAGTCCAATTCCGTTTTTTCACTATTTCTCAGCCAGACCCCTTCAGACAACCCAGCGGATTCAAAGCCAACTCCTAGAAGTTGATTCAGATTGTACTGAAATCATGACTAATGCCAGAATCTTAGGGAGAAAATGGAATGTTTCTTAACCTGGAAATAAAAGGTTACTTCTGCAAAGAAACATAAATTCCAAACTATATTTGCACATCCCCATGACCCTGAACAGGAAAAGCAATCAGAAGATGGATGGATATATTTGCATGTCACTTGGGGTCAGGTGTAGGTCTTGTTTTTCCAGCCGCGGGTCAGCCGGGCGAGCTTAGCAACCCTTGGATGTGCTCTTTCGGGCGGCACATGTGACTGGGACCCAGATGACCTTTAAATGACAGGCAGGCAGGAGGGGAAATCCATCGCGATGGCAGTGAACAAACGCACTGCTGTGCTTCACGGCCGCGGCAGCTGTCTCTAATCTGCCAGGGGCAGTAAGGGGTCGGTACTGCGGCTTTGGTACCGGGGGAGTTGCAGCTCAGTTGTGTCCTACATCAGGAATGGATAAGAGGCAACAGTCACAACTGCTTTCACTTTTCTTAGAAATGCTAAAGCTTACATTTTTTTAGCAAACGAAATGGGTAAGTGGGCCGATGGAATTGACGGGAGGCCTCACTTGTTGCTCCGAGACACATAGAGCAGGATGAAAATTAATTGGCGGCATTTGAGATGAATTTGCCATTTCCAATTGGCTTGATTAATTAATTGCGGCTGCGGAAGGTTGTACTTAAGTCGAGAGGAAGGTTAAATTCGGCCGAAAGTAAAAACAAAAGGAATTAAGTCTAATTGACGGCGAGTACCGTATCCTTCCCAAATGGTCTTTGCCTCTGGGAACATCTGCCGTGACGTAGCTTCCCTGGACGTGCGGGTATGAGGCAAGGAATGTGGCTCTCACCCTCAGACCTAAGGGGTGGGGATTATGCCCATATACACTGACTGAGTGGATTTCTCAAACGTGACCGGCTGCCTCCAGTCAGGGATTACGGCCACTCTGTTCGCAGAGTCACACACGGTGCAGGATGAGGACTGTGATAAGTCAGAAACCAACGGTCTCAGTCCTTCAAACACAGGATTTGCAAACAATCCTCATACGTCCTATTTATTGAATGACCCACACACTTAATATGGAATCGCGACATTTCTGACAAATAAATACAAGGCTGGATTCAGCCATGGGCCGTTGTTATTTACAAGAGCGAATTAAAATGTGTTACGGTGGCTCAAGAAAGTGTAGAGAGCTCCCAAAGCCGAGACCTCCCTGCTTCATGAGACCTCTCAGCCATGGCTGCATGGCCCTCAAAATTGCCCCATTCAATAATTCAGTGAGACATTACTCCTGTGAAGTGCATCTGAATAATGCACAGTATTATGACTCAGGATAGAGCAGCCACATTCAGATGGGTTAAGGTGATTAATTAAACATCTGGACTGAGGCATCTTCAATCTGGGAGGCCCATTTATGTTGTCATTCTGTCTGCTTCCCATACGTGCCTTAAAGGCAAAGGAGACGAAGCTTATTTAACGTTCTCACCCCCTTGTCGTTCCAACGTGAGTGAAGGCCCGGTGAAACTGCACGTTTAAGGCATTCATTTTGAGGAATAGTTTGCTAGATTCACTGCCGTGCCATATTAGAGGGCGTTCCAGGATACTAGGCTAGTTTTTTCTACGTAGCACACGGACGTTAAGCATGTTGAGCTGCATCTCCACCGTGATTCAGCATCAGCCACAGCTCTGCTCTGTCCCTGTCCTTCGGCCTGTCCTGCACACATCTCCTCTTCCTCCTTTGTGGGACACCATTATGCTCTGGCAAGCCGCGTGTCGCATTTCTTTGTTCCGGAATGTGCTACCTCTGGTGTCCTCCTATCTCCCGGCTCCCTCGTGGTAGGAACAAGTCTCCTGCCAAGATAGGATCTGAGCTTGTTCCAGTTACCTGTCATGGTCACTTAACGGCGTGCCTCACCAGATAACATTTTACAAGAATTTGCCTCACTCCCTGATTTTTCCAGGAGCTGCGAGAGCCTTCCCGCCTTCGTCTAGTCCTCAGATAACCACCCATTTTACATTACAAAAAGCCTTAAAAACTCATATTACTTTCTCATATTCGCTGAGTGAATTTGTGTTATGAAGGAAACGATTTAAAAATAACCTTTAAATAATAGCACTCTACTGGTTCTGGATTAAATTACATATTTAATAGAAGGCAGAAAACTTTGTGTAAACCTTAATTTACTACGCTGTTGGTTTGGAGCGATGATAATGTAAATGATTACACAAAGGTTGGTGTTACTCACTCCCTGCTGTCATGTACAGAACACAGGGGCAAAGCTGATGGGCCTGTCGCCATCTAGGTCAGGCCCATGTAGAGTGCCGCCATGTCGCTCCACCCACCTTTCACCCCCCCCCCCCCCCCCCCCCACCCCAGCTCCCCCCCCGGCCCCGGCCTCACCCGCGCGCTCCCCCCGGGCGGGCCGGCGTCCCACGCG
>JAACJT020000032.1:13177104-13201527 GCA_009936485.2 Gymnarchus niloticus | reverse complement strand
CCGGGGGCGAAGGTGGTGGGCCCGCCCCCCCCCCGGTCCCGCCCAGGTGGGGGGCCCCCCTCTCGCCCCCCCCCCCTTTCCCCCCCCCCCCCCCCCCCCAAAGACAGTTGCACCAGCTTGACCGACCATGACGATACCTCCACCAGGGAGCGGCTCAGAGATGCATGAGCCCAGCTAACCACATTGGGGCGGGTAAAGATATGATATGCATCTAAGAGAAGGCTGTGGGGCATAGGTGAAGGTTGAAGTCCTTCACTGAACTACAGCATTCAGAGTTAGTGTCTGATGCACTGTATTTAAGTGAAACAGCAGAGCCATTCATTATATAACAAGATAATGTACAGTATTATGCAGAAGTCTTATGCAGGCAAAGAAAATTATTTTTAATAATTTTGATGTAAAACTGCCACTAATCATATCTCCCAAAGTCGGCCAGGTTACAGTACATACTCCAGAATTTGTAGGTGCCATCAAAATATGCCTTTATATGTTGACCTTGTTGGGCTAATCAATATCTCATCAAGTTAATTACCTAATTAATTTAACTACTTCAGTCAGTTGTTAGCGAAATTCAACAATTATCAAATGGTTGTGGTGGTCATGAGCCAAAAGATCGGGAACCAAAACTGTGTTCTTCTCGCATTCCAACCTGATATTAGTAACATTTTGGAGGGCAGAAGGTTCTTTTTACTTTTTATTGTATTTGCACAAATATTAATGTTAAATTGTTTTTTTTTTGCAGCAAATATACACTTACTGTACAGATTATTATTAAACATTTTCTTTGCCTGCCAAACAATTTTGCTCAGTACTATACACCAATGAAACAAAACATTATGGCCACCCGCTAAAATAACAACTGGCTCTTCCAAGCAGACAGGTAGTCTTCATGGCACGATGCTAGGAGCGTGCACGAATGGTTTGAGAAACATGACTGTCACTTCAGCTTACTGTCCTGGCTGTCTGTCTGTCCCATTGAACGTCTTTGGAATTACCTTGACCGACAGTTTCAGCATTTGGAACCCCCACCAAGGACTTTTGATGCTTCTCGGTGTCTGCATGGTACAGCATTCCTGTGGAAATGTTCAGAGGCCTCATTGAATCAAAGCCTCGCCACACAGCTGCAGTATTGGCGGCGCAGGCTCATACCACCTATGAACGGGGCTTTTTTTCCCCAACTGATTCAAGCTGAAGTCACTGTCATGCTCCTCAAGCCATTCATGCACACTCCTAATGGCATAGCAAAGGACCAACCAACCAACCCATGCCATCGGGGTATGCAGTCATCACAAAGGGGTGGATCTGGTTTTCCAGGAAGAACAAGTAGCCTGTAACATTCAGCACAACTTCCTCTGGTCAGCATGCACCTGTTTTTTGATATCCCCTTTTATCGTTTGTAGCTTTATCGGTGCGCCATCTGGCTGCTGGAAAGAGCCAACGGTCACAATGTTTTGGCTCATCGCTGTGTGTTGAATGCAATTACGAGTGTACCTTGTTTGGATAATCAGTATCTCATAAAGTTAATTAACTGATTATGTTAATTAATTAAGCCAGCTGGTGACGAAATATAAATACATTGAATGACTGGGCGTTGTGCCCTATGCAGCACGGGATAGGGTTCAAACCCCCAGACCTGGTCCAGGATAAGAGGTTGATGATGGGTGGATGGATGGATGGATGGATGGATGGATGGGGTGCTCTAGAGGATAGGTTTGGGAACCAAAACTGTGTTCTTCTTGCCATCCAACCAAATATCAGTAACATTTTGGAGAACAGAGAAACAGGAAACAGAGAGGAAATTCGTTTCACTTTTTTTTTATTGTATTCCTTGTATATATTCTAATGTCAGATTGTCTTGTTTTTTGAGGAGTTGTGAAATTGCTGCCCAGATAAATAGCCCTAAGACTTTGGCACAGTATTCTAGGCCTACATGTAAGTTAACAAGCGATGCACATCTGGCTGCTCAGCTGATGGTAAAGCACGGACCTTCCCATTGCACAAGACATAGGGGACAAACAGGTGGTACTTTTAGGGTCCAGGGTAAAATCAGAGGGGCTGCACACCCTCACTGGACAGGACCCACAGGTGCCCAGCCATACGGCCTGAGCTTACTAACGAGGTTTGTAATAAAATCACGGGATTCCCCAGCAAGCTGAAAGGCAGCATTTGCTGGGGTCCATGGGGTCTGTCTCTGTGAGGAGTGCATGACCGTAAACAGCTTTTATGCTGTATTGTAGGCCCCTCCGCTCTTTTTAAAAACAGCACTGCCGTTTCACGCAACTGCCAGCTTCCCAATCCGTAGTCATAAAGACCAGGGAGTCCCAGTCTGCCGTCCATCTGCTTTTTCGTACCACACCGCGTTGGGGTGGCACTTGGGGAGGGAGCTGTTAGGGGTAACGGCATCACAGCAACAGGAGGAGGTGTGTGGCTTTTAATTCCGTGCTCTGCCATATTAGTTACTCCCAGGAATGACAAGAGCTGGAGCCACGTGGTATCCAGAGAGGCGTAAACAGGCCCACGGTGCAGGGAGAAGTACCATGATAGGTTTTTGTGTAATGGTTACCCTGACAAAGCAATTCCTGTGATAGAAAAAGAAGGAAGAAATGATGTTGTTGTTGTGAGCAAGCGGCTTTATTGTCAGAGCTGTGAAAGAGGGTGCCCCTGGGTCTTAGACATGTAAAGGAGATGTAAAGGGGACTTGATATCTGTGAGGAGACAAGAAAAATACTAGATAATCTGTGTGAAAGCCCCAGACAACCAGAGCTGTTCAGCAAAAAATAAAAACAATTTTTAGACGCATTTGTTCATTCATTTGTAAAATTTCGGGCTGGAGGTAAAACATAAATCGAGTCCTCTGTTTACTGCCGCATAATGGAATTAGATCTCGTGCAAAGTTGTACTACATGTTATTTGTCATGATACAAAGGAAAAAAAAACATGCTGTCTCTTTAAGGGGCGGGGGGGTTGACCATCGAGTCAGAGGCTGTGGACTGAGGGCACTGGTGCCATTAGAAGCCAAATGAGATTTGGCTTGGAGAACACAGCCCTGTTGTTCAATATAAAAGCAGCCAGCTATGGAAGCAGAGATGGCTGCTTTTATTCTTATTTTTTTTGCCCCCCCCCCCCCCGGGCTAGTGACCCTACATGAAGTTCAGCTTCAGCTTATAATTACCTTCCGTTCTTGTGCGGGTCATCAATACAGGTCATCTTGACATGCAGGGCTCACGGGTGACGTGTGCATGGCCTGTTCTGACTCACCGAAGGCACTAACACATTACATAATAGATGCTTGACTTGAATTCTTTTTCTTCCTGGCTGGATGATTCCTCTCCACGTGGGAACCACACATGCACACCCCTGCCATATTTGGCCTCTGGTATCCATGAACTTCTTTACGGTATGAGTAATAATGTAGGAGTAAAGAAATACTACGGCACAGGCTTGTGTTAGAATGGCAGCCTCTGTTCGTCCCTCGCGAGGTGACCGCTGTCTTTCAGCTTTCGCTTCAGCTTTGTCGTTTACTCCATAAACAAATAACCCAAGTAAAGAGGTTTGCCACTTATTTTCGTTCTCTTAATGTACTGAAATCTATTGCTTGGTCCGCAGTCGACATGTTATTAAGTGTTCGATTGCATTATTCAGTTTTGCCGCGGCGAAACGTCTGGAATTAATAAATAAGACTCCGACGTGCCGAACCGGCTCCCGTTGTCTGGGAGGCAAACGAGAAACGAAAGCCACAAAGGAACCGCAAGCAGTGTCTTAGCCTTGGCAAAACCTCCATCTGGTCACATATGGCTGTCATTGTTTTTCTCTCTCGTCAGAAGAGACGAGATAATAAAACCAGAAGCAGAGGCCCAGTTAGCCTGAAGCCGCTGGGGAAAAATGGACTGTACCATTTTTTGTAGCACCAAACTATTAGTGTGGCATCCTTGTCTGTCGTTACTTTTGTTGTTTGCTTTTCGTTTGTTTCTATTTCAGTTTTTGCTCTCGTGATGGGACAAATGAGGCTTCGAAACCCATGGTGGGTGGAATCCTGTCACGAAGCTTCATTTAGCATCGGCATTGATTGGTTAGTTGAGGATACAAGAAAAAAAAAATCCACACTCAAAAATGTGTCACACCATAGGTTGGGAACGGGTCATTTTTCCTGTGGGGAGAGCCCGGGTCCTGTCTCTTTTTGTCTGAATGTGGACTGTTGAGATGGGCTTTGCTTCCAACTTAAACCAGCCCTCCCTGTTCAGAGTGCCTTCACCCCCATCTCTGGCTGACATTGCCTTATTTAATTTTTGGGTAGCATTATCCTAGAAAGTAGCTCTGTCACCTCAGTGCACCTGTCCTTCTTTCACTGAAGCAGCGGGGCAATGCCAGCCGCTAGGCTTGGCTGGCGAAATTGAATGCGTTTCTTTCTTTTTCTTTTTTTTTTTGTCTGCTGTTCCCCATTAGTGCCAGCGAAGGTCCTGTGTGCTCTGCTCTCAGCCAGTTACGCAATTACCACTCACCTCGTTCCACCTGTGCATCGTAACGCCGAAGTCATGTCGTCTGTTTGACGGCCCGAATCTTAGATATATACTTAGCATCCGTTTGTAAATATTTGTAGGCATGTAATTAATATATTTTGCAACTAAATATTATTTGATTTAGGGAATAAAGTCACAGCTCAATGGCTTAGTAAATTCATTTTTTATCATTTCCGGCAGTTAACTTAGTAATGGGGTGAAGGTTCCATAATTGCGACCTGTCAAAATTTAGCCTTTTCAACTGGCAGCCTTGAAGAATAGCTGAAATGCAATGAACGTGCTAAATAAATAAATTCACCTCCAATTAATCACAGGTCACTGGAAACACGGAGGTGTCGAGTCTCCTGCCAAGGTTAACACGATAGCCATCGTTATTTTTCTGCCGCACAGCCCCAGGATAGCTTAATTGCCGTGAGGGTCCGGCTGCGTGCGGCAGGAGGCCCGTCGCCATTCCGGAAGCGGTTTCTCCTCGCCATGATGCAATCTGCGGCAGGGCGTCGCTCACAGACCGGCTGAGGCACATGACCGGGAAGGTTTAGAAAACTGAAGGATCCTCCCACAACGTTTTAAACATTGGCGTGTATTAATGCGGCCCTTCAAAAACCGGCATGGCGACAACTAAAAAAACTGCTCTGTGTAGCCGGGACCCCGCGAGGCTACGACTGACTCTGGCTCTCTGCCTCTGTTCTCCCCGGTGTTAAGCTGTTTTTCCCCATCAAAGCTGTGTGCTCGCATCCTATTCGTAGTAGGATTATAAGGAAGAAGGGTGGCTGTGCTCGTACACGGTGCAGCGAGTGGATGGGGTTTCCATAGCAACCAATAGCAGGGAGTATGACTGCAGTCGCAGCAGCATAGGTGAATAAGAAATATCCAGGCCCAGCATTAGCGACAGCTACCTACCGTTACTGTCGGCTCTCTCCGCAGCAATGACCTCACATCCCACCTGTGCCCCCTCTGAGTTTTTCCTCCGACACGCTCCATTGTTCCTCCACACGATCACACACACACACACACACACACACACTTGCCTGCACAGCATGGCAGTCTCAGTCGCAAGGAGGCAATCTGTAAGGCCAGGCCAGTAAAATGCTGGGGCCTGACATAATAAAACGCAAACTCTCAAAATTATAGCAGAATGCTTTGACAGAGATCTGAGCTGTTATTAGCTATATTAAGTGTCAGAACAGGTAGCTGTGGGTTTTCTTCCCCTCATCGTACTCAGTGTTGCTGTTTGAGAAACAGTCGATTGTAGCCTGGGTTTTGGACCCTCCGCAATCACTTCTCATTAATTCAGCTTCTGCTCATGGTTTCCAAAGTCGGTCTGAGTGTTATTGATGTGTAATTTGATGTTAAGACCATAAAATATTTTCAAGGTGGTCCTGTTGCATGAAAACTGTTTTTTTACGGCCGCACGTACTGTCGTCTACCAAAACGTCGGGACTTGACATCGAGCAATCTCGTTGTGCATTTCATACTCTGGTTAAATAGCAAAACACTTAACGAAAAGCAAAGGTAAGGTGTTAGTGTAACAATTAATTTTTAGGGGAGGTTCATTCACCCTGCTGCATCTCAGTGGTTGGTTGTACATTCACGTACTGCCTACTCATTCAGGATCCGACTCTCTGACTGTAAACACGGGCTCCTTAGATAATCATCTTAGGTCCAGGCTGCCTCGCGGATGCAGCACTTACACAGAGCCATCAAAGCCGAGCGTGACGTAGCCTCCATCGCGGTGGAGCCGTTTATAGCTTCCGAGGGCAGCCGATGCCGCCACTCCCGCTTTGATGCATGAGTACATGATGTAATTCCATTTGAAATGCCGGTGGTATCTGAAGAGCCGACCTGCCCATCCTCTATCCAAATGGGTGCGCCAAAAATAACTATGAAAATATTAATGATACACGCATTTATGTCGTAATGTCTTATCCAAATGGAAATGAGCAAGATTCATAAGACGTGACCATGCAGTTTCATATTCGACTTCGTGACCACAAACTAAATGCAGCAGAGGACCACATTTACGCATTCGGTGCGTGCCCGCTCATAGCCACACCCCAGCGCTCCAAGCTCCAATAAAAAAAAAAAACAGCCGCAGCGGCATCCTCCAAGATAGGAGTCACTATCGGTAAAGACAGACACTGGGGAGACGCGGCACAGCGTTGCCAGGAAAAGTCGTTCCCCACCTGGAGGGAGACACGTCAGGGGACGGAGACACTTTCTCCTGTAGAGATGATGAGATGGATAAAAAGCAGCCGGACCAGCATGCGGAAGGGAAACATTTCACGACTCGCAGTGACGCAGAATAATAGGGCGGGATAATAGTCTTACACGTTCAACAACAATATTGACTCCAGATACTAGTACGTGTGTACATGAATAGACATACACACTCATATAAAGTGTATAAAACCAAAATGGCTACCATTAATTAACAAACACATATGAATATCCTGACCTGCCCGGGGTGTACCCCGCCTCTCGCCCGAAGTCAGCTGGGATCGACTCCAGCTTCCTCGCGATCCTGACGGATAAGCAGTATAGAAAACGGATGGATGGATGGATGGATGGATATGAATTTCCTGTAGCTAGCAGTGTGAGAAATGAATCCTTTGAAAAAACATTCCAGATACATGCCGGAATTGTATTGTTTTTTTTAAGTGTGGCATTCATTTTTGAAAAGGATATCACGTTCTACTTAAAAACAGGTATTTTTAGCTGTATTTGAATTCTTATGACGGGAGGGGTAATTATTTAAGCAAAGTCGACTTGGCAGAATGCTGTGGACCGCAGGGCGCTGAAACGACTGGCAACCCCGACGAAACCATCATGCTAAGCACTCATCTCATCCGCGCGTGCAGTCCACACCATTCCCGGGTGGCAGTTCGGTCACAGGAAAACATGCCTGTTGTTTTAAACGCATACATATTTAATTGGTGTGAGAGGGTTGCCATGACAACCGCTATGACCCAAAGCAATTCCCGTCAGCAGTGAGTGGAATAAATGGCTTAGGGACCTGGGGAGCGGAAGGGGTAAAATTAGCACATGGGCACCAGGAGGGCAGGCGATACCAAACAGCAGAGAACACGGGGACCGAAACAGGTCTGTAAATAAAACAAAGTAACACCCATTGTTACTGTCATAATAATATGTGTGGTCGGGGGGGACCCTGACCCGAGTCCTGAAACCACGGTTATATCGTTTGTAACATGATTATTGTGCAGATTCCTGCCTTATTTGTGCTGTTTCCTGGGGCCCAGTTGATCTTGGATGATTATGGACTGTAGTACAATGAGAAGCTACTCATTAACTCAGAACTATGGATTTATTGGGGTGACTTTTTTTTCCATCTGAACTCATTAGCCGAGTCTTCCAGTTCAACGCCGTCGAGATGGCCAGCTGTGTTTCCCTGCCCACTGAACGGCATGAATGCCCCCTTTGTGCAGATATTGGCTCAACAACAGTGCCGGCGTGACGAATGTCGCGATTAGCCTGTAGACGAGACGCTTCTCACGTCGCTCGCCGCATGGTCTGCTCCCATTCTTGAAAACGTCATGCCGTAGGAGACGCCATCGCCGTGGAGTTCGCTCTCGGGTAATACGGGTGCTCCCTGCACACTTCGCAATTTACAGACAGTCTTTCTCGAGCCCCGCTTGTCCGCTGCCATTAATGTGTACATCTGGACGGGGCGTCGCCCTTTGTCTCTGATGTAAACAATGGGCAGTCTTTAACATGACAAAGCTGAGGGCTGAGGGCTGAGGGTGGGGGGGGGTCACAATGGAATCCTTTCGCTTCACTTTATAATGCCAGTGAGGTGCCTCCTTTCAAGGCACAATGCGGGGGGGAGGTTATTTTGACAGGCGCACATATTCTGCGTGACCCCATTAAATTGGAAACATTCTGCTCTTATGAATTTTCACAGATTAGCAACAGATGCCAGAGAACAGATCATAAGACACTCTTTCATACACAAAAAAAAAAATGAGAATATGCTTTTTAAATGTTTAAAACAGTCACCCTGACTGGAGCCTCTATCCACGTCTTCAGGGTTTGGCCTAATTCTTTCTTCCAGGCAGCTCCCCATCACAATAACCGCTCCTTTTTTACTCAGGTGACGGGTGTGATTTGTGGATGGAGAAAACTGGAGGTGGAGAAAATGAACTCATTTGTTATGGAGCATAACCTGCCTTTTGTATGCCAGTAGGCGTAACCTCCTTTTGTTTGGGTCCCTTTTTTTTCCACTGCAGCTTTAGATGGGTAGTTGGGGGTCTTTTATCTGTTTTTATTGGCTTTCACATGAGGGGTAGAAGGAGCTTCATTCGTAGCTGTCTGTTATACTCCTAGATCCCCACCATGAATCTTTGGGAAATTGTGCCTAATGACTGGCTGACAAAATGGGACACAAAATGAACCATAGCCAGGTTAAAGTGCCTTGAAACAGCATCCTAATTCTGGAAGCAGTTATTGGGACTTCTTTCCCCTGGTAGTCTACAGTTCATCAATTTAAGAGATAAACCAGATCAGAAATTAAAATAGCATGCCATTTTGCAAGATACTTTATGATCTAGAAACTTGTAATCTGATAAGACCTTGCTTTTAAAGACAAGCAGAAGATTTGTGGGTGATGTACCATTCTTATTAATTGCACTTGAAGTCCTCTTTTATTCTAACCTGAGGTCTATGAGTTGATTCTGAGATCACGTTAAAAGTTTTTTTATTTTTTTTTTAGCTAGCGAGAGGTTTTAGATGGGGTAGATGATTGAAATGCTTATTTTAAGTTTCTGAAGACTCCCCTTGCTCCACACTGCCATCTGCTACTGTCTTTGATGTAGGAGTGTATGATAAATAGTCCAGCCTTTAGGCTTTTTCCTGAGTAATGAACTACTCTGGCTTCTGAATCTGTGAACTAAAACAAAGGCATACTAACTGGTTAATTTACTGAGACAACCTTGTAGGAAATTCCCAGATTCCTGTGAAAGCTGCTCTGGAAGTGATTTTGTTTGGCCATCCTTTTCCTCTAGTCTGTAACCATGGGCATGCTGGGTAATGTCAGAACATTGCAGGGAAGAATGATAAGATGTTGGTTTTTGCACTGAAACAGATGATACACCAATGGGGGAGTATGAAAGGGTGTGTATCCAGAGCATAGAGAGACAAGTGACAGTGGATACTTCTTAATTTTTGATTCTGACTCTGATTTTGACTCGCGATTCTGTGCAGTGACCTTTTTGAAAAGCCCAGGGACCAAGATGTTTGGGTATCACCTTAAGTCAAGTCTACATACATTAAAAGCATGAGCGGTTCACTTGGAAATGTTCTGTACTGGTGCCAGCAACTGTGGAAGGCCTGGTTAGCATCATATGATCCTGGAGTGCAGTCACATTTTCATCCATGCAAAAAGAACAGAGAGAACAGCAAGTTTTCAAGTGTCGGCCGTGACATTGTCCACACCCATCGCAAGATGCTGCAGCTTTGCAGATGCAGCTCTTAAGTACAGTCTGATTTTTCCAAGTGAGCGCCCGAAAAATCAATTCGGAACTATGTAACGCGTTAATGACTGGCAATGTTTATGCGGAAATTAGCATTTTTGGCATGTAACAGAAAGCATCAGTCTCCACAGAGTAATTGTTTTCTTTCTTTTTTTTTGTTTACTTACGACAACTTATGTTCCGTTCTATTTTTAAGCTATAATAATCAAATATCATCGGCACTGCTTATGATAATACTTAGTAGGAAAACGACAGGTAGCCGTGGCAGTGGTCAGTAGAGCCGACTTACTGTTAAGATTTCTCAGGAGGCGGTGACTCATTGTGCTGTCGTTCTGTTTCAAGGGCACAGCTCAGAGCAAACAGCCTATCGCATGTGGACGGGGCTCCTCCTGGGCCCCTCCGCTGAGACCACTCTGCCCAAGGCCCTCCCACATCATCTATAATTCAGTAAAGAGGAGCAGTTCTGCAGCTCTCCCTCTAAAGACCAATTCTGAGCCACCGTTGCCACAGTTCCCCTTCGGTTGAAAGAGAAAGACGAGCCAGAGCACAACATCCTATCCGGCTGCGGGCCTGCGATGGCGTGGTATAGCCACAGGACAGACGTTAGTGGAGTGGGCCACCTGTGTAAGTGCTAAAGGTCAGTCAAGGACAGCAAACCCCAAGGAAATGAGGGACCACAGAACCAAAACACAGAGCAGCAGACGGTTAGGATTACTTTTTATAGTCTAACAAAAATCGACAATTTCTTGTATGGAAGATCACTGAAATGAATTTATTACTTTTGAGTAGCACCTCAAATGTTTGTTTAATGTGAAACAAAGGAGTATATTTCGTATATTTCTTTTTGCCTCAGAAAACTTACATGAGGAGTTGCTTGACCTCTGAAGTCTAATTTCCAAAGTCCGATGCTGACTCGTAGGCATTCAGGCTACAATGAATTGTGTTTAGGAAGCTAATATTATGGGGTGTTGAGACCACTGAAGGCTGGTTAAAGGTAGTGAGTGACACACCACGCCTTTCTCTGTAGACCGCTTGTGGCAGTATTGAATAAAGATAGTAGCCCACTTGGCGGGCTGTTTGATGGAGTGGGGAGTTTGACTGAGCTATTAGGGTTAGACATTACAGACATCTGAGAAACACTATTTGTTTGGGGCAGGAGTGGGATGAGGGAGAGCCTGGAGAAGATATATTTTTTACAGTAACCCACCTACTTACACCTTATAGAATTTTAACAAGGAGAAAAGCTTTTGGACCAACAGAACCCAACTTTTGACCATAAATAGACTTCCTGGCACCTTGCCTATAATACATATGGATGAACGCTGGTGTCCCATGATCCTTTTGAAAGATAAAAAGCAGGTGTATTCATATAGGACAGAGTCAATAGGAAGAGCCAGGCAGGTTATAAATAATCTAAACTGCGAGTGGTTTACCAAGCAGGTCCCTGTACAGAGTAACGATATACGTTAAGTCTTAAAGAAAGATTGCTTCGGCTTTTGATATTTATGAATTTCTGTGCAATTTACCATGGCTGAAATTCAAATATGTGGGAATGCTGAGGCTTCGTAATGATTGTGAGACACATCAAATCAGGAGGTGATATTCGGAGTTGACAGTTGGAGTCAAGGATTGTGATATGGTGCGTAAAAGGGTTTGGGCCCGGAAAGTAGGTCAGGATCCATTCAAGCAAGTTATTTTTTCCAATACATTCAAAATGCCCATGGCAATTCTCCAAATGAGGGGGAAAATGTGTAGAGACTGATGCTGGAAAGGACATAGGTATCACTAGCTGCAGGTAATGTCACACACGACGTATTCCCGTATAGGCTGCCTTTTGTTCTAGCGAATCACTCTTTGGTGAGCTTGAATTTCCGGTGTGAAGATCTGAGATCATTCCTAACTCCTTTTTTTGTTAAAGATGTGTTGGGTGGCAGTCAAAAGTAATTTAGCTCGGGGTTTTGCTAAAACAGCCACACCAGCTGTGGACAGCAATACATGAGAGAAGCTGGAACCCTCACCACAATTCAGGCCTCACTTTGTTTTCAATATACTAATTTTCGGGCTGTATTGTTTTTTTTTTTTGCTAGGTTCCCTTCACAGAACACTTTGTCATGTTTGACAGGTGCTGTATTTCACATCTTGCGTATGTCCGGCTTCTTCGTAATGAGCGGATTCATTTAACACAGTAAAGGTCCATTATCATGCTTGGCTTGCATGGTGACAGAGAGGTTAAACGATAATAATGAGTCACCATAACATTTGGCTCAGTTGAAGGCTCTCTGCTTTCCAAAAACGATGGAAAGCGACGGATGTTTGTGGCTTTTGAACCTACATTTGAGGCCGTCTCCAGATTAATACTTTGGTCATACTATTGCAGCACTCTCTGGGTTGTAGCATGTCGCATTTTTTCACCTTCTGCATGGTACCACTAATAATTTTCAAGTAACGCACTCCTTGGCAGAACCGTATGTCTGTAAGCAAACACAATGGCATTGTAATGAAAAAGCATTTATTTATTTGGTTTTTAACTTATGTTGTTCTTAAAATAATTGTAATTTAATAAGGGAATCAAAAAAAAACCCACTTTTCGGCAGTAATTGCATACTATTTGCACAAAGGAAGCGATATTTAACGGTATTTACTGTTACACTTAGAGAATGACTATGATGACTTTATGGCATCTTGACTTGAGGACCGGTTAATGATAATGGATGAGATTTTTGTCAAACGCTCCTTCTGTGAGTGGCTTTGCGTGACAGAACTTCTGGAAGCAGTCTTGTTGTGACGTGGGCCTTTGTTCAATGAAGAAGTCCGCAGCAAATCTTGAATCCCGAGAGAGGCCCCTTCAAGATATTTCCTTAGATGGCACCAGGTGTCTCATATTCACAGTAACTCGTGGTCACAATGCGCAGGCCAATGTTTTTTATTGCCCCTGCTGTGCAGTCCACCACCCATTCCGGATAGGGAGAAAACCTAATCCTCCCCAAGGTACGCAGGATATAATGACATTAAGATTCATGCTATACTGGGGGTCCAGACGAGTTATAACTGTCAACAGGCAACTAAACAAACCACACAGGTCGATGTTTGTGGCACTGCTGTAAGTGTAATCTAATCAACTGAGTGTCGTCAGCGAGGAACTAGCAGGCTGGCAGAAGCATCCAGAGCGTCATAGAACACCAGGGAGTGTTTGTTCTTCACAAGTGGACACGTCGTTAAGTGACCATATTGATGCGCACTCAGATATGTTATGACCCATCACAGGCAGCTCGCTGCACGCCGCATGACAAGCGTCTCCTGCAGCCGAATTGAACTTGACACGGATGTTGCGTTGATTCCCATAAAAAAAAAGACCTGAGCATTCACTGCCACGTTCCCACCACGTCAATAAAATGTGGTGTGGCAGCAGCCATTACAGTACATTTGGGGGGGGCAGGCCAGTGGAATCGTGGAGCTTTCCAGGATGTCAGACCCATCTGCCGCAATTAAACAGGGCTGTCAGATCTTTGCTGCACACCACGTCCTGACAATAAAGCATGCTCTTGCTATCCTGGTCTAAGTTGTCCTGTGTCTTTTTTTTTAATTTTTTTTTTTTTTTTTTTTGATGCTGGATTAAATTCTGTAAATTCTGCAGAAAGTCTGTAATTTGTTGTGTGTGACATATGATAAATTCCTCATTGTTGTGCATTGCTCATGAGTAATGAGAACAAGGTCCTGGAAGACAACCAGCTCCATGTGAGAAAGGCTGGTGATGGGAACAATGTGAGCCAGGTTTCAATGGCAGTCAGGGGCTTTTTCCCTTGCATGTATGGACAGGAAGGGGGTGAGGATGAGCCTGGACCAAGTTCTAGAGTGGAATAAATAAGAGTGTGATATATAGATTAGGAAATGAAGAAACAATGACGCATGCAATGCTGTCTCTCGTCAGAGGACCAACAAGCTTCTGGTCTAGATTAGTTTGAAGTATTAAACAGAGCATACCAATATATACAACAGGGAATCAGGGACCAGAGGAACCAATCAGATCGGTACTAGTCACCTGACTTTCCCTGCTCAGACAGATGGGGGTCCATCCCGCCTTCCCTCACAGCATTACCAGGCACAGCTTGTGCGATGACTCAGGATGAGTAAGCTCTCATAACAGTCAACAAGTTTGCGGCTCAAGAAAAATTCAGCGACCATTGAAATTGAGAATACTGAAGAAGGTAGTTCTGTTTTAAACCAGAATTTTCCGACAGCACTCATTGTAATAATGTTTTTATACCTGAGTTTAATAATACCTTTTTGTTACCTGCCCTCGATAATCTGAAGGTCCTCTAATAAGGTGATACCGATCGGGGTATCTTTCTTTATTTCAATGCCAAAGGAAAAAAAAATCCCGGAGTATTTCAGGATTTTGAGAGGCCATTCTTGATTTTTTTGAAAGGAAACAGCATTTCCCAGGAACAACATCAAGATGGACGCTTGAGCCCCTAACTGTGCAGCTGTTGAGACACGTTGTAATGGCAGCCACTCGCTGGGTCAGTGTGTCCCAGTACCCACGTTGGGGGGGATATCCAGAGAGCCAGTCAATGCCAGGGGAGGGCAGTCTATTGACATCACGGCTGCACACGGGTGAGGCCGCCATGCAGGTGGTAGAGGGGTGTACCACCGGCTACCGTGCCACAGCCATCATCTGTGAGGCAGCAGGACTCGTTAACCACTCAGAGTGTGTGGAAACAACGTACTAGCCGTCAGAATCTCTCACCACAAGCCATGGGGTAGCAGTGAAAGCAGGTAACGCAATTATACTGGACTGAAGTACATGATGGGTAATTCTTGTGAATTATCTCAATATTCTTATACAAGGGCTTTGCACCGTTCCACTGAGCTGAACAATGTGGCCCTTTGAAAGCTGACATATAATGGAACACACAGCAGCATATTTTTGTCTTGCTTACATATTCCATAATTATCTCAGATTATGCCATTGTTTGTTTGCATGATGGATTCGTTGCCTAGAGTGATGTGTTTATCTGATTAAATTAGTTTTCTATGAATGCCTTTAAAATTACACAGCAGAAGTCTCACTTAATGAAAAGCGCAGAGAACAAGCTGCAGGGTTCGCCGTCATTGGCTCCCATTTCAGTGATGCAGATTTCTGTTTTTTTTATTTGGTCTTGCTACTACTTTTTTCAAAAAGCACTTGGGCCAGCACTTAACCTCAAGAGGAAAATTGACTTTTGATACACTTTTGTATTGTATTGTATTGTTTTTTTTGTTTTTTTTTTTTTTAATCTCAGAGCAAGGGCTTTGGAGCGTTGAAACATTTTGGCGATACATACCAAAGCACAAAAAAAACACCTCGACTCCCCAGCAACCAAGGATTGAAGGGCTATTGCATGGCCTTAACAACACCAAGAGCTCACTCCTTGGAATATCGCTAGCAACGACCGATAACGTATGCGGTGGGACTGGTGGAACCAATCACAGTGACTAGTACTCCACAAGATCGTCATAGAGAAAACTTTAGAGGAAACGTGATTTGTGGCACAATCTTTGTGGCAGAAACAGACTAAATGAAGAAGAAGCAGGAGAAGAACAGAATTCCAGTAGTAACTTTTTGGTATACCTCTGCTCCCTCTTACTTTATCTAAAGAATAAAAGTCAATGGTGTTCTCTTGGGGAGGAAGTGACAAGGAACCTCTCAGATTTACTGGATGTTCATTAGGATTATAAATGTCTTTCTTGGATAACTGCGATAGGTGGATGACTCATAATGGGATTCAGCAGCCAACTCAATCACTCTCGGGGTATTTGCGTCAACCTCTGTCTCACGGCATGGCTTTCGGTACGTCGGGCTATTGTTTTGATTCATGTACAGGGTCCTGTAAGCCATGGGCTATCACTTGGAGTATAACAGTGACTGGAAAATCCATTTCTCTGTATACTCTTTGATGCCTCATTGATCAACTTGCACACTAAAACCTTCCTCGGTGCTTCTTGTTAAGTGCGCTGTCATGCAGTACCTGCTTCACTTCAGGATGCCTCCCGGCCCCTGCCCCTCTACACACACACGCACGCACACTCACTCACTCAAACTCTGCTGGCCATTAGGAAGGCTTTGAGCCATCTCTTTGCTTGTCCCATTTAAAATCGTAGTCAGTGTCCCTGCCTGATCCCACTCCACTTGACTTTACAGGATAACCAATAAGCTGTCATTGTTTAGTTTTTTTTTTAAATATATTTTAATTAACTCTGTCTGCCGTGTCAAGCAGCACTTTATATCATAAAAGTTCTTAGAACAAAGCTCTTTTGAAATCCTGTGCCTTCAATTCACCGTAAATGATCAGTTGAGAGTTAAAGAGTAATGGTACAGTGGCTGTTACTGTCTAACCGACTCTCCAAATCAAGTGACTTCTGTTACGTGCTAACTCTGCTTCCTCCTTTTTTGAAGAGTGTTTCAGCGGAATTCCATCCCTCCGTGTGGGTTTTCTGAAAATGCCAGAGTCCTTGACATGATCTCAGCAGAGGGATTAGGAGTGTATTTGACAGCTGAGGAATATTCAGTGTGAGACTGTGGCGGTCTGATACCAATGGCATCTCATGTTCCGGCGACATCTTGACACTGATTGTCTCAGCCTCGTGAGTTTCTTGTAAATATTTTACCTCAGCAAAGTCAAGAGTAATTAAATCTTTTGTATTTTTTTTCCCGGCCCTTCCATACAAATTTGTCATGAGGCATCAAAGAAAAAGAAACCATAAGCTGGAGAAAAAATGTGTTAGTTGAAGGCTTATGGACCATGTGAGCTGTCTGTGGTTGGGTTTAGGCATGGAAGCCTGATTTCACATTCTGTGGCCCATAGAAAGGAAACTCTCATTTAGTGTTTCACAAGAAGCTCATATTAGGTAACAGACAGAAGGATTCCGGCACTGAGGGATGTGAACACTATATCCATCCACGCCTGTGTTCATTTTGAGCTGCCATCACTTTCTTATGACATGCTGCGCAGATGTGTAACTGTAACCGAAGACGGTGTTGCAAAGAACCAATTTTAAGAAGTTCCTAACCTCTGTTAGAGGATTCCACACATGGTCCTTTGTTGCTGTTGGTGATCTGATTGCAGTTGCTTTAGGAAAAGGCTGCTTCAGTGACCCTTCTTTGATCAAGCCTGATCTCATTCCCAACACTAGCATGTGGTCTTGGTGATAAATGCACCATTTGTCTTGATAGAATCACGTCTGTCGTTCTTCCTGTCTTTGTCCTCAGCTGTACACAGCCGCCTTGTGTCTCAGCTGATGTCTGGATGCTGAAGTAGCATCTGGGTGTTGTGAATTCACCTGCCGATTGTTTCACTGCAGAATGCATTTGTTTTTGAGCTTGCTCAGAAACTGCCTTTGGGCAGTTCCCCATTTTACTAGGAAAACCTTACAAACATGGTTGTGATTCATGAAGAAAGAAGCCCAAACTTTGACTTTCTGCATATGTTGGCTTACAAGGTTAAAGATTATCCAACCCTTCAATAGGAATCGCGCTCATTTCGAGTTAAACAGTGTAAGAACCTACAGTAGACGGAATATGTGACTGCTTCTTACTGAACAGACTCGGGAGGGAAGCCCATTGATGATCTAAGAAAAGAAGTTTATCCTGAGCAAAAGAACACCATTGTCTTTTGCAGTATTATTTCAGCTGCTCGGTGGGACAGATCCCCCTCTTCTTGTTTTGGTTTGCCCACAATGTCCTAATGGAGCTTCAGCAAACTCATACTGTACTGAAAACCCTCTAGCAGTCTTAATGCCAAAGATAGTCTAGCAGTGATTCCAGGCATCACCTACCTGTGGTCCTTCAGTCTCTAACATTTTTCCTCTTGAAATATGATTTGAGGTATGAAAGGAAGCTTGAATAAACCCTGATTGAAAGAGCATCGTAGGAGCTTTTACTGCAGTTCCGGAACACATCTGCTTTTTTCTGAGAAGGTGAAGGGTTTTGAGAACATGCTACATACCCTGTGAATGTCCCCGCACAGTGTTCACAAGCGAAGCTAGAGATGGACACCGCCGTCAGTATGATCTACCCCTCTGCTCTCAGTTTCCTGTTGCTAGGCAACATTTGAGGAGGAGATGCTTAAGCAGAAAGGTCTGCTTTTAAGGGATCGAAAGGGGGAGTGTTAGCTGTTGGAAAACGTCTTCTCTCCAGTCGGGCAAATTTCTGAGAGGAAACAATGGAAAAGGTTCTTTATTGAAATGCCCCTCACATTTCCTTGTGAGTTCACGTGGACTTAATGAAAAGCGGGTTGTATAAGTTGAAAGTGAGACCATTTGGATTCATAGTTTTATTTACTTATTTATTTTTAAATGGCCTTGGTATTTAAACTGCATTCATCCAAGGCTGCCTAAATGCCATTGTGTCGTAATCCAGCAAGTCAGCAGAACCTTACACAGGTGCTTTTTTTTGACGATCTCTTTCAAAATAGATTTTTTTTTTTTTTTTTTTGGGAAGGAGTGAAAGCAGGTGTTCCCGCCTGTGCAAGTAATCTCTGTTCCAGCCTTGGTCTTTTGATAAGGCCTACGTCTAAGCAGAATTCGGATTTCATGTTCATACGGAGAATCATCTGATTCTGGTAACAAAACATTATAGGCTGTCCACGGAGTCTTCTTCATTCAGTATTATATAGATGTAGTAATATAGGTTCTCATACCCTGATAGCAATGTTTGTTGTTCCATTTTTTTTTTTTTTCAAGCAAATGCTTATCTATTTCCTAAAAGAACTGAACTCCCCCTGGTGGTTCCAGCGAGCAGTGCTCCAGAGGTGAACTTTGCTAATGCAAAATGGACATAATTTAATGCAGAGCTTTAAATGGTGATTATGTGTCGTAGTTGTTATCATTTCAGGGAAAAGTTCTCATAGCTCGTCACATAGTTGTCCTAATTGTGGGTCTTGCCAGATTTTGGTACGACGTCCTAAGGTTATGGGTGTATACATGTCCCACTGTTCGCAGGAGGCTCTGGCACGGTAAGGATTTGTATATTTTAGTTACCCCCCCAGGAGCTCAGTCTCAGGGTCTTCTGTAGCATACCAACAGTATAGAAACACCGCATTCACGGTCACACGCGTTGCTCCTTCATTTTGGAGTGCTGGACACCTTGTGATATGGGGCAATGCTACTGAGGTGTGGACTCAGGGGCCATGAAGATGGAGGTAGCCATCCATCAGAGTGCTCTAAATAGCTAAATTTCAATTACATTGTCAGTTGGATGGGGACTCCTGGCCAAGTCCCTCCATAGAGATGCAACAAGAGGGCATCTAGAAGAATTGTGAGACTTGTTTTGAACTGGGCATGTTGGTTCCTTATTGAGATTCCTTCTATTTTTTCATCGATCCCTACTTTTTTAATATGAAATGGTATTCATAGGACAAACAGCCAACTGCTTCTGTAATAATTTGTCTTTTCATGATAAGAAATCCTGTCAAGGAAGGGGTTAAGAGATCTTAATGATCTCTTACTGTGCTGGAACAGGCAGTACTAGCTGTTAGCAATTGAAATAGTGTA
This sequence comes from Gymnarchus niloticus, assembly GCA_009936485.2. Classification (NCBI taxonomy): domain Eukaryota; kingdom Metazoa; phylum Chordata; class Actinopteri; order Osteoglossiformes; family Gymnarchidae; genus Gymnarchus; species Gymnarchus niloticus. Next base: position 13,181,993 of record JAACJT020000032.1, on the reverse strand, counting down.
ATATTGTTAATAGCCTTTTATTTGAAGGGAACTCAATATACATTCAAACATTTGTCTCATTTTGTAAAAGCTGGATGATGTAATTTGTTTGTGTGTATGAATGGCTGCCTCAGGATCTTCACAGTGTGCTGCCGTGCGGGAAGATTTAGTGAAGCCGAAAATCTTTTTAAGCTTTTAGGCATGACCCAAAAAGAGCAGACATGGGCGGAGCTTATTGGGGCCATCCTCTTTAAAAGCAACACCCACCCTTACCGCTGTTTGTGTCGTCTTCATTGTGCTGCTTCAGCACTTTCATACGGCCGGCTGGTGCATATCCACGGACAGCTCAGTGGAAGGTCCTTTTCATCTGCCTCGTCTCACACATACCAGTTCTCCCACTGCCAATGGTGCAGCCACAGGGGGCTTGGGTTGAAACGAGCTCCCAATTCTAATGATCGCTTAACCCTTGCCCCTCTGAATCCTCAAACTTCACGTAATGGAAAGATGGGCAGTGGATACAAATCAACTGTGGGGGATTTAGTCAAAGCTACACTTCGTAGCTGTTTTAAATACATATTTATCATTGTAATATTGTAATCAGAAGTATTTAAAGTGTTTTCACAGCTGTGTTTTTTGTGACGCGTCCAAATTACGCTGGTATTACAGGAAACGTAAACACGGTTTTGATGTACAAAGAGAGGTTAATCTCGGACTAAAACAGTTGTACCACAGCACAATGACCCAGCGGCATGGTATTATCGTGGTTTTAAGGCGGGAGAATCTGCAGCTGTGCCGGATGAGCTGCATTTGCAAACATTTCAGACGACATCGTCCCTGTTGGCCCCTGCTTCACCTCCTCTTTCCTTGTCTCTTTACGTACGGCGGAGGCAAAGCAAGAGAGGTTTCCCCGAGAAAGTCGCCCCGGCGACTTCCCGCGATGTCTCGGCGAGTCCACGCCCCTCCTTGGTGGCCGAGGTCTGGCACGGCCTCGGCCGGGCAGCCCAGCACATCGTTGGGGCCGAAGTCCGGGCAGGAGCCTTAGGCTGTCAATACCGTGCAGGAGCCAGCTCCTGGAACAAAGGCACCGCGGGGATTTCAGTCAGGCATGGCGCACATCCCGTTAAACTTAACAGAAAATAATGAGGCTGGTGGACCCGTCAGAAAAATATAGTGCAGAATAATGAAGGATTTAGTCTCCTGGGAATCTTGGAGGTGGCCAGCAGGGGCTCATGCAGGCGAAGCACATGGGTTATTTTTTATATATTTTTTTTTTACAATAAGCTATATCTAGCGACACACAGACGAGAAACCGCTTGTTTACCCTGCATGTTGGTGCATCTTAAAATAGCGCCCTGTGAGCATTTCAGAGTCTGTGAAGTGGCTCTCCTTTGCTGGGCTTTTCCATTAGGCGTGCACTGGAAATGTTCTCTGCGTTTATAAGTACTGATAACATATTTAAAATATGGTGTTACACATCTCATTACTGAGGGGTTATGACCTGGGGAATTTTAAAGCCTCGAGGTTTCTTTTTTTTTTAATGTTTTCTTATTGCTTCTGCTTGTAAGAGCAGTCTGACAGTTTATCAGCAGTGATGTCATGGTGGTCCAGAGCTCTGTCGCTTAAGGTTCTGGGTCAGAGTTTGTCTGCTATAAACAACAGGCCCTCAGAGCCAGATTAATGGACTTCAACTACCTTTTTTGAGAAGAAGAAATGTGTAATATACTTATATTTATTTTTTTTATTTTTGCAAATATAATGCCTTGTGTCATACACGAGATTATAGTGATTTACTTTTTTGGTACCCTTATAGATTAACTGAATTAATCCAAAAACTGGACCCAGTGTTTCCATCTTATTTACCCGGAATACAAATTCATGAGACCGTTACGGAAAAATAAATATGCTGTCAGGATCTCAGTGCCTCATTCTCACTTGTTTTTTCTGGTCACTTTCTGAAATGGGCGGGACACACCGTTGGCATCCTGTCACAAGGTGAGATCTTTCTGTATCAGTCGCTTGGTCAGGATCTTGGCTTCATATAGCCACAGCAGAATAACGACTAAAATTAAGAAGGCCAACAACAATCAAATATTATCCTTCGCAGTGTCCAGAAATGAAATGGAGCGGCCACTACATACTTAGTCAGATATACTGTGTCACCCTTTGTGTGTGTGTGTGTGTGCGCACAGGAACCTTGAGGATTTTGTGGCATGTGTGCACAACACAAACAGACTTATCAGACTTGGCCAGTTGCTGACGCCACCTGTGCTCATCCAAAAGGCCATCCATGTGAATTATGGTACAAGAGCTTGACCCACGCAGTCTCCGGCCCTGAGGTTTGTTTTTCCTGCCGGTAGCTGTGCAGGTATGCCATGTTTCTTTGGTGCCAAGGCATTTCATTAATAATGAATTTAAAAGACAAAACAAGGTCAGTTTAAAAAATATGCTATTTAACGGCATTTTTACATTTTGGAGTCATATCGGTATTTTATGCAAATATGATTGAGATGTTTGGAAACGTGTTGCATATGTGATTCTGCGGGGCCATGGCTTAAATGCCCGAATGTGTTCAGGGGTCACAGAATTGTGCTGCTTATCAGCAAAATTCTTTTGCTTATTCACAGAAACCCAGTCTCTAGGGTAAAATTGCTTTGCCAGGCATCCTAGAAAAATACATGTTTTCATTGATAAATATAAATAATACTGACTGGATATTACAGGAATTCCACTAGTCTCGTAACTGGAAACCATCTTTTTTGCAGTTTTACTTATATCTAATCATCCGAAGGGATAAAGAAATTTTTGATGGTAGCAGTGTCAGTACGACGAACCTCTTAAGTAATTAACTCGGACCCTTTTACTGACGCACATGTTCCCATCTGAGCTGACTTTCCAATGGTTTCCGAATCGGAAGCTGCGAGCAGATCCATGTGGAAACTGGGCCCCCTACCGCCCTCTAAGTCGGCGAATCAGGCCTGCCATTTGCTGGACCCTCGTCCTTCGGCAGGCTGGGCAGCATCTGCCAGAATTCTCAGCCGGTGCTGTTTGCCGTCTGCCTGCATGGAGGTTCACGGCGCCGAGAGTCCAGGCTGGACTGACCGTTCCATCACGGTGATGGCTTCCCGAGCGCTCCGTTTACTGAGGTGCAGCTCAGAGTGTGCTAGGGTCACGATGCGGCCTATCGCTGCTCTCGTTAGTGCTCGTCGTCTTCCTGCGGGGGAGGGGGGTGGGGCTTGACCTGCCTGTATCAGTTCCAGAGTGAGATCACCCAAGTATGTCGTGCTCTTCATCTATCACAACATGGATGGTCAGTACACGATGCACCTGTTACCACCTTGCATATCTCCTTGCAGTTTTGCAGGACATAACGTAACGTTATTCAGTATGATGGTGATTGTGCCGTGGCCCAGTTAGTGTAACACTGACATGGTAGTGTATCTGGCCTCCTAAAAAAGGACACCCATCGCTCCTGACCTCACGGTAGGGCATATCGTCCTCATGGCAACACGCCGGACGAAAGCCCGCCGTAACGCCGCATCTGTAGCAGTACACAGCTTTGTGCGGATTACAATTAAGCTGACGGGCCATGCGAGCTGTCGCTACTGCCTTGTTGTCATGGGAGCACTACCAGGGATTCTAAGGCCGATTTAACGCCACCAGCTCCAATTACAAGCCAACTTAATGGGGGGTATGATTTTTTTTTTATTTATGTCTATCTATTTTTTATTTATTCTAAATTCAGGAGTTAAGAGGGAATAAGCCGCTTATTGCAGCTGTGTGGGTTTTCTGTTTTATGTCACCGCTGACTTTGTGCGGCCGCAACTGTAATTAGTTTTCTGTACATAGGGCTTTTCTATTAATTCTTTTACAAACTGAAATTGCCTTTATTTATTCCATTTTAAATGTTCTTTTTTTTTTTTTGAACACATAAGTATCCATCCATCCATTCTTCTAATGGCTTATCCTGGTCAGGTTTACGGGGGGGGGGGGGGGCAAGGGAGTCTTTTCTTGGCAGCATGGGGCACAAGGCTGGGGGACACTCTGGATGGGGTGCCAATCCATCGCAGGGCACAAACGCATATCTATTCACCTGTGAGATACGGCGAGAACGTGCAAACTCCACACAGGATTGAAACCCACGGCATTGGAGGTGTGTGGCTGCAGGTCTCCCTGCTGAAATATTCTCTGTTAACAGTCTGCAGATTCTTAGTGTTTTTGACTGTTTCAGTCCCACCGTTGCTGGCGTTATTTCACCCATAAATCGGCAGGGATTAAAAGTTGCAGACAAATCCAGGATACAGTGCTCATGTGTAGCAGCTAGCAGTGGTAAACTAATTTGTCGCGAGAGGCATAGCGGCCCAGCTGTGTCGTGTGGAAATCAAAAGCATCGTATCCACTAGGGACAGTTCTCTCATCCCTGAGCCGAGCATCAGAGCCGCTCAAATTAAATTTTAGATTAGGTGGCAAAACACTCCTAATGTGGAATGCCAAGCACCAAAGCTTACAGATTGCTGGGGGGGGGAGAAACATATTATTTTAAGTCTCCACAGGGACAACTGAGTTGGTTTAACCTTTTTTTTTGGCCACTTCCACTACACTGCCTCTGCAGCTGACCCAGCCAGTCTGTAGACTTTCTGTGGTTAGTCAGTTAATCCTTATTAAGGGTCAGTTGGCTCTCTGTCATGAGTAGCTTAGAGTGACTTTACCTTGCCTTGCCAGGCACATACTGAGCCCTCAGAATAGATATGCACAATTCAAAATCCCCTTCTTGCGTGATTACCTCCAGCTAGTTTATTTATGTATATCTAGTTTATTTATGTATATCTCCCACAGAACACCCCCCCCCCCCCCCCCCCCCCCCCCCCCCCCCCCCCCCCCCCCCCCCCCCCCCCCCCCCCCCCCCCCCCCCC
>JAACJT020000032.1:13139591-13176087 GCA_009936485.2 Gymnarchus niloticus | reverse complement strand
GAGGCATTTAAAAACCCAGCCCCCCGCCCCCCTTTCCCCGGGGGCCCCAAATGTTGGAGACAACCTTTCCCCAAGAAGGAAAGGGTGGGGGGGGGGGGGGGCCTGGGGGGGGGGGGGGGGGGATACGTGGGCTTCAGCTTGATATGAAGGCCGTCCAGGTGTCCCAGCTGAGCGTCACGGAGACCCCGAAGGCTTGCCAGCCCACCAGTTACTCCTGTCCATTGCACAAGGCCTACATCCCCTTTGGAGGAGTGGTGTCTTCAATTACCATTTAATGACAGCGGACGATGCTTGACATCTTCCTCAGCCAGATTGTTCCCAGATGTTCTTCTCATCAGGTGAACAAATGTCAGATAACTGGTTGAACTTGGGGAGGGGGTAATGGATGTCCTACCACGATAAGACATTATTAGAGTTTATTAGCTTACCAGATGGTCTTATCTTTGCAAAAAACCCATGTCTTACTCTTTAAAACTAATTACTTGGACTGTGAACAAGGCCATTTCATTTACAGGATTTCTATTGATAGCTGGAATTGCATTTTATGGTTATTTGTAGAAAATGTGTCCACACTGTTTTATTGTTTCATTCTTACCAAGGGTAATAGAAAAATTATTTTTCTCCTTGCATGTTCTTCTTTTTTTTTTACCTTCAGCTCATTTGTCCTTCATAGGTCCCAGAGTTGGATATTCAGTCTTAATACAAACGCATGCAGAAACTTATTTGCAGCAGTGATCTTGTTTAGAAGTTTTACCCTTTCATCCAGTTGTTCCCTTTTTTTACAAGTGTGATAATGCTTAATTGCTACATTTTAGCTCTCTGCATTGATCTCCCCCTCTTAATTCTGGCGGTTTAATTGTGGAGGTCGCCATTCGTCAGGGAAGAGCCACCAGCATTTGTTCTCTTCATCTCTGCCAGTTCTCCCCTTTGACGCAATTAGCTGGTGATGAAAGAATCTGAAAGTCGTTTGGACGGCATGCAGAGTTGTGGGCGCCATTGCTATTCTGCTGATGAAAGCTTGGTAGCGGCCCATTGTGGATTCTAATTATTTCAATGGAAAAAGCGAAAAATAAAGCGTAATCAAGCTAGTTCTGTGCAGCTGCTGGTTGAAGTATGACGTGTTCTGGAAATGTAGCTCTAATTCAGACCGGTCACTCGCCGTTCCACGGCACTTCCCTTAACGTCTTCTTGTTTAACGTTCCATGATAAAATGGAGTCCTATAAGTAAACAGCTGTCACTTGCCAGCCCTGTCAGAGAAAAGCTAGCTTTTTAAAAACATGATCAGTCATAGGGTTTCATGACATTGGGATCCGCTAAGATTGCTTTTAACGATCGACCTGCTCGTTCGAGATGATGGGGTGGTACATGGGATAGCAGAAATGGGTCTTCATTTTGAAACACTGCGGTATGACGTGACATCGGGCCCTTACCTCTCTTTTCAGAATGCGGTCCCAAGTCTCATCCAGTAACTTATCTGAGATCTGTTGGTTAAAAGAGCCAGCTATTCAAGACAAATGCATAATGTATTATTGCTCTTTACTGCCATTTTGCTTTCCGCTGCTGATTTGAATTGATGCAGGCATGACTCAGGAATAAATGCCTAATATCGACTTGTGCTGCAGTGTCTCCTTGGGGATGACTGTCGAAGGACACATAACAACCTCCCTTACATTTAAGCACAGCGAGATCGTCGCTGTGTGTTTGATGTGAGCTGCACCTTTGGCTGCAAAGGACGAGGAGAAGCACCCCTTAGAAGACCCCCCCCCCAACCCACACCACCTGATGTGCTCTTTTCTGGGATGGTCTCCCATTTGCGCAGTACCGTACATGGCCCCTAGGGGACCTCACTTGAGCTCTGCTGGGGAAGAAAACCGTTGTCATCTTTTGGCACCCAGCCAGTCCGCCCATCGACATGCAGCCCGCCTCAGGATACGGCTGCATGCAGCGTGCTTCCAGATCATTCCTAGCGCATTGTTTCATTTCCATTATTTATATATTTTTATTTAACTTTCCTGTCATGTTGCGTTGCCAAACTCAAATCACATATGCATAATTTAGTGCGAAAGGCAGACAAAACATCCGTCAGTTCAGCTCATTTCAGCCGCACACACAATAACGGAATATAAATCCTACTTTTAATCAAGTGTCGCCACACCTATCCGGGTGCTTTCACACATTGTATAAATCAAGGAATACGGGCAGCGTTTGGATAGCTCTGTTTTTTTTTTTTTGTGAAACCTCACCTGTCACTTTGGTTTTGAGTCATTAGACTTGAGTTTCTTTCAACGCAAGCCTCCAAGTTTATGGGTTAAAAGAAGTGGTCGACGTAAAGCTCTATGTTTTATGTTTTAATAAAGGACAAGCTAAGGAAGAATGACATCATTAGTAATAGCACAAAATGGTTCATTTCAGGTGGAGCATTAATACGAATGGGAATGAATATTTGATGTTTAATTTAATGCTCCATTGTTGCCGCACATTAAAAATGGGGCTTATCTTAACGTGGCGGGAAACGGAAACCGTGCCGGCGAGCCTGCGGTCCCGCAGTATGTCTGTAGACGTGCAGCTGTGCCCGCGTGCTGCCACCATGGGTGTGGCTTTGCGTGACACGTGATGCCATGCGTGCCGTAAAAGGGAAGCACGATCTACCGGGTTTCTCACCAGGATAGCCCTGGCCACGCCCATCACACTACACGTGTCGTGTGAAGTGGAGGTGAGGGGTTTTTTTGCAGCCAAACTGCACCTATAACATTGTCACTGTATGTAGTGATTTTTCACAGAGGACTTCAGCCACAGGCATAATATTTTCAGCTTTCAGGCCATAAATTGTACGTGTCATTGGATTTTTTCGTTCTTTCCTAGATTGTGTTGAGGCACTTTAAATTATTTGTTTTGAGGGTTTATATTATCATTAAAGAAATTGATACTTAAATAAACAGTATGTATCGTATTTAGCGTATGATTTTTGATCACCCGCTTTCATCCGACATCTTTTCTGTCATAGCTGCACATTTCCCTGGAGTGATCATGATGGTTCCGTGTGAAAAGTAAGGCATTTAAGTTTTTTTTTTTTCCTCTCTCTCTCTCTCTTTTCATTCTTTCGGGGAAATAAATGGGCAGAAATGTTGCTCTCGTCGAGAAGCTCGATAAGTTGGGATTGGAGATTCATTAGCGAAATTCCTGTATTGACAGGTTGACAGGCTACCCATAAGCCTATCATTAGTCTTCAACTCTAGAGCCAGCCAGTGACGTGTGGCAGTTTACAGCACGACAGTTTCCTCGCCAAGTACTTCACGGTCCCCGTCAGGAGGAAAGCGACGCATGTACCTGCCTCGTACGAATGCCCAGGTGACGCGCATGTCGCTGGGAAGTGCCCTTTAAGTCCATCTTCGTTCAAGGGCATGTAAGCACGGCCTTCCACCCTGCCAGCGATTGTGCAGGTGCAGCGACGTGGGACAAGCTGTTGGCAGCATGATCACATTCTTGGAGGCTAATGAGGACAGGAAGCGACGTTTACCCATAATTAATGGAGATTAGCAACTCAGATTCATGCTGCACCAGTCCATTTAGCACTGAGTGCTGTGGGGACTAAGCGAAATGTATGACTATGCCACCGCATATTTTAGAATCTAATTTAATGGCACACCCGTCACGATGCAGCGCACGGCAGCCGAGATTGTCAAGAGCATGTCCCGGGGAATTTTATTGAGACGAACCCGCTTACATTCTTATCCAGATCTCCTCAAAGTTGTTCAGTCCTCCACAGCCCAGCGCCTTCCCTGGCTTTGATCAGAGCCACATCACAACACATCTTGTGTGGGATTTTAAAGCTCGTTTCTCGGTCTAGGATAACAGTAAAAAAAAAAAAAAAAAAAAAGTGCCACAAGAAACTTTCTGCAAGGAGAGAATGTTTTGATGATTTAATATCTTCACAAGCAGGTAATACCCAGTCATCAAGCACACACAGCTGTTATCACTGAGGGGCACAGTGCTTAAGGTGTCTTCCTCCTACACTCTCTGGTAATACGCTCCTCTCGGGTAATACCAACGCTGACTGATTCCTTTATTATTTTTATTTTCAAAACTCATTTATGCTTTTAATATAGATGATAGCAAAATGCTCACAGGCAAATGGGAATCAGAAATCCACTAGGAACTAAAGTGCAAGGAATGCTCATTTTAAAACTGATTGGAAATTAAACGGGCGCCGCGAAATTTGTGTTGTAATAAATTTCATTTCGGCGAGAACACTGATCTGAAAGCCGACTTGTATGACTGAATGTTGCATTCCAGCATAAGTTATTATTCCGAGTCCAGGACTGACGTTGGCAGAGGAAAACGGGCCGAAGAAATGATGTGTGTGTGGGGAGCGCTGGTTTTAGTGAGTTTACTGCCCCCTTTCATTTGCTTCTGAAAATCGACGCATTCATTCAGGTGAAGCCATTTGACACTAAAACACACGCGGGGCGTTCGAGGGGACAGAATCCCACGTGCGGTTTAGAGGTGTCCCACATTGCTGCCACTGCTGTATCATAACATCATACGGCATGCAGGAAACTGCCAAGTGAAACGTTTGTGGGAAATATATTGTGTGTGGCAGGGACAATTACATTTACGTTATTTGTGTGACAATTAGAAGGATTATCTAATGGCCTGAAGGCTATTGACAGATGGTTTGAAGCATTAGGAGCGTAGCGTGGTCACAAACATGTTTGTACAGTAACTTTTGTTTGTTACATTTTTCTTGGTTTGGTGGTTTATGATTTTATTGTGTGGTGAATTTCCTCAGGATGCCAGCGTTAAAATCTGTGTAATCTGACTTTAATTGTTCTCAACACTGAGGGAGTACTTCTCTCCCGAAAAGCAGAATCAATTATTAGACGTCAGAGTACTGTTAAGTCAGTGAATCACACAGAATCCATTGTGCAGCCATAAAGCCACCCCCCCCCCCCCCAACTTCAAGATAGAAGTTTTTCAAACTTGCCACCTTTTACTGTATCATCCCCATCTGTATATTTATAACGAGTGTAGAACGTGCTCTTAATAATGATACAGCTTAGAAAAACATCAAAACTCTTTCCTCGGTAATCTTGGCCAAACTCAAAGTTCCAGTATTGCATATTATGTCTGTTTTTTTTTTTTTTTTTTTTTAGGTTTCGATAAAAATATCGATAATGCAAGTAGGCTAAGCCCAGAGATATAAGACGGTGTTACGGTCAGAGACCACATCAGTTTTTACTTTGCGGCCCAAGCAAGAGAACGTGAACGTAAACCAGCAATTTTGGGATAAAATCAGATGCACGTATTTGTGAACATAGAGATATGGATGAGGATTCTCTTTTCCAGACCTTGATATTTTTAGCTCTGTGGACTCTCGAGAGGGGACGGATTTCAGCATCTATCATGCAGGGTAAAACTGTTACATTTCTGTGTTTTTCATTACTAAATGTGACTCTAAACTAGAACAAATCGCTCGTCTTGTTGCGTGATATTGAACAGCGGTAGTGTTAAAAGTTCTTGCTTAGATGAAATGACAAATTGAATATTTATATTAATAAATGTGTAGTACATCTCTTATACCTATGTGACATAAGTATGACATAAAGATTTGCCTGTCGGAACAAAATCACCACAGTGTAGAGTAAATGTAGATTTTTTTGGCATAAGGTCAAAGTTTATATTTTGGCATTATAAGAGACTAAATTAAAAATCTGGACAACTGAAAAATTAAATGTCAAAATTGATATTTAAACAAAATTTGGTTTTCTGAGCCGAAGGGCATCCTTGGTGATGAACCTGTACGTGGAACCTTCGGCTGGAACAAAGTGAAGTTTTATTTAAGGTGTCTGGGAGGCGGGGGGGCCTAAACTGCCGAAACATTCTGGAAATTTAAAAGGTACATTTTATTAACTGAAATGAGACATAGCCACATTTATTTGCTATTTGAGTGCTGAAAGCAGTAACATTTTAAAAACAACTGAAATGAAATTACCTCAAGTGAGCGGACAAAGTAGATGTTTCTTTTATCATCTAGAGCAGGACAGAACTTCAGAGTTAATAAAAAATAAAAAACTGAAAAATATCTCTCATATCACCTACCTGCAGTTCCACAGTGATGCTTTTCTGAGACTCATATTTCACCGGTCAAAAAAGGTGACTCAAGACAAACATTGTGGTTATCCCTTGCTTAAATGGAAAATTAATATCTGAATTGCTTACAGGGATCTCACATCTTTCCTTTGCCAAGAATGTGTCTGAGAGAAATGAGTGAATGTGAAGGCTAGACTGTTTCAAATAAGATTTATTTATTTTGCTGCTTTGAACTTTGCTTGTTTTATGTCGGCCTTCTTAAGGAACGTGAAGCAGTTTCATGTTTAGTGCCGACTGTCACTTACAAAATTAGGAACTTAATTCTATTCATATATTGCATTTTCTTCAGTTAATCTGAAAATGAGTCGTCTCTGTGAGATGAGGACGTGTAAATTCATGTGTGACGTGGGAAAACATTAGGCCTGTATAAACATGACACAAAGCAAAAACCAGCAAGAAGTGTTGGGAAAGGCCATCTTTACAAATTCCACATTTCAAATAATGGAGTAGAAAGCCCAAAATTATGTGGACAGCATTCCTTTCAGTAATTCTAATGTTATTCTCAAAAGCCGCACAGTAAAATCTCCATAAGGACTGTTATGTTTTTCATACTCTGTGGACCTTGTACTGTGAGAGTATGTTTCTGTATGATCCTAGTGTAAGGCTGACAACCGCAACCAGCAAATGACGAATTCCATACTGATGGATGGCATTGTGTACATCAAAGGTATTTTAGTTACTCCAAAGCTTTTAGTCGTGTCATACTCCATAAAAAAACTACTGCATAATTAAAATTTTTTGGGTGCTTTCCCAACCAACGAAAAGCGTCTCACTCTCAGTGATGAAAACACATCGCCTTGATCCTATGGTTTGAGGCACACAAGAGACTGCAGATCAGCCAGATGTATTATAAATGTCGCACGAGAAACAAGGGAACATCTCTGCCAGTTAAGGTGTCGCATGTCGGATCTTGTCATTTATTGGTTCGAAAAGTGCATCCCTCACGTCCATTGAACGCTGGGTTTTCAAGCACTGCACTCATGATCCACAGCAACGCTGATCATAGCATGTTTGCTGCCCCTGTCATCTGAGCACTCTTGCGTCGTGACCATACAGAAGCCCAGTTTGAAACGCTGAAAATGCACTGTGTCATTCACCAAAGAATTCTCAGACACCAAAAAGAAAAAGACCACTTTTGTGGTTTGAAACCATCTCTCCTGGCTATTTTTATTCCCTAGTTCAGCTCAGTTTATAAACAGGAGTCCAAACCAATCAATCTAGTCAATAGGTGGCTCATACATTCTTTTGGTATTTGTGTTCTTCATTTTTCTTCAAAGTTTCTTTAATATTTTGCTGTAGATTTATGCTGTGCGTTAATAATAACAACTGTTAATCATATTTTTTTTTTTTCCTGAGGTTTATTGCAGTTTGGCCACCTTAATTGTTTATACACAGTTCATAAAAATGAAACAGCAGCTGCTTCATTAAGGCTTTGTTTTCTCAGCCAGCTGGTTTAGATGATTTAAAAACATGAAGTAGATGTGGTAGCTACTTGAGATTTACCTAAAGTTGATTAATGACTTTAATACATCCCACTTGACAGTAAGTAAAAAGTACCCCAACGTAGCTACTTAGGTTGCTTTCATTAAACTGCGGGGAAAATTTCTATAAGGCGCTGTTATTGAATATCAACCCAACACAAGAACCCCAGGCAATTGTGAGCGAAAATGAAGTTTCAAAGAGGCTTACCGTTTTTGATCTCTTAGCCAGCGCCAAGCACTAATTGCCACATTTGCTCGGAGGAGCTTCGGGAAGGGCTTCCAACGAGGGCTTCTGGCGCTGGCGGCGGCTTCACGTCAAGGCGGGATGCTCTTGCTAACCGCTCGGCAGATGAGCCCGTAACCTGACTTACTGAAGCTATGGTCGCTCTCAGTAGAGTCTGCACTCCTATGGAATTCATTTACTTTTGTGATAATGCAGCGTATTCGGAATTTCAAACTGAATTTAATTTTCCTTTCTTCAAATTCGGAAACGAAAGCGTACGAAATGGACATACTAATGTACATCGATGATATTATTGTCACTAAAGGAAAACAGGAATGGAATCTGTGAAGGAAAACTTCTTTCCATTTAGCCAAAACTCCTGTTTGTTTGCTGAGTGTTCTTAAATACACCAGCTGTGATGAAATAACTGGTCATTTGTTACTAAATAACAAGCTGATGTTCATATTGGTCAATTTTTTGGTGTAAACAAGGTGAAAACCCATTGCTTATGTCAAAACATTTCAGTGTCAGTTGGCTTAGGAATGACACGAGGGGAAAACGACGACAGTTTCTCCTCCTTAAGGGACGAGATTTCCAGGAACTTAACACCTGGTGTTATGCGAAGAAACAGCTTAAATGCTGGACACTTTGGGATTTCACCCACTCACCTCCCACTAACCCATAAAAGAACATTATGTTAATTAGGCCACGCCTCTCAGATGTGGTCGTACATCAGAGCAGCACTCGGTGATTAAGTGATGACCATCGTGCATCGTTTCACTATAATATCGGCTTGGTTATTGCCATCAAAGAGAATGATTCTTTCCTTAGCTCCCTGTCTTCCATGAAGCCTTGGGATATGTTGGGAATGCTAGGTCCTCAGAGTCAGAATGTAAAAATTCCATAGAAAGTGGTTTAGTAGAACTAATTAAATAGGCTGAGGGCAGATGTGTCTTGTCAGAGCAAGTGGATTGTAGTTTATTTGGCGGTGTGTATATGTTTGTCCCTGCCCTCCTGTTCATGCCTGTTTTGCACCTGTATAATTTGTGCTCTACGCGAGAACAGTTGCCGAGACCTTGCGATGTTCTTTACTCTTCCAGCCTCCCTACAAGTGAACATCACACCCGCCCAAGGCGAGATCAGCGTGGGAGAGTCCAAGTTCTTTCTGTGTGAAGGTAGGCAAATCCTCTCAAACGCAACGCGATGAAGGAGGGTGCCTGCTACTCAGGGCATCTGTTGCAAAGTTGCAATCCGTGAAATGGAATTTACAAGGAGCATCGTCCGGTGGGAATTCTTCTCGAAATCCTTTGACTGATAATATTTACTCATTTTATTCAAAGGGGTTGGGTCACTGTTGTTAGCTGCAGATTTCTGTGGTCCTTTTGGGGATGCTAGTTGAAGTTATCGACCGTTGTAGACTGCCATCACTGTCACATTATGATTTTAGCAAATTGCATTTTGTTTAATGCTGCATATTTTTATAGGCAAGTTGTCACAACGCACTAAACAGTAGAATTTCTGGAGGCTGTCAGTAGTAAAAAGAAAGGAATCCCATTTTGTAGATATGGAACTAACTGACCCTTTGAAAGAGGTCAGTCCATTAGAATGTAATGTCTATAAACATATAAATCACAAATCCCGTTCAGAAAACCATTAGGGAATTTTTTGATATGGCTGACAGTAACTGGATGACCATGGGCAGGTGGGTGTAAGCTGGGTACCGAGGAAAAATCGGTACAGATGATTGACAGCTACCCTGGTCATGCTGAGTGCTCTTTGCGTACCAGTTACATTTTGAAAAGGCACAGTTAGTTTGAGAATGGTAAGCTTGGAAAGGCCAACAGGGAGAGTGTCTCATCTTGGTTGTGACATCATGTGACAGCATTACCTTACTTGACCTCGTCTGTTTGACGGTTCTTTCCGTTCAAGCCGTCGGCGATGTGAAGGAAATCGACTGGTTCTCCCCGAGCGGAGAGAAGATACTGCCAAACAGGCCAGACATCAGCGTCACCCGCAGTGAGGACTCCTCAACGCTCACCATCTACAATGCCAATGTTGACAACGCCGGCATCTACAAATGCGTGGCCAAGAACGGCAACACGGAAACTCAGGCCACGGTCAACGTGAAGATCTATCGTAAGAATTGGCTATGTGTTTCGGTGTTTTCGTTTATATCACAAGCCCTCCCTGTCAGTGTCAAACAGATAATATAAATTAAGGTTTGAGATCTTAGTCTAAGGCAACTGGCTTTTGAAGCTGCAGTTTTTTGGCTCGTGATAAAAGCTTAATAAAGATTTCAGCCATAACTGAATTATTTTGCATATTTTATCACCTACTAGCATTTAGTAAAACCAATGTTAGGGCACCCAAACACCAGTAGGCAGAAGAACCTTTTTGGTGGTATAGGGCCTTACCTTCTTCCAAAATAACTAACATGAAAATAATGACCATATTTATCTTGCAGAAAAACTTACGTTCAAGAATGCCCCGTCCCCTCAGGAGTTCAACGAGGGTGACACCGCCAACATCGTCTGCGATGTGGTCAGCTCTCCTCCTCCCACGATTATTTGGAAGCGCGGAAGTGGCAAGATTCAGATGGAGAAAGACGGTGAGACCCGTTGGGAGGGGTATTTTTCTCCTCCCTTTTGACAGTCTTTTGTTTTTTCTCTTTTCTTTCTGCATCAGCTGTTTATTCTGTTTCAGTCACCGGTTCGCAGCTCGTCCCCTCGGAGCCCGCATACACAGACGTGCATTTTGATCGCTGACGTATTCTGACAGACAGAAAGGACCAAACGTGAACGGGAAGCCGAAACTGGATTTCAATCCATCCGCTTGTTTGTCTGTTTTAGTACTTTTGTGTGAGGTACCGATATTAAGAGCTTATTCGGAATGGGTGAGGATTTCTGAAGGCACTCATTAAAAAAAGTACGAACTGGCAGCACAGCTGTTTTTTTGTTTTTTTTTTTTTCCTGTTTTGAATTTAATTTGGAGCGAACTATTTTAACCTTAAAGTGTTCCTCCCTCCCCAACCACTGAAAGTCCGAAAGCAGCCACAGCTGTGTGGATTTTCAGCCATTTTCTTTGTTGACGAGTTTGTGCTTTTTTTTCATCCCCACCGCAAAGCCACTAATTATAGCAGCATCCCAAAGTGCCTGCGTAAATAGCGTTTTCAGCATTTCTTCAGTTAACCTCTTTCACGCTCACCTTGCCCCCGCACTTATATGTCCATCAGCAGCACACGTGTGCAACACTCGGCCGTGTCGTCCACCAGATCAGCATTTTGTTCCGTTAGCTTGACGGCTTGTCACGATGCGTCCAGGCCGAACCAAGTTCCAGTGAATGTTCTCGTTGACTTCTGATACTACATGGTTAACAGTATGAGGACCCCCTAAAGTCACACTCACATTCCAGACCATGTGAATTAATATGGGGTTGGTTCCTCCTTGGCTGTTGTAACAGCCTCACTTCTTCTGGGAAGGCTTTCCATTAGATTTTGGAATATGGCTGCAGATATTTGCTTCCATTCAGCCGCAAGAGCATTAGTGAGGTTGGTCGCTGATGCTGGGAGGGCAGTCCTGGCCTGCAGACTACATTCCAGTTCTTCCCAAAGGTATTTGAGGTGGTCGAGGTCAGGGATCTGTGCAGGCTAGGCAACTTCCATACCAAGAATTTGCAAACCATTGATGGACCTCACTTTGTGCACAGCTGAAACGGGAAAGAGCCTTCCCCAAAATGCTGCTATACAATTACAATTTTTCTTCACGGATATTATTGGGCCTAGGCCAAACCATTAGTGAGAGGCCGTGTCCACCGATGAATGGATGTATGGGTGGATGGACGAGTGGATAGAATCATTAGCACGGTATTTTTTTGTGTTCCTGTTGAGTGATACTCGTTTGCAAGTTGCTCAGAAACTCAGCAGGCGGACGTTTTTACCATATAAACACAGAGAAACTGAAAAAAGCATTAATATAAACAGCCATTATCCAACCAAGATCATGTAAATAATAGATGTGTTTGTGAGTAGTAGGAGTGGTTGTACAGTTTGTTTTTCAGGGGTTTCTTGGGGAATAACAGACCGGAGTTTCTATCTGAAATTTCATATGTCATGCACTATATGATTTGTTTATAAGTATTATTTGCATTTTTGCAAGTAGGGTAAGGCCAATAAGGTTTTGGTCTTGGTCTGAATTCTGAAATGCCCACGAAAACAAGTACAAGTGGAATATAGTTTTATTACCCGTGCCCCCGGCACCCCACAGAAAGGAGCACTCAGAAGGTATCACCACGGCATCTCTGAACGGCAGCTGAAGGTCTCTCTCCCACCACAGTGCGGTTCAAAGTCTTGGACAACAGCCATCTGCAGATTCGGGGCATAAAGAAGACGGACGAGGACGATTACATCTGCGAGGGCCGCATCATGGCCAGGGGGGAGATTGACTTGAGGCCTATCAAGGTCATTGTCAATGGTGAGCTTTCTCTCATGTTCCTTCTGCCTGCTGGAGTCGGCGTAATGACGGCATAATGAAAGACTGTTGTCAGGAGACCCTGCTATCTTTGCTTTTTATTGTCAATTTGCAGCCCAATCATTTCTTGTATGTTTGATGCGCTATTTAAAAGCATCTTTAATAGCTGAAATCAAGAATTCTGCTTCTGTTTCTTGACATTTACCAGCATTTTGATGCTCTTTTTTTTTATCAGAGGATGCAGCTTCACCCATTTGTGCAATATAAGTTATGCTTTGGCTTCTAAATTGATTTCTTTAAGTACAAAACAGCAAGTGAGTTTTACTCATGGGCTCTGAACTACCGCGATTACGGTCCCCAACTGCTGTCATACTCGTGGACTGCTGCGTGTGCCTCCCTCCTGTTCTTCCTCCCGTCTGTGCCTTCCGTGACGTCTCCGCTCGCTTACGGGCTTGCCGCTACCGTTAAGCCAACCTTTTTGACCTCCCCCAGTCCTCCCGACCATCAGGACCAGGCAGGTGGAGGTGAACGCCACGGCAGACGTCGGGCAGTCCATAATGCTGGCGTGTGACGCAGATGGCTACCCAGAACCGACGGTGACGTGGGCTCGGTAAGGAGACACGACCAAGTGTTTCGAAAATAATACGCCCTACCAAACTGAAGGACGGGGAAGCTCAAAATCCATAGTGGGATTGTTTAAGCCGTTAATTAAAACCGTTCCTTCAGTGGCGTTGTTAGTTTTTCAACAGGCCGGAGGATTTGACTCGGAGTGAAAAGAAATAGAAAAAAGGGAGGGGGTGGAAAGGGAGGATGGGGGGGTTGGCGTGTGAGGACGAAAACACAGATCAGAGGATTCCTCAGCCCGGGGAGAGCGGAAACCGAAGGCGCGGGCACTCGACAATTTGCCGTTTGTTTTTAGGGGCTGTAGACAGCACTGCCATTTAGCAGCACCGCGGGGGGGCGGGGCCTCTGCATGGTCTCTGTTGCTGCTGCCATGGAGGTCAGGGCCCTCGTCCAAAGACCCTGAGAGTTTTCTTAGCATCCTAATCAGGATCTGTGAGAGACACACAGTTCGACCGTAGAAGACATTTAGTTTCATTACGAATTCACAGTTTGAATATATATTTTTTTTTGGTTTAGGTTAACACTCGCCAAGTTTCATACACATGCAATTTGGCTAATCTCTCTCTAAATGCAGTACTTTTAGAAGATATACTCTCATCTGGTGAATGCTTTGGAGGGGCAGTGCTGTAGCAGGAAGTGAAAAATGACCCTTCCTGCATTTCTTATGGTTTGCTGACGATTTTCTTAAATCTCAAAGCATAAAAACCAGAGAAAGCAACGCAGGGCCTTCATTTTGTGGAAAATGACGGCAGAGGTTCCTCACGTGATCCTGTCTGTCTTCCCCCACCCCCAGTAATAACATCGTCCTTGAATCGAGTGCTAAGTACAACATCAACGAGGACGGCTCGGAGTTGTTAATAAAAAACGTCAGGAAGGCGGATGAAGGGGATTACACGTGCATCGCCAAGAACAAGGCAGGCGTGAAGAGGGAAGAAGTCAGCTTGAACGTGTTTGGTAAGGGCAGCCGGGCGGAATGCAGAATAAAGTTTCAAAAAGCCATCTGGTGTTATAGCACACTGCGTGAAGCCTGTCTGTGAGTCTTCAGAATGGCTGTTCCAGTGGCGCCCACTGGCGACGGTCTCCTGTTTGTTTACGTGTCGGTCGCATGACTGATGAAATGGTGGGTGGTTAAGGCTGGCCCGTCTCCGCTCTGCACAAACGGCGTGCCGCTCTTGCAGTGCAACCCAAAATCACCTACCTGAAGAACCAGACGGCTTCCGAGCTGGAGGAGCAGATCACGCTGACGTGCGAGGCGTCGGGGGACCCCACCCCCAGCATCGTCTGGAGCTTTGGCCGGCGCGTCTTCACCGAGGGAGAACAGGTACGGCCGAGTGGGTGCAGAGGGATTGGGGTCTGTTTCAAGCTGGTGGGGGGGTGGAGGGGGCACCAGGATGGACAGGGTACTCCTCCTCTCTGCCGAATATCGAGCAGACAACAAAGCTAGCGTGTCAGCTCACAGACGCCCCTAGTGTAGGATGAGCAGAGCAATCAGGTCGGCTGGCTACGTCTGTGGTTTTCTTTGGTCATTTCATACGTTGGTTTCTCCCTTGCAGGGTCCGTATAACAGGATTTATCAGGTACGAAATCAGTCAGGTACAGTAACAAAAACATCAAAGAGTTTCTATTGTTGATATATTTTCAAATTAAAACAGGAAAAACCCTGATAGAATCAAATAAATGTTACAGAAAACATTTGTTTGGTTTCCTAGTCCCCTCCACCCAGTAACCCTTTAACAAGCGATACTACGCTACGTAAAACAGCCGAGCACATAGGGACGCTAGCGTGATGATCTTATCAGGGTTCGGGAGTCGAATCTGGCAGAGATGTTGCATGATCACCAGGAAGCTAGGTGTCCCTAAGCAAATCTCCCGGATCAAAAGCAGATCACATCAACAGTGAGCCTAGACTTACTTTTGGGTTTCTTTGGATCCCTAATCATTGGGGTGAAAAAGAAAGCAAAAAAAAAAAAAACAATCCCCCACCTCACAACCAGTCCTGTCATGCTTGCATCTCGTCATGCTGCCATCACCACGGCATGTCCATCTGGTGCATGAGTCGGGGGCCGGGGGTAGCCCCTTGGCATCCCACAGATGGGCTGCTCGCCATCCCCAATGGAATGCCCGCTCCATCGCATTTTTTTTTTCCTTCTACTCCATCATGCAGCATCTGTGTTCACAGAGGGAAGCGAGAAGGCAAGAAAACATCAAGCCTTCCCCACCCACCCCCCCCCCCCCCCCACCTGCCTACCTCGCCCAGTGCGAGACGCTGAGACGAAAATAATTAGCAGTTATGGAGCCATTTGGTTTCATCGCATTTTCACCAACACAAAAATCGGGCGCCGGCATCCTGAAGACAAACTACCCACACTCGTGATCAATATTCAGCCATCTTGACAAGCTTCTCTCTCTTCCTTTGGGAGCGAGAAGAGGAGAGAGAGAGAGGGAGAGAGACCATCAGCTCCAGGAGAAAAATTCCTTCCAAAGCCTTGCAGTGCCAAGGACAATGAAGGACCATAATCCCCTGCTAATTATTTTTGAATCTCACCACTCTTCTCTGGTCTCTGTTTTGCTCGCAGCACATTTCCTTATCGTCATTGCTTTGGGTGTATTGAGCTGTGAATGGGTGGAGGGGGGGTTAGATTTAGTCCTCCTCTGGCAGGCTATTTTTAAGTCTTAATTCTGTCTCTGGCTGACTTTGCGAGCTCCAAGCTTGGTGTTATGTGACCCCAACCGTGCCACTTCCTTATCAAACTGGCATGCCTTTATTTATACCCCTTTCTAGATCACTTTTAAGCTCTTTGTTGTGCTTTCACTTTGTTTTCAAGCCACTGACGACAAGTGCGAATATCCTGATGATCTCAGGAAACAGTCCGCAGTGGGGTTATCTGTATTTATTTTAGCGATGTGGCCCAGCTGCCCGTGTCACACTTAGCCTACCCAGATTTACTTATCCTCGCCTGGCTTGAAGCTTCACAATCTTGCCGGCTACAAACGAAGTTGTTTTAGTTACTGAACGCATCGGTCAGTTTGTGGATGGAACACTGAACGCGTTCCCTTGCGATTGAGGCAGTTTTCTTCATCCCGGAGGACCGCTGTGGTTCAGCAGTCCATCTGGCTTTCGCCTCTTTCCCCTAAACACTCCACGTGAACTCATCCTGTTGGAAAACAGAGGCATCGCGGCAGACAGGAATATATGTTGTTTATTCAAAGCACAGAGAAACTGCTTTCATCTCCATTCAGAACGATAGCTTTTATTGTCGCCGTGACACTAGTTAACGTGCGTTGTTTCCCGTCTCCGTCGAGCTGTGAATTTGTGTCGGGCTGTCTGTTTGAGAAGAGCACACCAAGAGCTAAGAATAGGCAGCTAAATTTAACTGTTGTTGTGCTTGACTATGATAGGAAATAACCAGGCAGTGAGCCTCATTTTCCAGAGGTGCTTCTATTACGGATCGCAGCCAAAGACACTGCTTAATATTTACCTCGCGGTACGTGTCGCAGTCATGGCATGGCAATCTTTAGGGCATGAATTCCTGATATCGATCTGGCACCAGTGCAGACTGAATTTTTACACCGGCCCCTCGTATGTGATTGAGCCCGTCCGATAGCTCTGTTTACCATTCTGCCTGTGTTAACATTCATGGCCCCCCCTGCTATCAACTCCAGCCTTATCTCGACACGTCAGGGAGCCCAGAATGAAACTGGCCGGGCTACCATTTGTGTAGCAGGAGGCAAGGTGTGAAAGACCATCCTTAAGGAGGGACGGGGACTCGCAAGAAGACAGACTGGGGGATCCTTACAGAATATAGAAGCATGTGTGCTCCTAGGAGGAGAAAAAAAAGACTTAGTTTGATGGAATGGGGACGAGGCATCGGGGTTTTTCCAAAGAGCTTCAGCTGACGGTCGTTCGTTGGGGCGAAGGACGGAGGAAGCACGGCGAAGTCACCACGTGCTGCTTCCTAACGGCCGAAAAGGGGACAGCAAGACACTCCCAGGACGCAGGCATGGGATGCAAACGTGAACCCATTCCAACACAATGGCCGCGTGGGTGTGGCCAGGCAGACTGGGTTCTCTTGAGGCCTGTGTCGGCCGGTGTTTGGACCCCCCCATCACTCTCTCCATTCCATGCCTGCATGCCTGCATGTGAAAGCATGCTCTCATGCCATAGCTGCTTATGAGTAAATCAACTGGGCAAAACGAAACTTTTTACAGATATGTCCAACATCATTATTTCATTTTCTAATTTTCTTTTTTTATTATTGTCCATATTTCTTCAGTTTCTAAACACCTATATATGTTATTGTGGTATTAATGTTGCACACGCTCTCGTCTCCGTTGTGACTTTCACGTCATGTCGTGTGTGAACAGCTCCATTCTTATGGTGTCTGATCTGTTTAAAAATTCGGCTTTTTTTCCTCATACTTAACAACTTAGTGGGTGAGAAATCTGACTGATTAGGGTGGCAGTGCCTGTTTAAAGGCACAGGGCATGTTGAATGCAAGGCAGAGCTTGATTAGTGAGATCCAGCCAGTGCACAGCGTTGTAAGACGGATAGAGTCACCCCCAAGTGGATGGGATACGTCCTGGGATCCTGTTAGGGCACTGGGAACAGCGCCATCTACTGCCTATAGCTCCACTGACCCGTAAACCCACCTTGCCCCCCTCCCCCCCACCCTGCCCCTGACCTGAATGGATCCCTGGTCTTGGGGTAATTTGCTGCACGACGTGTAGAGAGTTTATGCAAATATCCACCCTCAAAAGGTCAGGTCTGACTTGTTGAAGAGCAGTAATGCTGCGTAGCCACGGTGCGTAATGCGCACAAAGAAGGGAGCAAGGAGTCGCCGTGTCGCCACGGAATGCGGCAGAGTAGCCAAAGCGCAGAATCAGGCAGCGGTGCCTGCAGCGCACTTTCATGAATCCAGATTTCCATATTAAAAGGTTGAGCCCAGCAATGCAGTCATACATACTTGCCTTGGCAAAATGCATTCGAGTGGCGAGGATATCGCAGGCCGTGTTTGAGCGTGCAGTTGCTGATGTTTGAAGCAAAGTTAATTAAGTCTGTTTTAGCTTAAATGTCAATTTCACTTAGAACGCACTTATTTCCCAGACACAGCAATCATTTGGTGTATTGTCTGCAAAACAGGATGAAGGGCTGCCAACATTTGAATGATCATGCTTTTATTGTAGCGTGGATTTGGCCAAGATACCCCTTACTGTCCGCTACCAGTACTACGTCCTGAAGACTTCTCATAACAGACCTGTTTGTATTCGGTACCCGATGATTTCAAATCACCGATTCACAGCATCTCACTCGCCCTGGCATCCTGTTTCCTAACTATCTTGACTGTACAAGCTATAGTTCGGTTTTTCGAATGTGGGGTCAGCGCTATCAGACACAATACTGGACAGCGAAAGCGTGACCTTGAGAAGCAAAGGCCACGTCGTCAAGTAGTGCGGATGGACAGGCAACCGGGAGGCTCGTGCCTTTGATCGTTGTTGAGGTCTTAGCCTCATGACAGCCGACTGCTTTGAAGACACGGGTTCGAAGGGAAGCTATCTGCCTTCCATCAGCCCGGGTTCTCGACCGTCACAAAGCATAGCTCCTTCACGGCAGGAGTCATCAGATTCGAGCTGCCTTTGTTGTTCACCTTGTTACCTTACGTCCCCATCATCCCACCTTACCATGGATATCCTCCATTCATGTTATTTTGTTTATCCATTTTACCAGACCAATTCATCACATTCACCGAGGTCAGCATGCATATTCATGGCAGCTTACAAAAAGTTGCAAAATTATTAAATAAATGTAAACTAAATAAAACTTTAAGTGACCAAATAATACATCTCAAAGACAGCAGTCTATTAATTTCATAAATATTCATGACTACTGCTTAATTTGCAGATACGTAGAGGTATTATTTTAATAATTTTAGAGCCTTAAATAGCATTAATATACATCAGCAGTGTTTAGTTTGTTTGTAATTATCATTTGATAGTTTGAAAATGTATTCAGTGACAAATTATCAGGGGAGAAAAATGATTACCTATTAATGTAAAGTTTATAGTCATCTGGAGAAGGAAAGAATATTAAAGTTGACCAGAGAAAAGAGATTTCCGCTCTGAATTCGGTTAAATGTATATTTGAAATTAATTTGGTAATGAAAGTGTACATTACAACCCTAATTGCTTTTCAAATGCGCTCAACACATCTTGGTGAAGACACTTAAGTAATCAGTTATATACGGGGGCGTTATTCCTGCCCGATACATCAGCGCAGTTTTAATGCGAGGCCTCCAAATAGAATCCATTATGAGGCCGGTAGGAAACATGGGCCATACCTTTGGCATTTCAGATCACGCCTCCTCTTCAGGGTTTTCAACCGAGAGACAGCCCAGACACTCGTGATTATAAGGCGCTGCGTTCCCACGCTCTGGACAGAGCTGCCTCCATGGGCAGAAAAAATAAAAAAAAAAAAAAACAACAAACACTGAAACCTTGAATGCCGGATAAAGGCTCCAAAAGACCCTTGAAAGTACAATCCACCTCAGTGTGGAAATTACACAAATTACCTTCAAAGTTAATGGCTGCTGAAGAGTTCCTAGCCCTAAATACCCCAGTCAAGTGAAATAATATGCTATGTTTTAACACATTAAAAAAAATATTATCATAATAAAAAATTGTGTGCGCAACTGTAGATTTATACAATCTTGAGAGCTTTAAAGTAGTAGGATAAAAGGACTGACTTCAGATATGGCTTCTAAGTCCATATGCCCGCCCCTCCCCAGTCACCAACGGGCAGTTAATCTCTTCAGAGATCCCGCCCTCAACACACGCTACCCATGTCAGCTCAGGAGCGATGAGAACCAGCACTTCTCTGACAGCATGGTGCCAACTGACTAATGTGGCATGCTGGGAAGACAGTGTGGTCCGTAGCTTGGTAGGAGGCCAGTCAACATTATGGAACCGTCATTTGGATTGTCTTAAAACGAGAGGATCCATCACTAATCCAGGCAAATTTACCTGTCAGCAGATAAAAATGGCAAAGCTGCTTTATAAATATAGAAATATACTTTGAGAATCAGTAGTTTGGTTGTAAAAAGAACCAGAAATTGCTTCAGATAATTTCAGTTGTTCTGTTCAGAAGTTAAACAAGTATTTTTAGGACTTGGTTTGATTTTAATTAGGTACAGTTTAGCCTTGATTCCCCAATAAGGTCTAAAGGATGCAGCATTAACATTACAAAGCATGTAGAAAATACACTATAAACATTCAATTAACCTATTGGTTGCAATAAACCAATCAAACAGTTCGCTGTTAAAAAACATATAAAATGTCATCCAGTGTGCATTTAATCCTTTCTGTAGCAGTTAATGTAGTATTAATAGGGAAGGTATGTTAAGTAATGGAAAAAAAACAATGATTGTTTAGTTCATTTGTGAAATAATGAAACTGTAAATGTGTGAATATGCTAATTAACGTTTTTTGTTTTTTTTTTATTGAACACATGCATCTTTTAACATGAGCTTATGTCACTGGACCGCAACAGGTAAAACGTAGGCTGCATTCTCAGACAATTGTGCATGTGTGCATTTCAGTGCAGTGCATGCCTGAACTGTGACTGAAGGTTTTTTAAGATTTTTTTTCTTTGTTTTGCCTTTATTTTGTTCCTTTGTTTTCTCCAGGCTTCCTGGACTCGACCTGAGACCCACAAGGTATGGCTACTACTTACAGTACGTAGCCAGACATTAGTTACTAATGTTAGCGCCTCTCTGTGGATGGCCAGAGTAGGAGTGTCGGCTTTCCCCAGCCAATCAAAACCCAGATACTTCAAACCAAGCAGCTGGTAACCTTGGTAGCAATTGAGCATTGGTTGCCCGGGCCTTGCCCTAACATGACAAATTTCCAGGGTGAATTCTGGTAGTTGATCCCTCATTCTCCTGCTCTGGGATAGATGTCAGTAAGAGGGGAAGCCAACACTCCTTTCTCTGCCATGGACTCATCCGGGGTTTGGCCAGATCTGCTTGGGCGAGGACTGACAGATTTAACAACCCTACAGTAGGGTGCTCACCCGCTGCTTCAGTATTACGAAGGTTCACTTTTACATGGGACTGTTTAATCTTGAGAATTTATTAATCCAGCTAAAATCAATTGTTTTGAAAACTAGCGACTTTATCAGTTAAATTTTAGCTTTTCGAATTTCATAACCAAACTAATGCTTCTGCTAGACTATAGACGAGGGCATCTCTTTGTTTTGATTCCAAAATCACATCAAGATTTGTTTCATGTTCAGGGCCATATGGAGTGTGTGGGATGTTTTTCAAAAATTCAAATTTCGCTGGCACAATGGTTGTTAAACAGAAGTCTTTTTTTTTTTTTTGAAATTGAAAAAAACATATCCGATTAGAGATTTCTTTCCTGTCAAATCATACAAATAAGCACTTAGTAAACACTGGCAGGAATAAGAGTGTCGTGCTCCTCGGGGGTAGCTCCAGGAAGTCTCCAGGAGTTAAGCTTTTGCACTTTCAGGTTCTGTCTGTCTCCACATTTCAGTTTTATGCAATAGAAAGGATCCTCTAAGTATATGAGAATATGTACCATCATGTACAATAGAGTGACATTCCAGAAGTGATGGATGGATGGATGGATGGATGGATGTGTATAACAGTGACACGTAAAATGTAGAAATATTTTAAGTCAGTATATCATAAACGTTGGGTTGCAAAAGTGTTGCCGTTTGATTACGTATGGCAATGTTTAAGATTCCCTGCTATCAATAATTCTAAATGTTGGTGTTTGTGGTTCAATTCTAGTACAGATAGTAAATAGGGGTGGAAAGGGCTTCTTAGATCTTTATTTTATCGCACATCTTGAATGCAGGATAGCTTGCGAATGGCAACACAGCATCTCATGGAAAATTCCTGTTTGTGTTCTTGTATTACAGCCATATTAAAAGCCTACCTGTTTTAAGTGGTGCATTCAGCCAACAAAGAAATGTGGGGTGGGTGATTACAGACAGTAGCTTGCTTATGTGTGTGAGATTGGACATGTGTGGGTTAGACTAATCTGAGCGATTCAGTAGTTGGCTATAGCAGTATGAACTGAGCATGCCCGGGGGGTGGGTAACCTGGGACCACCAGGGTCTTTTTTCTGCTATATGAACCTACAGAGTTTAGTTTCTTTTCTTTCCCACCTCCAGGCTTTTATTAATCATTCATATACACTCTTGGTACACTAAACTGTTCTATACTATAAGGCCAGAGGTATGTGGAAACCTGCATGAGTAGCATTTCATTCCAAAACCAGAGGTTACAAATAGGCTATTAAAAGCTGGCTGTCTGTTTGCTGCTATTATTGCCTCTTCTGTTCTACAAATGTTATCCACTAGACGTTGGAACACTGTTGGTGGGATCTGCTGCCATTCGGCCAAAACAGCATTAGTGACGTTGGGCGTTGACGTTGGACGATCGGGTCCCTTTCTGTTTGTGTGACCTAACGCTTCACAGCTGAACTCTTGTTGTCCTTAGATGTTTCCACTTTACATCGACTTCACTGGCAGTTGACCAGGGCATACATTTGGCAAACTGACTGTTTAGAAAGGTGGTATCCCATGATGATACCACACTGAAAGTAACTGACCTCTTCTGTATTATCCATTCCACCGCGAATTTTTGTGGCCAAATATTTCAAGGCCGTGTTATTAATCATACACCTGTGTCAGCAATCGATGTCACGTGATTAGCCAATATCACGTATTAATAGGGATGTCCACATACTTGTGGCCATAAAGTGTAGCTGGGTACAAGTGCAACTGCTGAATCTTTCCTAGATGCCTTGGGGCAACTTTGTTAGGGAAGACGCTATTCAAAAGGTTAAAAGAGAATGCAAGGTCCTGCAGTCTACAGTTGGTGGACCCTGCATTCTCTTCATTCTTGATGAGGCGTCCCATAACCAAGATGATCTGCAGGCTGAATTGACCTTCTGTTGCTTCCGTGAGATGCATGAAGTAGCCCGCAAGTGATCGTGATGCACCGCAGGCCCCCGCAACATCTCCTACTGCATCTCACAAGCACCCAACATTGGGTGGCATGCACAGAACTAAGAAAATACACAGGTTTAACTTGGCTCAATAACATTAAACTTTTAGGCATATTCTGCTGCCGCACTATGAATTATATATACTTACGTGGGGAATTTTGTTCCCAGATAGAAGGGTAATGAGGTTGCCTCCGTCCTATCCCAGTGTTTCTTTAAGGAACGGGATTGGGGGGCTGGCATGGTAATGGGCTTCAAAGAGCGAAGAGCAGAATTGAATTTGCGGCTGAGAACCCTCAGCGTTACTTAGATTGACTAAGCGTTACTTAGACCCTCAGCAGCATAGATTGTGACTAAGCCGGCTCATTTCAAATTGAGTTACTGCAGGCATCACTGCCTGCAGCATCCGTGTTGGGAGAGCCTCGACGGAGGAAGGTGCCACAGGTTATACAGGTTACGCTTAGGTCCTCGGATTGTAACTGGACTACAGATCCGCCCGCTCAAGCAATGAATCTGCTGCCTGGGTTGGCTTAAGGGAACCGTCTTGCCTACTCATGACTCTCCGAATCTTCTGGTCGCTGCCCGGTACGTGCAGACGTTTCTTTCAAATGAAGGAAAGCCTCTTTTCCCCGTCACTAATGCGCCGCTTTCTATGGAGAGCAAAGCATCTGTGGAGTTATATAAGCCGCGCCGGCTCGATCCTTTGGGTTATTGTTGATTGAAGCCATACACAAGCTAATGGGGCCCACTGTTAACCTATTCATAGTCTGGCCCCCAAGAAAAAAGAGCACAGGAAGACATGGGGTGCTCAATTTGCTTGATTGACAGGATTCCTCTGTGAAGGTTCAGGAAGCTCTTTAATAACCCGGGAGGGGCCGTTATCTCATCCTTCCAAGCAAAGTCATAATTGCCCTCCTTCATCGTTTTTTTAGAGAACTGCACAGCAACGAGTGCGGCCCTTACAGGTGTTTTGCCATCAAAGGTTTATCGTAATTGCATCGCCGGTGCCACGGTGCATTTACCACCTTATTTAAGCCCCGCGCTCTAAAGCTCGGCACAGTTTGCCAAGGACATGCAAGCGGGGAGAAGGAGGGAGGAGATAACTATAGCGAGAATGGCTGTGAGAGGGATCAGATCTGATATTGTGTAAACTGTGCAGTGACAATGTGAGGTCAGGAGTGGGGTTGCGTCTTTGGCCAGCAGTTGGGGTCGCTCTTCCCA
The DNA here is from genome assembly GCA_009936485.2 of Gymnarchus niloticus. Taxonomy (NCBI): domain Eukaryota; kingdom Metazoa; phylum Chordata; class Actinopteri; order Osteoglossiformes; family Gymnarchidae; genus Gymnarchus; species Gymnarchus niloticus. The sequence continues at coordinate 13,151,892 of JAACJT020000032.1, read as the reverse complement.
TTTCTTGGGTCGCCGAGATACGACTGTGGGAGGGACCATTCTGCTCAGCGAACCCGCATGCTTGTTTTGCTGCCACCCACCTGTCGTCTTATCTGTACAGCGCCGGGGCCTTTGAGTTTGGTCGGCAAGAGCCTTAGCTGTTCATCTTTTCACCCTTTGCTTCAGTTGTAAACCAAGATATCCCAAGGATGAAGGCTCGCTGGGGCTTATCTGAATTTTCCAAATAACTGTGTCAGCTTGCATGACTAATAAATCGATCAAATTTGTCTGGGATGTGGCTGCGCGTCATGGTCAGAACGGGTCACTTCGGCCTACCGAATCACTCACGTTTAATTAATTTTTTTGATTATCATGACATTAAACAGTGCCATTTGGAAGAGCCCGAGACACAGGTTTTCAGTATGATTGCCGCCACCAACTCCGCTGTGGTCATCATTGTTGACACAGTTTGATTCCAGGGCAGTACAGATGCCATGTGTTGCCCGGTGACCGCATCTCTGGTTTCTCTTCTCTTGACCTCAGGGGAATGGCTTATGTGCCCAGCATCGCACGAACCCCAAAACAACTGCCATTCAGCATCTCTATTTGCAGTGTGTTCACAGATGTGCCTCGTTACACTTAAACAGTTTTTAATGATTTTACAGAATAGACATATGCTCGAGCATGTATTTTTCCACAGAATTTTCATTAAAAGTCATGCTGCAATAAGAATGTTGATTCTTCAGAGCAAGAACAAGTTTATTTACGGAAACATGAATTATGCTGTCAGTGATTTAGTCCCTGATTTTAAGTATATATAATTATACTAATATTGTTTCAAAATCGCTCTTAATGCCCACATGACAAAGGCAGACAGCGAGGGCGCTTGGGAGGTGGTACCTGGAAACTGTTTACTTTTCAATTAGCATTCAGCTGTAACCCATGTTGTTATACCAACATAAATAATACTTTTTATGTGATTTTTTTTTTAATAGTTTTAAGAGCTTGCTAATATAAATTTAAGTCATTTGCGTGTTCTGCACAAGTCTTTGTTTGAGTCCTCTGATTTTATGTGTCTTTTCGGTCAGTAGGCCGAATCAGAATTAATCAAGCACTCCTTTTTAAAAACCAATGGGTTGGGGGGGGGGGGGGAGAGATGAACCAGGAAGTAGCTTTAACTTCTCTCTGAGAAAAGCGCAGCCACGGTGATGCAGGCATTCCGAAAGAAAAAGAAAAAAAATTCCCGCACTTCTTAAGCGATGTTGATGCGTCAGGTTCCGGATCCGTGCCGGCACGATTCGGAAAGTGTCATTATTAAAGCAACTGTGAGACGGGCATAATTAAAATGTCACCAGCGCTTTAGATTAGCGATGTCACCTGTGGAATGGTGTAGATTCCCAGTAGGTTGAACTGAGCTCGTCATTACAGAGCGGATGCTAGATGCAGGTGCTGAGTAATGTTAGGCCCGGTAGTACGTCATGATGCACGGGAATACTGAAGGCTTTCAGTGGACTCATATGTGCTTAAAGCTTGCAACATGGGGGGGGCTCATAAAATGGTGCAACACTGCACTGTTTCACACAATGCCGTGACCGACGCCCTCCACCCCCTGCGCACTCCCAGAATGCAATGCAGATCTTGGACAAAACAAACGAGCGACGTTTGTGTCTTTCCACCTGACTTCACGCCACCTTGCGTCTCCCGGCTGAGCTGGCACATCTGAATGGCTTACACAAGCAGCATGAGAAGAGTAAGTTTACAGGTACTCAGGTGCAAAATTTATGAGGCAGATGGCTGGACGATATGTGAGTTTAACTGACCTCGGCAGTGATGATGTCTCTAGACTGTCCAGAAAAAGCAGGGGGTCTATATTCCAGGATGTGGTTTCATAGACAAAGTTGAATGATACCTTGCAGCTAATGAGCCTTAGTTTTTTCATACGTATGATGTAAGTAGCAGGACACAATTTAGACACAGTTCTGAGTTTGGTGATGATGACTTGTTGGGAAATGAAAAGAATTCTCGCCTTGCTCACTGCCATCTCTCTGTCTGTCTCTCTTCCGCCCCCTAGAGTTTGGATGACAACGTGGAGGTGCGCAGTCACGCCCGCGTGTCCTCGCTCACTCTGAAGTACGTCCAGTTCACCGACGCCGGCCAGTACCTCTGTACGGCCCGCAACCCCATCGGTCAGGACGCCCAGGCCATGTATCTGGAAGTGCGCTGTAAGGACCCGCATCTTCGTACACGTGGTGTCCGTACGGTTCGCCTGAGTCAGCCCCGGATCTGACAGAGGTGGGAGAGGACCACCCACCGCTGTCAGAGCAGCCAATCCAGTTGAGAAGAGCAATAACTGGCAGGCACTAAAGAGAAAAATAGGAACAGAGAGAAGAGTGGTTAAGGAGTTAAAAGTGTGGCCTAGGGACATGGCTGATTCCTTTACGACAGAATCTAAAGCCACATAGTCTTCAGGCAGCATCACCCACCATACGATTTAGAGAAGTTACTTTGAGTAAAAATGTCTGCCAATCCACCCAGCACTAATGGTGCTGTCACATTTTACACTTCAGGAAAATGTTTTATGGCATTTAAAAAAATTTTTAAGCCGCACACGGAGGATGAAACACTATGACTCTGAGATGAGATGGCCGAGAAGCTCACAGCCCATGATAAGTGAAACGATCTCGAACTTTAAACGTTGCTCCATGTCATTTCGGCATTTTTCTTCTTTTTTTTTTTTGCCCTAAATTTTAATCTGTCGTTTCATCACTCAAGTGCGATCAAATTTTCTGCCCGACAAAACGAAATAGTACCCAGAGAGATGTAATTTGGAGAATGAAAAATGCAGAGTAGAGACATTAGCACTATTTGATTTTACAGCGTTCTCAAAGCCAGGCGTGCACACTCTGTCCTGGTTAGCTACGGTCAGCTTTCATTTTGGTTTATGTGTTCCTTGGAAAACATTTCTAAACAAGGAGGGAAAGATAATGGCAGGCGACTCAACATTAATTGGATTAATTTTCCAGGTGCTTAAAACAAGCAGGCTGTGTTGCTATGTGTGATAACATCATAACACATAACTGATAAAACAGTTTGTGATTGCAATTAGGCAGAGTGTGAGTCATCGGTAAATCTGGGTTCTGGTTCAGTGCATGGCAGGATTTAGTAATTAGGCACAAAAAGGTGTCTCGTCTAGGCCAGAGCTGAGGGTACGCTCCCGGTGAAACCGAATGATGTTGTCCTGGGAAAACTGATCCCAGATCAGATGAAAGTGCTCATGCCCTGGGGCACCGTGGAATGGGAAGGACGGGGGCAGGAGAAGCCGAGTGACTGGCGGAGGGTCCGCAATGACGGCCACGTACCCTACTGGGCAGCCATGCGGCGTTCACAGAGAGCATGCGTTATTTCTCAGGGCACGCTACACTGCTGAATGCCCTAACGACGGTCTGCCTCTCCGCAGACAGGGACAGATATGAAAGGGACCAGTTTCTGCCTGAATTTTAACAAGGGACCCGCTGCGTGTCTCTGAATGCTACCGAGAGTGGCACCTGGGTGAGCAGGCTCTTCACCTCAAAGACACGTGTCACTCATCTTGGGCAAAACATTTGGTGGGGGCGGGGGGGGGGGGGTTAAGAGCCAGAATCACCCTTCGAGCGCTTTGATGCAGAGATAAAGGAAGAAAGATAGAGCTGGAGATATGAAAATGAGAAGCCTGCACCCTCCCGCCCCCCTCCATGAATGTGTATGTTTGTCTAAACCCAAAGGCCGTAGTCTTTCCAGTGAGAAGTAGTGATCAGATAAATGAGTCTTCAAACCCCGTGGTGGGTGGGAGTATCCTGAACTAACCAATCAATCCTGGTGCTACAAGAGGCTTCAAACCTCATGGTAGGTGGGCGTATCGTGAACTAACCAATCAATCCTAGTGCTAAATGAGGCTTCAAACCCTGTAGTGGGTGGGAGTATCCTGAACTAACCAATTAATGCCGGCGCTAAATGAGGCTTCAAATCCTGTATTGGGTGGGAGTATCCTGAACTAACCAATCAATGCTAGCACTGAATGAGGCTTCAAACCCCATGGTGGGTGGGAGTATCCTGAACTAACCAATCAATGCTAGTGCTAAATGAGGCTTCAAACCCCATGGTCAGTGGCAATATCCTGAACTAACCAATCAATGCTAGTGCTAAATGAGGCTTCAAACTCCATGGTCAGTGGCAGTATCCTGAACTAACCAGTCATGCTAGCTCTAAATGAGGCTTCAAAACTCATGGTGAGTGGGAGCATCCTGAACTAACCAATCAATCCTGGTGCTAGAAGAGGCTTCAAACCTCATGGTAGGTGGGCGTATCGTGAACTAACCAATCAATCCTAGTGCTAAATGAGGCTTCAAACCCTGTAGTGGGTGGGAGTATCCTGAACTAACCAATTAATGCCGACGCTAAATGAGGCTTCAAATCCTGTATTGGGTGGGAGTATCCTGACGTAACCAGTCTATGCTAGCGCTAAATGAGGCTTCAAAATCCGTAGTGGGTGGGAGTATCCTGACGTAACCAGTCTATGCTAGCACTAAATGAGGCTTCAGAATCCGTGGTGGGTGGGAGTATCCCTACTATTGTGTGGTTAGTTCAGGATACTCCTACCCACCACTGGATGTGACTGACAGGATTCTTCTGTGAAGGTTCAGGAAGCTCTTTAATATCCTGGGAGGGGCCGTTACCTCACCCTCCTGAGCAAAGTCATAATTGCCCTCCTTCATCTTTTTTTTAAGAGAACTGCACAGCACCAAGTGTCACAGCACCAAGCCTCACTTGTCCCAACACTAGTGAGAAGATCCAGCATCTTCCCAGCGACCTGGGAATACTTCTCCATCCAGTCTGGATCTGTAGCCCCACTAGCTTGACTCCTCGCTTTTCCTCATCCCGTTTCATTTCGCCAGCTTTGCCTCATGGATCGCAGACTCAGAACACTGTTTTACGACTTCTGGTAGAGAGCTTGGAAGCGTGAGCCGCATCATCTCCACAGCACAAAAAGCACTAATAAAAACGGATAGCGAGAATAATACAAAGCATTTAAAATGGAAAACACGAAACGCAGTCGACTGATGACAAGCTGTTCCCATAGTAACCCACTTTGTTTTGCCCACGCCGTATCACACGAGTGTGACAGCATTCAGGCTTCGAAAGATCTTGAGCGCAGTGACTATGTGTTCTGCTGCCTCCTGAGAAATTCTGCTCTTTCACTGCACCCCTTCACATAGAGGCTGTCATCCCGATTAAGTAAAAACACACACACACACACACACAGAGGCCTCAAACAAACTCCTCACTGATGACTCTGGTGTTGTTGCAGATGCGCCTAAGATCCAGGGCATGGTGACCGTGTACACCTGGGAGGGGAACCCTGCTAATATCACCTGCGAGGTCCTGGCCCACCCAGAAGCTTCCATTCTCTGGTTCCGCGATAACCAGCAGCTGCCTGGTCCCAACACAACCAACATCAAGATCTTCAACACAAATGGAGCAAGCTACCTTGAGGTATGGCCTTTGGGGTCAACCCTTGCCTACCGCTGAAATAGAGAGAATACAATTACAAGTTACGATTAACACGACTGAGAATCTCGCCTACGTAGCTTCTTCGGCGATAAATGAGGAGGTCCTCTCCCAACAGCTGGACACAGCTGCCATCCAGTGGCTGTAGTATCCCTTTATGTAGCTTTACACGTGCCCTGAGTTAAAGATATGGTCTGGGGAAAGAGAAGCATGAAGGTTTTGGGCTTCCTGCCACAGTTGGGTCTGTGTTTTATAGCCCTTCCTCGAACCCAGTCCCCCTGGTTAATTTTGGCCAGAACGGCCCAAATCCTGGATTGCTGAGCTTCCCATATCTGCGGGGCCTATGTATCTGTTGTGGGCTTAGTGCCCATGCCCATCTTTAATTACGGAGGGGGACAAGAGCCAAGGACCACCCGTCGCAATGGAAGCCCTTCAAAGCGACCAGCTGGGAAAAGAAATGGCTGTTTTGCTCAAGGTTACTAGGAAAAAGAGGTCGGGGAACACGTCTCTCTCTCTCTTTGCGCTCCAGGTCACCCCAGACTCACAGACAGACTTTGGCAGCTACAACTGTACCGCCACCAATCTGATCGGCACAGAGTCCAAAGAGTTCCTCCTCATTCAGGCAGGTTGGTAAACAGTAGAATCCAGCAGTAACCAGCTTGGCTACCTGTCCTGCGTTTGTCATCATCCCTGTACATCTAGCCATCTCTTGTTGACCAGTCTCAGATTCAGTGACATCACATTTTGCCCCCTTTCCTTTGTCTGTGACGTGATATCAGAAAAAGAACACTTTTAATGCAATGTAAGGCTTTAAATGTCCTTATTCCACTTAAATGTACTAAATGAAGCTTTTGGTGACTATCTACATTTGTGGCAGGTCTTTTTTATTGGTTTGAATGAAAGATATCATCAGTTCTGGTTAGCGTAAAAGAGCATATAGAATAATTCTGGTAATGTCGGAAATGGGGTAGGTTTCGCACTGATGTGGCTCCGCGGCTGATAAAAATGATACATTTTCCTCGCCCATTAAATGGAATCGAAACCTGATATTTAAATTCAGCGGCCAAGGCTGAGCAATTCAGAAACTCATCTTGTGCATGCCACCCCCCCCTTCTGCAGATGTCCCCTCGGCCCCCTCCATCGAGCAGGTGGTACCGTACTCCAGTACAGCCGTGGTGCATTTTGACGAGCCCGACTCCAGCGGAGGCGTGCCCGTGCTGAAGTACAAGGTCGAGTGGCGTCTCCTGTTCCAGGGAAACTGGACCAGCCAGAAGTACACCGCTGACGACGGTGAGGCCAGGGAGGAGGCAGGAGATGGATGGAGGGGAAGAGGGATAAAGAGAGGCGGCAGACCTGAAGATTACGCTGTCAGTCATGCCGATGTGTTCTGAACTCCATATCGACTCTCATCTCGCTCGGGCCAAATGGAGACGCCCTGCCAAATCTCAGCACAGAGTCGGCCGTACAGGCGGGAATTAAAACCTCCAATCGGGCACGGGGGTTTGTGGGACTGTGATGATGAACAGTGTTTGGACAACTGAATGTAGGTGAGGTGGGGGGGTCATTGTGTCATAGGTGAGGGATGATGGACTGTGCAGTTACGGCCAGTGTTTGGACATCTGAACATGGGTGGGTCCTCATATCAACCAGACAGTGAGATTTTTAATATAGATCCTAGCATGGCTGGTCTGTAGCCCTACATGACTGGTTCCAATCACAGAAAGATGTGAAGAATGCAGAGATTTTTGGCCTTAATAGCTGTTATTATTCTGGCTGACAGGTATCATAATCCTGTTTTCCTGGTTTTTTCTTTTTTTATTATTATATTGTGGTGTTACCAAACCTAACTCTCCAAGCAAATATTTGGCCAGTCAGAATGACAATCAGGATGATAGCGATGTGGTGGCCCCTAGGCGGAAACTCCTACCCAAGTTAATCTAAGCCCGGAACAAATCAACGAGGTTGTCTTTCAAAACACTATGTTTATACAATGTATTTATTTCCGTATTTATATATTTTATTTTTAAAGATACTGGTGCCATAATAATAGGCTTATTTGTTCTGCGTACCTAAACAAAACACACATAAAATGTTCATATTGGACCTAAACCAAGTGACTAATTTAAAAAGTGACCACGTGTTTCTTCGCGGACGCCCCATGATTTCTGGAGCTTTGATCAAATATCAAACATCTTTGATGCCATCAAAGTGATTAGCAGCATTAATGGGTAAAATAAAAGTTCAGCTACGGGGCAGCACTGCGGAGTCTGTTAAAGGGCAATACCAGGTCATTATGTTAGACTGGCATTTTACGCAGTTATAGAATCACCTGGACGTTAATTTTGAAGAAGTGCTTAAAGTGGATTTATCAGGTTCTGGTGCCCCAGGCTGATGGTCAGACCTGTTGGAGAGATCACGAGCAATGCATTCTTATGCTGTGAATCTAAGTTTGAGTCATGTAAGGTGACTGCACAAATGAGTGTCTACCTAGCAGTGGAAATGGCATGGAAGTAAGCTGACAGTTAGCCCGCAGATCATAACGGTAGACTATGCGTACCTTCCCTTTGGCAGTACTGAGGATTTAATTGTTAGAAAAGTTATTTTTATGTGTCTGCTACTCTTGAAGTTTCGAAAGAGAACTTTCTTCGGCAACTTGCTCTGTATGTTTGCTGACGGTTCTCCATTTTGCCTGCAAATGAAATTGAGAGCCGGTTTTCGAATGATTTTAAGATACACGCATGTGTGCCCGTGTATGTTTTCCAGGTATGAACACGATCACCATCACAGGTTTGAAACCGGAGACCAATTATGAGGTGAAGATGTCAGCTATCAATGGAAAGGGGGAAGGAGAGAGCAGCGCACGCAAAGATTTTCGAACAGAGCCAGTCCGTAAGTACAACTTTCTCCCCTCCACCTGCGTACTAACCCCTGCCCCCACCCCAGTACCTTCTCAGCCTGAATGCTGGCCGAAACGTACCACCCACGTGGCAGATACATGGACAGTCCACAGTCTCTCGTTAGCCTACGAAGGGAGCCTTCATCTGCCAATCAGTAGCTGGTGGTGGCTCATTTTTGTACAAACATAAGCATAGCTGAGCCCTTGGCGACCACATCTTCCTACTACCGCCCTCCTCTCATGAAGAAGTGATGGCCCTGCAATGTTCCCCCTCTCTCTCCTGCTTTGTTTCAATGCTAATAACTTGCTTCTAGCTGGAAGGACCCCAAAGCCTGACCCTCACCATGCCCGTTAAAGGAATCGGGTCCATTGCCTGCCTGGGATTGAGTGTCAAGGTCTGTCGGCGTGGCCAGTCAGAATCAACAGCCTGGGAAAATCTGCCGTATGAAGACCTGTTCATCTCAGATGCTGTTCTGACTCAGATAGCTAACACTTCAGTAGGAGATAAACACAACCTATAACTGAGGGATTTATATAACCTTCCAGGGTGTGTAAACATCCGACTGTCCGAGAAATGCCTCTGCAGTATATAATCATTTTCTAAAATGTAGTACTGCAGCCATAAACAAGATTATAACTGAGTTTGGTTCTTTTAAGTTACCCGCAAATAAGAGTTTTTTTTTTTTAATGAATAGTGTTTAATTTGTCGCTCTAAGCAGTGTCTGGAGAGCTTTTGGGTAATTACTAGAGTGCAGTTGTTTAATGGTCTTCAAGCTTATGACAGGTCTGCCTACACAGGCCATGAAAACACTGTGGGAAGAGTTTTCAGGGGAAATTTTACATGTTCCGAGATCTTCGTCAGATAGTGTAGCTCCTTGAGCAGGACGTAATTACTCCTCGGGAGTTTTCACGATGGGATTTTCAGATTCACCGTTATTATTATTGGGCAGCCATCTATCAGTAGGTTGGTGGAGTCGAGTTACGAAAAACGCAATATTTATCCTTCTGGAAATGTGCACATCATTCAATTCAAAATATTTTGCATTTGATGTCCTGGGAACCAGGAGTATGAAATATTGATAGGCACAGTATTGCCAGAGGAGAATCGCCAGATCCACATTTCCATTTCCCTCATTTTTTATGTTGTTCTGAGTAGCCTGTCAGCTATAATGTCTTTCTGCTGTGAATAGAGGCCTTTCTGAGACTCAAATAGAGATTCTGCCCTCTCACTTACCTGTGTTTGCATCCTGCCCCCACTGTGACCTTCTGTAGTTACCACCCCCACCCTGCCGTCTGACCGTTCACTTATTTTGGTCTAACGTCTGCCAGTGTGTTTCTATTCTCACGCCTTTTCTTTTCTGTTTTGTTTCTTTGTTTTTCTTATGTTACCTGTTTTTTGTTCCATTGGACAACTCAGACTATACTTTCACAAGTAAGTGCCTCATCTTTTCACTGGGTGGTCTGCTGTCTGTTTAAGTCATTTCTTTTTAATCATTTGTCCATTCCTTAGACACATTTCATGAAGTCAGCATGATTAAATGAAAAGAACCTGAATCATCCCAGGAGAACCTAGCCGACTTCACAGTAAGATTAATTCGATCTCCATTGGAGGTGAACTTTGTTTTCCATTTTCTCAAGTCAAATTCAAGCATCATCAGCGCTGGGTCCATGCATCTTTTGTGTGGAATAAGGTTTTAGTATCTTGCACTGGACACATCTTGGCTAAGAGACCTAAGGTAGACAGTGGGTAACATCAACTTGTGAAATGTGAGCACAAATATCAACACCCATTTACCTGACTATTTCATTCTTTTCTCTCTCTCTCTCTCTCACGCTCATTCCCAACGCACTGTCTCGCATCTGTATCCCCTTACACCTTTAAGTATTAACTTACGCTTGGTCTTAATGCATTAAATGCTAACCTACCACAGAGCTGAAACTGCGATACCCACACCGAGAGCCCTCATCGCTCACTAATTGTGATGTAGCAGTAGTTTTGTGTTGCCCTTGAATTTCAGTTTGTCGACGTTTTACCATCCTAGTATTTGCATGCAGGGAAGAGTTTTATCTGACACTGTCTATTCTCAACATAGGGGAAAAAAACAAGTAAGTTGACATTTTGGGTTGGCATTATTCATCATCAAGGCATCAATAATGTCCTTTTCATGCTTATTTATAATTTTCATATTTATTACTTAGTATATGACCAGCAGGCTGCAGCTACTATTATCGCTAAATGACTTTTATGTACAATGCTGTCAAATGATGTTGGGTATCTTTGGCATTAATTATACCAGCATTCTTAAAGGTTTACATTGTTCACGCCGAGAGATTGGATTTCTGTTATGCCTTGCATCAATTTGCGGCCACGAGGGATGATTAGGTGGGCCAAGCTCTCAAGATGTTTGGTCAGTAGTAATATGCGTTCCTTCATTACAGGCTAAGGTGCTTGGCTACATTATGTATCAACAGCAGTAAACAAAATCAAGCGATTCTCACAGCAGAGTTGAAGCATTTTGCAACTTTGGGATGGCACTTTTTAGTCAGAATCTGCCTGTAGAAGAGATTGAAGAGCTAATGTGTTTTGGTTTAGACACACAGAGTGATACAGACTGGTGGAGAATCCTCTTCTTCATTGGTTTCATCAGTCTAATATGTATGAGTGTAGACTAAAGATTGAATGTACTCAGAGGAGGTGTTCCCTAGTGTTTGCAGTGTTTAAAGGTGCAGTATTCTGTTTTTAAACATTTTTATGTAATGCCATTGCTCTATACAGTGGCCTCCGAACCTCCAATGATTGAGGAACGAAGACACATCTTCATTTTGGCCTACGTTGACCCCACGACTAGGAATGCTAGACGGGAAATTAGGAATGTTCGCTGGAGGTCCTTGCCCAGGGTCCCTAGAGCAGTTGGCGGTGAGGAGGGAGAGCAAGGGGTCTCAGAAAATTTTGAGATCCAGAGCAGGATGACAAGTTCCATGGGAGACCTGGACGCAGTGAATGATGACATGGCAACAGTTGCACACAGTTCCAACTCTGAAGATGTCAGCCCTGCCTCCCCAGATTCATCAGAGATCACCAGGGATTTAAAGGAACAAACCCAAGTGCAGTTGCCTGGGCCTGCTGCCACAGAGGTCCTCACCACTACAGTAGTTATGCCATTAGCCACGTCAGCGACTGACTTGAAGGACAGCAAAATGTTTACACAGCCACCATCAGAAATCTCAACCCCTCTGCAGAACAACTCAACAGCTGAGGCCAGCAACCTTCTAGGGGGCAGCGCTTTTACCTCCAAAGTTGTGCTTCTAATGGAGGAAGACTCATTTGATGTAACGATAGTAAACAGAGAGCTTTCTGGACCCCTCCTTGCTGCCATAGCAACACAAGCCCCTCCTGCAGTTGGTGACGTCTCAATTGATGATTTGGTGGGAGATGGTGCCGAGTTGGATCCCTTTCAAGGGATTCCTACTGACGCACCCATGTTTCCGCCTCCCCTGAAAGATGGGGGTACCAGAGGGCCCTTAGTAGATGCTGGGAACAAGGCGCATTCTACAGAAGCACCTGGAATCATTCAACCCATGAGAACAGTTGACACACAGCCACTGATGGCTACATCAAAAGACAGGCTTTATAGACCTTATATTGTATCTCAAGCTACAAACGTAGCTACCGTCCAAACAACAAACAGGAATGTAATTCAGACAACAGACGGAAGTTTAGTTGTCACCCATACGACAGACGAGAATATGGTTACAACTACAGACAAAAGTATAGCTACTACACATAGGACAGACGAGAATATGCTTACAACTACAGACAAAAGTATAGCTACTACACATAGGACAGACGAGAATATGCTTACAACTACAGACAAAAGTATA
>JAACJT020000032.1:13128856-13139491 GCA_009936485.2 Gymnarchus niloticus | reverse complement strand
GCTACTACACATAGGACAGACGAGAATATGCTTACAACTGAAAGTGCAGATGGAAGTGTAGCTGCCAGCCAACCAACAAACAGGAACGTGACTACAAACGTTAATATTGACCCAACACAGCCTAAACCTGGGCCAACAGCAGCAATAATATTGGCTGAATCTACTCCATCAAAGTTCCCTGCCACCATTGGTCAAGTACAAGCTTCTCCTGCTGCAATGACTCGACGCTACAGTGTGACCTCCGTCACCTGTGCCACATCAAGCACAGCTGTGAGCTTGCCAGGGCTGGTGGCAAGTGAGTCGGGTTTGACAGGACCTGCATTGCATCGGTGGTGTTCAGTGCCATGTTTTTATTGGGTGATGCTAAAGGTAAAATGTTGTTGGGGAGGCCTTGCCTGCTGCCGCATTGCCCTGAGTGACAGCTTCTCCCTTAGTGGCTGAATATCTCTGAATGTTGAGGGAAAGTTTGCACTTGGCACGACAGTATCCTGAGCATGGCGTAATCAGTTACAGCTTCTTTAAGAGCACCGAACCGTAGCAAGTACTAACATGGTTGGTTCAGAAGATTCTTCCGGTGGGGTTTGTTGTTCTGGACTCCGTATGCCACTTGTGTTTACGTACATGTGACTGAGAAAACAAGTCGTAGGAAATAATGGGGAAGCAAGGCAAGCTTTCATGATTTCCAGGGAGTGGTTTATGTAGACTGAGCAACTTCATTATATGGCTAAACAGAAAATGTCTTCTTTATCCCATAGGCTTTATGTATTTCTTTGTTTGTACCGGGATGGTGTGTAGTTCACCTAGTTAGGGCTCTAACCTCATCGGCATTAGGTGGAGGGTTATGGGTTTAAACTTCGTCTTCAACAGAATAACCAAGTCATTGTTGGGCTCGTGAGCACGGCCTTTAATCCTGATTGCTCCAGGGACGATGGTTGCCCCTGCTCTTTCACTTTGGGCAAAAACATTTGCTAAATAAGTAAATGTTTGTTTGTTATTTAATAACTCCTTTGTTCATTTTAACCGCTGGAATTTTTCAACTTGCTTAACAGTGACACGATAAAGGTCTCTCATTAGCAGCAACGGGCAGCTTTTGACAAACGGTTGACGTTCAAATTAAAAAGTTCTCGCACTTTAATTGTGCATCTCTGCTAACGCCTGACTTTCGAAGCGAGTCCTCCACCCCCACTCCCTTTCTACTGCATGGAAATGGATTTTTCTAATTTGTTAAATAATTTCTTATCTGTTAATAAAGTTGCCCGCTTGTCGGCAATTTCCAGTAGTCCCTTTGGAAAGTTTCCTTGAAAATTACCCGCGTCTTTAATCAGGCAGTCACTGATTGCATTGGACAGGCCGCCTGGTAGCAAAACACACCTGTGCGGAAATTGATAATGGCATTGCATTTACTCGGTTTATTTGTTCTTAAACGGAAAATTTCAGTAACCAAAAGGAGAAAAAAAAAAAAAACACATTTGCTATTGATGCCTCTCAGTTTTGCTTTTGCCTTCATTAGAAACTTCTTCATACTGAAAGCAGTTAGGGACGTAGCTGGAATATAATGTAATCGTAAACTATGGTAGCTTATTTTATTATGATTGCATTTCGGCGAGTATGCACTCAGGAATGATGTGAATAAGTTTTACGTTAGATTGCAGTGATTATTTGGTTTGTAAATGAAACCCCTGGTAATCATTTTCAGCCTTATTCTAACATGAAGCAGGCATGTTGCGGCACTTCGATTAGATTAGTAAATGAGAGAAAAAAAACGTAAGGGTTTGATTTATTCTTTTACTCTTGGCTGATATTTTTCCCATTATTTTAAGTGGCATAAAATGTAGTGATCGTATTACTGCAAGGAAACGCTTCAGTTAGTTTTATCGAATGGCTTCATTTCTATATGCAGTCTGACATTTGGCGGTTGTATTTCAACGGATGCGTTGTTTAACTGAACCAACAGATTTCACTGCGGTCATATATTAAACTGAGTCGGGCTGCCCTGATTTCTTTATGACGCTTCACCCTCCACTTGAGGCGGCTGCCGCTTAATTCGGTTGACTCGGTGCACGTGATGATTCTGCTGCCATTGAGCGCTTTTGTCTGTCAGCTACATCAGACGAGTAACACGGCTGAGATGTTTCCTGCCCGGTCTCCCAGGAGAGTATGACTTATCTGTCAGGACATTGCCAGGTATCACCTGTTTAAGTCATGCTCTCCTTTGTTTATAAGGCTGATCAAACAGAAATGATCGGAATTTTGTCATCACCACTGTGGGAATGCCTGTCTTATCCAAGAAGCCTTTCGCAGGAAAGGATACATACTGAAATATCACACACTAAAGAAGGACGTTGGTATATGGCATAGCTTGAATATTGAATACATATTTATGATAGATAAAGCTGTGTTAAGACACACCATTAATAAATGTCTGATTCCTGAAACGTAAGTCCAGCAACGCCTTACTTATCTGTTACAATGTAAGTCCTTCCAAATCTCGTATTTAGATATGTATTTTAACATGTACTACCTTTTGGGAAAGGCTTCAGGCAACTCATTTTGTGGTAACCCTTGGTTAATTGGCACCACCCTGGTGGCAGTCTTGCGAGGGTCTCCTGTGGGCCCATGTGCCGGAGCCCTGCACGGCCTCGGTTTGTCATCTTTGAGACCTGTAGGCAGAGTCTGGGACGTTGGCCCTCACCTTGTTCTCACCGTCTTTCAGTTCCATCAGTGACTCCAGCCCCCATATCTCCAAGCACTGCGTCCCCTAGTGAGTATGCCGACGGCGTGGTTGTGCACTTACCTTCCATGCTGTCATGCTACCTCCCCATCCCCCACCCACCACCCACTTTTGTCATCGTATCCATAATGCATTGCAACAGATAAAGGATTTGGGACTAAGGGTCACTCAGGCCCATACTGACCCAAACCCGCGTCCTCCACCAACCTCCTCCGAACTAACAATGTTTTCAGTAGTAGGTCATTCCTTTTGTCAAGTCGCTGAAAACAACACGTCACGTTTCTTAACTGACACTTCTCCGATGTCCGTGTACGTCTCTTTAGATACCAGCATGAGCTAGATGAGCCTTATGCAAAATGCAGACTGTGTAGTATTCATCATACTTTGACCTTTCTGTGTGACACTGACCATCCAAGGAAAACGCAGGTCCTAATTTTATATATATATATATATATAAAATTGTGTTTTTTTTGATGAATGACGTGATTAGCAGCTTGCAATAACTGCTTGCTTTCTTCAAGTAAAACTCATGCACGGGTGAAATTTTCACATTGAGCTGTTTAAATGCTGCATGCTGATCAGGTTCCATCTATAGTTCACGAAGTTTAGCAAACTGCCTGTCATGTCGTTAGTTGGAAGCGAGGAGGCACCTTGATGTTCACCGGAATATCTGCCTGGCATCACCCTGTGAGATACCTCCAACAAACATGTGTACTGTATTTTTTGAAAAAAAAAAATCAACCTGTTTGCTTTGGTTCCTGTCTAAAAAGCACATATGGCCCACCTTAGGTCCTTTAACAATCGTGGGGGGTTCTTGCATTTTAATTCATTGGACTCATCTGTGAGGTTCTGCCCATCTAATCGATAACCACGGCACCCGAGTTCCACCGGTCACTTGTATGGAGTCGCTCCTCGATGTTGGTTGAAGTTCACGCAGCAGTACCAAACACTCCAGCACCCATGCAGGGTGGAATGGTAACAGCAAAATGGTCCATACTGATAGCAGATACCTAATTAGCCTGTGCTCTGAGATGCTGGGGCATCTTAATGTGGTTCAGCTGTCATTGGTCAGAATTTTGCTTCAAACAGATTCTATCTCTGTGGAAAACTGAGAATTCAGTTTACCCATCTCAAGGCACCAAGCATCACAGGAGATATTGTCACACCTGATGAGTCACGTATAATTGAGAATATCTGCAGGTCAGCCTTGCCTGTGGTCCAGGACCAGGAATTAGCACACCATGCACTGCATTCTGTAATCAAATGGCACATACCTGCTGAACACTCAAGTGTAAATATGACGGACAGGAATGTTCCATACTGTGTTGCCTTTGTAGCTGTCATCCGCTAAATGGTTTTCTTCAGGCTACCAGGTATGGAAGATGAAAGCATTTTCAAACGTTTTGACGACGATGCGGTGTGCTGGCAGGTTTAGAGAAGGGCGAATTTGCAAGCATACTTTGGCTTGTCCTGGCATCGTTGAGAACGATTCAAAGGGAACAATTACATTCTACGTTTATTTTGCTGATACGGTTACCATCGTCTGATGTGGGTGAAGATAGCTCACAGCGTTTCTTGGGAGCTGTTTAAGTTAGTGTTGCCTCCAAATGTGGTATTAGATGTCATTTTGGAGCACCAGTTGATATTGGACTCGTTCACTTGACCTCTTCTGTCCTCTGTCTTACAGCATGTCTTTGTGCGAATGTCATATGCCATCAAGAAAATGCATTTGTTTTTAACCAAAAGGACGCATTTGGTAGCATCTTTTAGCGACTGATAATGAATCATCAAGCGGGACTTAAATTTGACATGAGCAAGTCAGATTTCGCACGCTCACCTATTTCCACAGATCTTCTCGGTCTGAGATCTGAAGCTCCTCGTTTCTTTCTAGTATCTTCGGGGAGGCCTCATCACAATTTCCGCCGTCCCCTTAGTCCAGCATTCACCAGTAACTCCACCCAGATGATTGCATGCATGTCACCCACAATTACAAATGACAGGTGAAAAAAAAAAACACAGGATGTCCTGCATGTAATTATTAAACAGCCAGACAAGAGATGGATGATGGGACAACCTTTCCAAATGTCAGCAGACAAAAGACAGCTGCTAATGACTTTGTAGGACTGATACAGAAATGCGTATTTGACAACCAAAGGAATTTTTTTTTTTCCATTTGCTTCGGTCTGTTGTGTTTAGGTGGAAATGGCAAATACAGAACATGAATGGTGAAGCATACTGTAACAATAGCAAAGAACGATGTATATCTTCTTACTGCAGCGAAAGCAAATCAGACATAAATGAGTCTTCACGTGTAACAGTTTATATGCAAAATGTGAAATGCACCGTATGTGTGGTATGGAAATAAAAAACAGGCTGTGTGCAATGTTTTTTCTTACAGGCGAACACGGGTAAGTACGCTGTGTGTTTCGTGTTCCACATCACGACGTTAGCCTGCAGCAAGCAGGCCAAACCCTTTCCTAGTGACTCCTTAATCACTGCCCGGTGCTGGCGATTAACATTTTTGTCATATTTTGACAATATGAGGGTGTTGAATTTTTTTCCCCCTCGCCATCAGGTAAAGGACTTTTACAACCAACAGGCCTTTCGTCTTACGGGTGAACTTGCGACATCCTGAACTTCAGAAGCGCAAGACCTTGTAGGGCAGTTTGGCTTCACAGTGCTTTGCTCTGGCTTTAGGTGTTGCAAGAATATTGCTTACTCTGTGCTCCACCACATTCCTGCAACTAACTTGTCTACATGAGGCATTTTTGCAGGTATGGTTCACGTAGCACACTCAGCTCTGCGATTATCGGATCTGTTTTGTCATCAGTATTAAAAATTCGGCAGTTTTCCACCCTTTCATTTCTCCTGATTCACTCTACTCAGGGACGTTCCCTTTAACCAGTGATGACAAATCTGATGCTAAAAAGAGGTTTGGCTGTATTTTGTGTTTGCTGTGTAACAAAAGTATGACTGTAAATGTTTTTGCTGCTTCCCTTGTCAGCTACAGGAAATGCTGTATTGCTGCAGTAGATTCATTAAGTCAAGTGGGCTTTCAGTTTCTATTACTGTAAATTTAAAGCTCTGGACGCAACACACGAAGCTGCCACAAGCTTTGGAGTTGGTGCATTTCATCTCTCATAACTTTAGTTGCTCATAGACTAGAACTTTAATGATGTAGTAAGGCTGGAAAAAGCTTCCAAATGTTTAGTAAGTCTCAAATAAAAACAACACTGTCCTTAATGTTTAATGAATCTACTGTGCTGTCCATATTTTGTTTGTATTCACTGTGTTTAAAATATTTATGTTGTGATTACTTTTTAGTTGTTTGTGTGGTTTGTATAATTTGGTGTTTAACTGTCTTGTTATTTTGTTCCTTGCCCATGTTTACATCAATTTTTTATTTCTTTTGTATTTTCCATGTGACCTCCTCCACTTTCCTTTCAACCAATCATGTGCGTGCATATCATGTGACTTTGTCATGTGGCTCTTGCATGGTGCTGATGATGTCGTCCACGCTGATGAACAGAAGGTAAACTCTTTGTTCTGATTGGTCCAATTCATAAAGAAACAAAACAACTCATCACCACATTCTTCGTTGTTCTTTTGTGTTTAACAAACTTCATGTGTCTTGTTAACCTTGTTAACAAACCATACCATATCCAAGTTCTAGAAAAAGGACCTTCTGAAACGATCATTTTGTCTTAAACTGGATATAAATTGTTGGCAACTGCATGATAATGTAAGATTTGAGAATGTGCCAGAAGTATTTTTAAATCTTACAAAAATATAGTTGCCAGGATTTTATTAAAAGATCAAATTATCAAACACGTATTCTTCTGAAAAGTTGAAATTAGCTGCAATTTTGGTGACACATGAAATAACTGGCATACGAACTGAAGGAACCAGGTCACAGTTCTTATAATATGCATTACTATTAATTGAGTTTTACGACCGGTGCCATCAAATGTGCATCCAGAAAAGCTGTATTTTTTTTTTTTTGCATCTTGCTCCATAATTTAAACACAAAAGTCATCGCTTGTCATCAGAGTACTCAATCTGAAGCAGAATGGTGGAACCCAGGGCCACATGTCAATGGAGCAAGAATGCCTTTTACGACTGTTTTTTCTACGAAACCGCTTAATGGCTAAACCCATCAGATGAAACCACTGAGCAAAACCCCATTGCAGATGCCCATTTTATTTCCCAGCCATTTACTGCCACCTTCTTCCGTATGCAATTACCAAACTGTTTCCGTTAATGAAGCTTCAGTCTTCCAGAGCGATAAGCCGCAACATGAGTCAGACTAACAGCGATATTCGTCCAACATCGTCGCGTGCGTGCAATCATGAGCTTCCTCTGCCTTCCTCCTCTTTTTCCTCCCCTTCCTCTTTGACTGTCTCCTCATTTTTGCACGTTAGTTGTGTGTATGTGCGTGTTTTTGTGTCTTGCGTTTACCTCCCTCGCCGTAAATGAGTGTCGCTCTCGTCTGTTGATGTGTAGAATGGTAGCCCCGAAGTCGTAAGTTCCGGCCTGGCCTGGAGTCCCGTTTTTACCTGCTTGTCTTTGCCGTTTGAACTTTGCTGCCGTATCGCTCTCTCGACAAACAGTACAGTGGCAGAGCTCACTGAATTAAATGGATCTTCAAATTTGAAATAACTGACCTTGTGAAGGACTGATATCCTATGCAAAGTGTCCCTGTGCTTCCTGCAATCGACTCCAGGCTCACCACAACTCTGTACTGGATAAACAGTCATGTAAGATAGGTGGGTGGAAATTGAGTAAATACAACAAACAGTAACAGGAGCACTACTTATTGGAAATATGTGGCCTTCAGCTACACCTGGGAAAGAAAGATAACGATTATCCTCAAATGTCAGGTGGAAATGTGACTCCGTGGCCACCACTGAAACCGGACTTGTGCCAGACGTTCACAACGACGTGACACAAAATAAGCCAAAGGCATTTGCATATGGAGCTGAGGATGTTGCATGTTACTGCATGCTTTCATTAACTGCTGATATCATGCTCTTCTTAGCATCTTCTGAGCCTTCACATCCATGGAGAATGGGACAGTTCACACTGGAGTAAAACGCGTACATAGAGTATTTTGTATAATTTATAACATTACGTGCATACAGAACGTTTGCTGAGATCTCATGTGGTGCCGTATTGTGTTCTCAGCTACTAACTTGATATTTACATTCCAACACTGTTATGCTGGGAATGGACTGCCCTGTACTGTAAAATTCCATGTCCCATCAGGATCAGACAAACCAGCTTAACACGTGTGTCATTTCGTACAAAACCTCAAAGCCTCAGAATCAGTGCTTCCTGGTCAAACTGCTAATTCCTAATCAGATTTCAGTCACTGACCTCCATGTAGAGTTCTAAAAATGCCGTAGTTTTTTTAAGAACATTTACATGGAAGAAGATTACTTGTGAATTAGTTGTGGTCCATGATGTAGCATCGAGGAAGTAACCATAACGTATGTGTATTGAAAATACTGTTGTTTTTTTTTTGGAATTTAATTGGTAGCTAGATAGAGTCAGCAACTTGTAAAGTGTGAGGAAAGCAAGGTGGATCGAGGCCCCAGTGTCCTGTCCTTGATAAATTGTATGATTAACCAGACCCTCTATGGCGTAGGAAGAGGAGCGGGTGGCCCATCGACCCAAAGGGCTGGTCGGGGTTGGGTGTCCATGGCAGTTGCCTTTCCATGCGTGTCTAATTGCTCTGCTAATTCTCCATGTAGCTGTAAATGCTTTAACAGCTAACACGAGCACCTCCCCCAACCCCCCGCCCCCGCCTCTTGGCCTCGATAACATAATTAAACATAATGCCATAGCATTTCCAGACAACATGCTCGAGCTAATTAGTGTGTCTTGTCATTTAGGTAGCTCGAATCAATAATGAGGTTTTCCCAGAAGGGAAGGTTGCATCCGTACAACCTCACTGGACGCTGAGTTACAGCTTCTGCCCACTGGGTGATCGACAGCTGAGTGAAGTCACATATGGAGAACCTGGTTTCTTTTCATGAGTTAAGCAGGACACGGCTAGTTAGCTAATGGCTACTCAGCTAGCAAGAAAAGCCAGATGAATGAATCCAGCTCAATACATTTAGGAGTACTCAAATATAATACCAACAGTCATATTCCTGTCCCTTATTCACGGCTTTTTTAATTAGAAGAAAATTGCATGCTTCATTTGAGAGCAGGGGAAATTCAGTGATTTTTAATGGCATCTCTCTAAATGCAAGCCGAGGACAACTGTGGAAAGGACATGGTGACACTTTGACCGCCCCCCCCCCATCCAAGTTCAACTAACTGCTACATCAACCTTTGTGTTCTCAGGGGAACCCAACCCCCCCAAACTGGAGGGCAAGCTGCAGTCCACAGGCAATGTTCTCAAGGTCAAGTGGATCAAACAAGATGATGGGGGGTCACCTATCAAACACTACCTTGTTAAATACAAGGCCGTGAGTCTGACGTCTCATGTTTTCACGTGTGTCTCATCTTCAACTAGCAATGGACATCTCTCTGAATATGGACATTTCCTTGAAGTAAACATAAATATCAGACAAGTAAGAAGGGAAGCATTTCTTCTTAAATAGATTCAGCAGCATTGACAGTGAGTACATAGAATATGTCATTTTAGTTAAAAAAAAAAAAGTTGCATAATGTTCATTTTCCTATAGTTGTTTATGAAGCTGAAAGCAAGATAGAAAGTTAACTGATGAAGTTGAATGAGAAGCACTTCGGTCAGGTATCTTCACCTGGTTTAGGTTAAGTGCTTCACTGGGGAAACCTGTTGGTAACAAGTCCAGTTCCCACACAGAACCCGTAATAAGGAGGGTCATAATAAGCCAGTGAGAGCCCCATCCTCTTTGCCTCTCCGTCCGCAGAAACACGTGTCGGACTGGAAGCCGGAGATCCGCCTGCCCAGCAACAGCGAGCACGTGGTCCTGAGCGGTCTGGACTGGAACACTGAGTACGAGGTGCACGTGGTCGCAGAGAACCAGCAGGGAAAGTCAAAGGCTGGCACCTACAGCTTCCGGACTTTAGCCGAGCCTACTGCCATCCCAGGTACTGGCCGCCTACCGACTCCCCCCTCCCTACCCCTGCAACCTTCCTCGGCACGAGTGCCAGCACTGCCAACGGGCCTGTCCGCCGTGAGGCCACCCAGCCAGAGCCCTTCTGACAGGCTAACCAGGCTCAGCTCCAGAGGACTGCAGCCAGTGCGCGTAGCTAGCCTGCGGTGCTAACCAAGTAGCAGCAGAAAGCGGTTCACCGTCACATCGCCGCAGATCTGACGCTAATTAATGCACTTAACGCGTCAGACTAGACAAGCTGAGCCTGGCTGAGCTACAGGCACTGCGCTAGCAGGAAGCTAATGCCCTTACAACGTTCTGGTCTTTACTGGAAAACCAAAACAAATGTGCAGCTTAAAGCTTCGCTGTCAGGGAAGGGGAGCTGGGAGGGCTTTGGCTTGATGTTCCTCACAGCCTGACACCGCTTAACAGCTCCACTGAGCTCTGTTCTCCTTCCGCCATGGTGGCAGGCAGTAACTGGCAGAGCTGAGGATATCTGTCCACCCAGCCGGTCTAGTTATGGTTATGAGGCCCAGGCTAGGGCCTGTTTTGAATGGTCACAGTCACCCAATGTCCTGTTGACAGTGCTACGCCTCTGAGTGTTTGCATATTGCATTCGAGCTGCCTCCCCACTGACAGAACAAATGCCATTGCTTTCTCCCTCTGTCGGGTTTAAGGTTGCCTGGTGGCCGACCGCTTGAACACCCCCCCCCCCCCCTCCCCCCCCCCGTTCCCCCCGAGGGGGCCTGCCACCATCATTAGTCCACAAGAGCGGGGCAGGGCCCCGGTGGCCCGGGGGTTGGGGGGGGGCGCGGG
>JAACJT020000032.1:13103868-13128756 GCA_009936485.2 Gymnarchus niloticus | reverse complement strand
TATTCGCGCCCCCCCCCCACCGAAAGAACAAATGCCCTCCCTTTCTCCCTCCGCCGGCTTTAAGCTTGCCTGGTGGCCGACCGCTTGAACCCCCCCCCCCCCCCCCAAACCTCGCCTGAGTGGGGACGCATCCACCCACTCTTGCATGGTGATGCTTGGGAACGGGGTTTAACACATTGACGCTTCACCGGAAACCTAGCTTAACCCACGGCCGCTGGCGCATGGCATTGAGATAGCGTCCCCTCACACGCTTGGGTGGGGGCCACCACCATAGCAACGGGAGCTTTGGATACTGAATACAGGGGGGGTTCACTGGACAGCAGCAAACGGCCTTCTCACAAACACAGCCCTCCCCCAATCCTTAACGCTGGCTTTCGCTGCTACATCTGTTACACGACTCATCTGAAACATCTGCAAAGATCATCCAGGAAAAAAAACCAGATGTTCCTTCATGAATGCCAGAGTTTTATTATCTACTTTCTGTCCTGCAGCATTGTTTGAGGTGGAAAGCAGACGCCAAGGCATAATGTGTGTATTAGCATCATTATTACGTTTTTCTCTGATGTGCACGTAACGTTGCTTTCACTCGACGAGTTACGTTAAAAAGCAAAACTTTTCGATGTAGAAAAATGTGACCTTTTGAACCTAAACTGAGGAAAGGATGGGATCTGGGGAAAAAAAATTGAGCAGCAGAACACGTACCGTGGTGTGGCTAGGGGTGGACCTCGGAGCCAGAAGAGAGCATCGGCGATCGTTTAAAAGGGTCTTCCAGAGTATCTGTAAATAGTACTGTCCAGTCCAAATCTCCCCGGCTACGGCTGACACTAATAAAAAAAACTGCTGAAACAAAGAATGCAATTAGACAGATATGTGAGCGGCACAAGTTCATCCGTCTGTGTACTCGTTCACCATATACACCTTAAGCATCCCTTTCATACACACAGCTTGGTCATCCTTCCCTGCTGTGGATAGCCAGAATCAGGGGTTTTCAGCCTGGGTTTGTTTATAAATTCATGAAAGACATTAACAAAGATATTAAAGTGGGATCATTCAGAACATTCAAGAGGGGCAAGTTTGAGCAAAAATAAAGCCCCTCTCAGTATTAACTCTTCGTTACTTATGTGATTTCAGGGGTTCCTAGTTGAAAGGTTGAAAACTCCTGGCTTAGATTAAACAAAGTCATTTAAATATGTGAGGAGGTCCAAGACAAATTCAGTTGTCTTTCCTCTTGTCTGATCCCATTCTGCTTGGGTATTTGATTTGATTATCTGGATACTGTGTATATGTAAACATCATCTACACCGATCTACATTAGAGTTACATTGACTTAAGGATAACATCACACGTTATTGGTGTATCTGCCAGGGAACGTCCTGTTTTTTAACTCGGTTGCTGTTGAGTGTCTTTCCGTGCCATATTTCCCATAATCCCGTGTCATCGATTGTGTCTGACCTTTTCATCTGGGCCTGCTCTGTTGCTCACATTCGCTGTAGTGCTTCTAACTTGCTGTAGTTATTTTATTTTGCTTTTCCTAACCCTTTTGCTGAAAAGCGCCTGTTTTTTTTGTTTGTTTGTTTTCTAACTCGCTCGAATTCCTCTTTCATTTGGTTTCGAGCTTATGTTTCTGTATTTATGACCTATTTTTCTATCTTTCTCTTTCTCTTCCTCTCCCTCTTCCCTTGTTTCTTCCCCCTTTTTTTCCCGGTCCTCCCCCTCTCCTTTTCTCACGCGGGATCGTGAAAACCATCGGACCATCCCGATTTCCATGCATACGATTTCCTTTTCTCTGTTGTCATCGATTTTCACTTGTGAAACACACAAACAACACACGTCCTTCAACTGTGGCGCCCTCTACTGTTCGCATTGTCGGTGTCCTGTCCCCATCCGTGACTCCAGCCACCCTGGGCTGCTCCTCTGTGTCCTGCACCCTTCTGTCTCTCACTCTCTCCATGCTGACTGTACTCCTGCTCTTATAAACCGTGTCCGGCCCCAGGAGGAGAAAAATCTGCCCTTTCCTATCCTGGCTGGCTGTTTGCGTTTATGCCTCCTGATCCCAGTGCAAAAGCAAGAGAGAAGCAATATAATTTAATGTTGAAATGGTCAAGATAGCGTGCTTGGTACCTAATATCGTTCTGGATGTATTTTCTATATTTTTTTAGTTTGTGTTTTAAAATCCCATGTAAACAAAGCAGTGTCGTCCCCCCCCCCACAGCTGAAAAAAATTCCACTCTCAATACTAATTTGTCATAATTTAATCAGTCTGGTCGTTCGATATACGACTTTGCGGCTCAAGCGTCAGTGGAACGCTACGGATAAGACGACCATCTTGCAGTGCAGGCCCATCTCTCGCTGTGCCGCAAAGGGCCGGAAAGTGCAGACGGAAGTACGGCGCATGGACAGGTGCACGTCCGCACAAGGGTCACGCTCATTATGAATTTAGAATTTTGCGCCCTGTTTCCTTGCCCGTCCACTAGGTGGGGTGCTTGAGTGCTAAAGCGTGAAAGCCAGACTGTAGTCTTCAGCCGCACGAGAGAGCATACTAATTATGTTGTGACAAATGTATATAATTGTTTTAGGTTGCTTGTTTTTGACACTAATAAGGCATCTGGATTTCCTTTACTTCTTTTGTCCTTTACACTTATAAATTGTTTGTTCTACGTTAAACGCTACAACCGCCTAACAAAAAGGATATATGCTGACAGCACCAGTTTAAAAATTGTAATTTGACGATCCTCTATAACCTGATTTTTGTACGTACATTGTTATGATCCCATGAAGTAAATATTGTGGGTTAAAAGGAACCGTAATAATATAGTGATGTGATTTTTGTTTTTTTGGTTTTTTTTTTGACAAAATAGCAACTGTGAATTTGAATTTCGACTTTGAAATGCAGGTGTGTGCAAGCAGCATCTGTTTATCGCTTGTTCTGTGAAATGTACACATGGAAATTGACTTGGCTGCCCCTCCATTCTTCCTTTCCTGCCGCTTTTGGGATGAGCTTTGGGGGGTGTCTTGCGGGAATTTTAATCAGGTGTTTGAATATTTTAGACTGGACAAACTACCACCTTGGTGGAACAAACCCCACCCCCCCATGCTATATGTAGTCTCCCACACACTTCACCTTTTTTAAATTGGCTGCAAGGTAATAAATGGAGAAAGCAGCGGTAATCCCAGATTTGCATGTGCCAATTAAATCATTTGTATTCCACTTCGAGTTTCGGTTTTTCGTTTTCTGAGCGCCCTTTTTGTGCCTCAGGACTCTTCTGTTTGATTCTCATGATTCCTGGTGCCTCCGTTCTCCTGCTTTTCCTCTCAGCTTGTTTTCCAATTGCACAAAATTGGAATTAGAGTCAGGAGAGTAACAGTGGGTGGGAAACCAACTCCATCTGAATGGGGGAAAGGTCCTTGTTGTGGAAGAAACTGCACAGAGAAGTAATATTGTGATAAAAAGTATGACAAGTTAAATCCAGCTGCAAGGAGGGTATCTATAAAATGTTGCCATGGTGCCAGCGAATCATGTGGCTGTTCTTTAATGTGCGTACCCATAATTTGGGTAAAGGTATCCATGCCAACCCAGCATCTGCCTTTGCTGCCCATACGTTGCCACTAGAGGATGCTGTTGTGACGTGACTGTCATCAGCCCCTGTTTTTCTGCACCCGACCAGGTGAGGCTGACCTGCTGAAGGCCTGACCGAAATGCAGTGGGAAGCACGGCCATGCGTTCGCAGCTTAGCATGAAGCGGTCTAGCGTGAGAATCAGCCGGCCCCATCATGCTAAGGTGGTGAATGGAGGCATGCAAAAGTACCTATTTACGCAAAGAATAGAGTGATAAAAATATAATTTTTTTTCGGTGAGTGACAAGATCAAGACAACACCAACGGTGATGATGATGATCGTCCACAAACAGCAGAATATTTTTTATGCTTTTACCAGTTCTGAGACTGAATTAGATGGCTGAAACCAATACCTTGAAATGCAGGGGCACAATAAAACCTATTCTTTAAAGAAAAAAAAAGCTGTTTTTCATCTGTGACAGTTCTGAGTATATTACAGACCTGCTCACTGGGTTCCGTCTGTTGACAGTGGACTTCTTAAAAAATTCCACACCAGAAGCCCACATGGGATTTGAAGGCAGTGCTGACGCAGCAAGGACTTGTGTTACTTTGCTTTTGGTCTTTTGGCACAAGGCTCCAGCTAAGTAACTGCAAAAATAGCCATAGGAGGGCAGGATAAGTTTCTTACAGCCAGTGGCTGTGAAAAAGATCAAGTGTAGACGCTGAGCCAAAGACCAGTCACAAATGTCAATGCCGTCTGGTCGTTCATTTCTGAAATCATACAGGAGAACAGGGCAACATAAGAATCTATCGAAAATAGGGAGTATCATCTCTTAACGAATTGCTGGTTGCTTACTACAGCATCCTAGTGCATAATATTTACTTGTCAGTCCCTGTCAGACAGTTGACAGGGACGTCAGCAGAAGGAGCGCATGTTCTCCTTATAATCCGACACATTTCTTTGGCGATGTCTGAGCCATATCCACTGAGCTAGGTGGCCCCTAACCCTCCCACACGTCTTGTCTGACGGCATGGCTTTGGCAAAGTCCTTCACCCCAACCCAATACGGAGCAAACTCAAGCAGGCATGTGTCCCTGGGGGGGCTGAGGCATAATCGTCTTTTGTATACTGTACATCTCAGCTCCTCTCGCTGCTTCTGAAGGAAAGTAATGATGACAACAAGCAGACCGTTTGCTAAACTGGTACTTTCGTTTGGTTTGGTCTGTAGTTTTGCTTTACTACACTAGCTAACAATTGACTTTGCAATACATCAGACTTGGGTGCCTCACTAGCTACCTCTGCTGCCTCACACCTGTATGGTCGCACGGTTCGGGGTTTCCAGTTCCACCTCTGCTCTGTTTGTGGTTGGGTTGTTTGGTATCGCGATGCCAAAAATTTTAAACGTCATGGTTCCGTTATTTTGCGGCTTTTGGCATTCGACGTAAATGTGCTGCACTTTTCTGTTACATTCATCGAAAAATGCGGCCCCTTTACGAATTCACACACGGTAAGCATGACGAATCTGTACTTAGTGGACAGAGGTTACACTGATGTGTCACATATATCAAAACACAGCGAAATTGTAGAGAACCGACTGTTTAAACTATACAACTAGCATGTAATAGGGAGATGGAAACCACCCATATGCTATGCATGTTATCCGTTGGCAACAACCTGCGTACAAGCGCAGTTGTAGAAGTGAGATGTATTGCATTAGTCTGCGTTCAAGCCAAACGAACAGGGTGAACTTGCTGACCCAAGAAGCCTAGTTTGAAAATGCGGCTACAAGACTTGTGTTGCTACAGGAGGCAACACAACAAACCTCACTGATCATCCTTCGCTTGGCCATCCTGATTTATCCAAGATTGACAGGTGTGCAGGATGACAGATGTAAGAAATGTGACACTAATGTAATGTAATTGATAATACGTTTTGAGCAAGTAGATGGTAATGATGAACAGAGCAGCTACATGCAAATATAAACCTGACTTTAGTTATCGATAAAGTTCTGTGATACCTCGGCCAAAATTAATCCCAGAATTTATACTTTTAATAGAGTCTAATTAATCTGTGTATATCTCACTAATAATGCTAAAGCTATATGCTTGATTATTGATGTTTCTTCAGTTCATGTGTAGGTCTGTAATTTCAAAGTAATTAAAACAGTTTTATAATGTTCATCTTACAGTAGAAACTCATAATCCCCACTCAACCGTCAAACTGCACACAGTGGGACTTCATGAAATACAAGGTTTTACTTCTGAACTCAGCCGCATCTCAAAGGTCTGACCGCTAATCTATGCAATTTGTATGTCCCTTCCTAAATTGTAGTTGACAGATAGTCGTGTGAATAAACGAGTAAATACTCCACAAAAAATTTAAGGAGGTTTTTTTTAATACACTTGGGGGTTACATATTTTATCCGTTTTTTCCCTTCCTGAAAATCACAGCACATGGTAAAGTTGCACATCCCATGCTCGACTTTGAACCTGCTTATACAATAAAAAAGAAAAGAGTGAAAAAGGGTCATTTTCTGTTTCAGCTGATCAGTCATTTCAGGCCTTTAATTTGTCACCTGCAGTATCGACATGGTTTCGATACCAAAGTTAACATTTCAGTATCCCTCCAGCAATAATGTGAGGAGTTTGCACCTTCTGCCCATGACGCCTGGGTTTATCCAGGTAGTCCAGTGTCCTCCTGCATTCCGTTAGCTAATTGGTTTCAATAAAGTGCCCACAGTGTATGATTGCGTGTGTGTGTGCCCTGCGGTAGATGGCATCCCACTCAGCTTCCTGTCCTTCGTTGCCTGGGATTAGCTCCGGACCCCCTGTGACTGTGTAATTCTTGTCTTATGACAAGCTGCTGGCTATCCTTAAACTGTGTCTACGAACTGTATCACCCCATCTTCTGAAGACGTTCATGATAAGATATCGCGTCAGGTGAACCTACAAAGTCAGGGAGCCAATATGGAGAATGCTGAATGTTTGTTAGCAAGCTTTTTTGTTTGTCATAAACAAATTATGTATGTGAAGATATGTGACTTCAAATGCTTGTGATATTTTTGGTGTTTAACCCTTTGGATGTTCTTTTGGTTTCTTCTTGTACAATTATATGCATTTGACTTATTGGTAAGATACCCAAGACCCCAAGACTAAGAAGAAATTCCAAGTCAAGGTTTTTGCTGAGAACACATGTAGTCTTAGAAGAAAGAATAACTTACCAAATGCCGTTTGAATGTCATTTTTAACCTCACTTTAGTTTGAAGTTCAAAACTGAAAACAGTTGAAGTGCTGAGCGTAACACATTTGTCATCTAACATGTTACATTAAAACTTGAGAATCACAAAAATTGAGTAGTATGTGCGTGTTTTGTGTTACGAGCACTTCTCTGTCAAATGACCCTGAGCGTACGATTTCCCACAGTGTTACACTTCAGCCTCATTTAGTCAAATTCAGAGGTTATTTTGGGAGCCACCACTGGAAAGCCCCCCAAGGGAAATATTAACATAAATGTAATACAGCAAAGGTTCAGGTTGATTTGACAGGAAATTACGTTGTATAATGAGTGGAGAGGACATGAGTTTGTCTGGATTGTTTTTATGGCTTCATTTTCTTTGCTGTTTTCATTTGTTTGTGTCTTAGGGATCACTAAACTTTGGATGCCTACTAATTAATTAGTAACTAGTAGTACATTAGTAGTACATTATAAATAGACTTCCAGTAGTCATTGTAAACTTCCCATGTATATAAACATGTTTATTCCTGGTAAGTGATTTGTCTTTCTACCTGTTCGAAAAACAAACCTTTGGTTTGTATTTTTTTTATGTGTTTTGTACCCTATATTTCATTGGTGAAGTATTATTGAGAGGCAAGTAAGCTTTAAACGTACACATTTTTTTCTGCTTAGCAAAGAAATGGTTTAACCACATGACTGAAAGACCCATAACATAAACTTAGGCATTTTCTCTTCAAGATGAGTACGGAGTGAGCATAACGTTAAAAGGTAAACAGTCTTCACCGTTGAGACTTAATGTTTCGCCTAAGTAATGAGTTCACTTCACTTTAGGCTAGCCATGCTGTTCTCATCGTTGGTCACAACTCAACGTTCTGGTCTGTGTCGCCCCTCCTGCGTCCCGAAGATGTTAACGGATCCGGGCTGGGCACGGGCGCCATCGTGGGGATCCTCGTCATCGTCTTCTTGCTGCTGCTGGTGGCCGTGGACGTCACCTGCTACTTCCTCAATAAGTGTGGCCTCCTCATGTGCATCGCCGTCAACTTCTGTGGCAAACCGGGGCCTGGCGCCAAGAGCAAAGACATCGAGGAGGGGAAGGCCGCCTTCACGTGAGTAGCTATCACCAAACACCAACCTGTGGATGTTTACCTGAGGAGCACTGCGTTCCTTCCCTGTATGACGACAAAGGCAAAGTCAGAAGTAAGATGTAAAATACGACAAGGGATTACAGACGTCAGCTCAAACGATCGATCGGTTGCTGGTTAACATCCCTCGCTCTAAGCTGCTTAACCTGGGTCTCGTAAGGTAAATAGCTAGCGGACTCAATATAAGTTGCTTGGAGGAACGTACCAGTTGAGCAACTCACTGTAAAAACGACAGCTTTTGCTACTGAGTGGCATTCCCGTTCAACAGGCATGCAGCTTGCAGCTTTTAGCTCTGGAATATTCAATATAATGATACCCATCCTGCCAGAGATCGTAGCTCTGTGAGATTCGACTGATGCCCATCTGTGGATGGGCTTCTCAGATTGAGATTTTCCATGCCCCTCACAGGAAGGACGAATCCAAGGAGCCCATTGTAGAGGTGAGGACTGAAGAGGAGCGCACGCCCAACCACGAAGGAGGCGGGCCGATGGAGCCCAATGAGACCACGCCCCTGACAGAGCCTGAGTAAGCCCCACCCCGGACCATTAGAGTAGCAAAGGCAGAATGAGCAGAAATTAAATCAGTATCAGATTTGTGAGCACATGTCAATTTCACCACCAGTTGATTTTAATGTATTTTTATGCGTGTAATATATTCTGTAACCAATTTCACATTGGGTAGCCCCATTATGATTATGATCAACTGCTGGAGATGGAGGCTGTTGAGTTACTTGTGGAAAACACAGGCCTCAGGTGGGAAAACACAAGGCCGGCCCGGCGACCACTCAGAAAATGAAGGGTGCTTGTCTGGCCTCAGAGCAGAGCATCATCGCATTCACTCGCGACGCAGAGGGTTTTTCCGCTGGGTATTTGGACAACAGGAAGGAAATTGGATTTGCATTGTTTCTTTTCCCGTCTCTTGAGCTATGCAGTGAGTTTATGTCAGCTGAGCCTTTGCGTGTTGTTGGCTGCCTCTGCTTTAACTCTGCTAACCACCTGGGGGTCTCCTGTGGGCGGGTGCTTCTATAACAGCATGTCACGCTCGCTCTGTCCCACCCTTTTCTCGCTCTCTTTCTCTTGCCGGCTCTGCGTTACGTTCTCTCTCTTCTCGTCCTGTTTCCCACAGGACCGCAGCCGACACCACTGCAGCAGTGGTTGACCTGCTCCCCTCTGTTGCCACTAACTCTGACACTGTCACTGAACCCTTCGGCACGGCCCAGAACAGTCCCGCTAGCGAGTCCACCACGCTTACCTCCAGCACTGCTGCACCTCCAGCCGCCGATGCCAAAGCCACTCCCCCTGTCCCCCAGTCCAGCACCCCCAAGTTAATCGCGACAGCCCCCACTGCCCCCGCTACCCCCTCCGAAGCCACTCCCACGGTGGCTCCCCTGGTCGACTTGAGCGACTCTCCTGCCGCCAAGGTAGCCAGCGGCAAGGTAGCCCCTGAGGTTGTGGGAAACCACACCCCCACGGCACCCACGCCGGCCCCTACGTCTGACCCCAGCCTCGCCCCCGCGATGCAGCCCACCAAAATCGACACCACGAAGCCCCCAGGGAGCGAAACGCCGCAGAGCGACTTGAAAAGCCCCCCTGAGTCCATCCTAAACCCCACTCCCCCTGTCAACGAGACCAAGCCCTCCCAGAACCAAGACTTGCAGATAGACGGAGGACACCTCCAGCCGTCAGACACTGACCTTGCCCTGGGCAAGCCTACTGGGTCCCCTGCAGACTCCACTGCTGTCCCCGCAGCAGCCCAGGACGAGTATGGCTTCCTTTAGATCTTCTCTATGTGTGTGTGCATCACTGCCTCCTTGTCTAACCCATGTCTCACGTGTCCTGTCTGCATTTCCTGTGTATTTAACGTTTTGCCGTACACACTAACTTTACCACTGTATCACGAGGACCTCAGGCACCTGTCACTCTTCTGTAGCTAACCCACTCCTCTCAGACACGGTTGGGGCACCATCAGGAAGCAAGCTGGAGGCTTCCTCTTCTGAGTGTGTCATGCAGGGAAGCATTCCTGGATACACGAGGCCACCTCGGCGTGACGAAACGTTAACCGTGACCATAGTCTTCCGTGTAGCTTTAGTTCATAGCCGTTATTATTTCATACTAAGCTCTGAAGTTCTTCTGTAAATTCTTATGGTAGGTTTAAGTAATCTTGGGAACATGTGCATCGGCTTATGAGGGCAGTGCTGCTTTGTCACCCGTCAGGTTACCACGCAACTAGCGCCGTGAGTGGTAGCCTGGAGTCTGCGGTTATCGCCAAATGGCAAGATACACAGGCTGTTTTTTTTTTTTAAACTCCTCATTTCACTTTAATTGGCCAGGGATAAACCGTTAGCCAGAGGTCAATCAATTGACATGATGAATTAAGCCCATTAAGTAAATTCTAGTTGCTGAGTTGTGCAGCTTAGCCTTTGCCGAGGAACTCCATCAGGCCATTCAGAGTTTCAGTGAAAAAATTGAAACCAGAAGTGCACACTTAGTAGTTTTAAAACCAAAAACTGTTTCGGAGCGAGGAAATCGACCCGATTAAAGAAAAGGAGAGAGAGAAGATGGAAGGCTATTACAGAATAAGATTGCTTTAGTCAGAAGCAGAGTGTTGTTTCCTGAGAAAGCTACATTTAGCACTGTGTTAGGATTGTTTTGGTGTCACGCTCTAATTCCGACCAGCCCTTTTATTTGACTAGAACTCCAACAACTTGGTTCGATTTGTTTGGACACTCAGACATGAATCTCTCGCGAGCCTCCGTCATTGTTCAGTGTTTCTCCAGCAGCCGAACCAATAAACAAACCTCTAGCCTGGTTAAATACGGAACAAGACAGTTTTAAATCGGTTTAGCCGTGACATATTCTTTTCCAGAGCAGCTAGTGGATTCTTCCATGGCCTCAGATACGGCTCCAGAACAGAATACAGCTTGAACAGATTGGATTTCTGGGTGAATTGCCTTTTGTTAGTTGCCTTTTTTTGTTTCTGTGTTGATCAGTGAACATCAGAATAGGGTATCAGTCCTTAAAATATTCCTACCAATTCAGTATCCTCTGTTTATATAGGGTAAAATTGGTTGATATTTCTTTAAAAAATATTGAATATTTTCTCTCTTCTTAACATACATGTCAAATGGAATATTCCAGTCATGCACACACGCTGGGTAAATCTCATTCTCTGGCATTTATCATGCTAATGCGAACATCGTTAAATGTAGATATATATGGGCAGCTGAAAGTCGAGACAGAACTCATCTGAAATGCTTACATTCCAAAAGTTGACTGAGTCCAAGGGTGTTGCCATTAAAAACATATCATAAACCTCACAAAACCCATGGAGAAGGTGAGGCTCCTTTCAATTCCATTTCTCAGAAGTCTTGCTTCCCGTTGCCCCTTTTGCATCCGGTGTCAGTATAAATTCAGAAAGTTATGAGTTGTTGGACGCTGGTACAACTCCAGAGGTGTCTGGATGGGAAAATACGGTTGTAAAATATTTAAAAGGTACATTGTTGTTCCTCCTGATTCCCTGTGAGAATTCGTTGGAACATCTCTTTCTCTCCGCTCCTCTCGCAAGTTTTATGTGAACTCTGGAGTGCTTGACTCAGCTCACAAATAAGATCATCGCTCAGTCATCATGGGACGCTGCCTTCTACACCCTTAGCCCTGCCATCCCTAGTGCTGTTGAATTTTGTGAGGACGTTCACTCGTTCCTTATGGTACTTTGCATGCTCAGCATTCTTCCTAAAACGATTTCCACCAATAATTAATGCATCGGATGCGACTGCATCCACTCGCCTGGGCCCTGACTCACAAGAGCAGCCACTGATCGCTCGGTGAACCCTGGCGTCCATCTTGCTGCTATTTCCGCCTTTCTGAGGGATCCCAAGCTATAGTAGATGACCTGATTCGAACTTCACATGACAACGGAAGCATTCAACATCTGAGGCCAAAAAAACAAAATCTCTGCCGTCGCAAGCTGCATTTTTCCATAGCCCATTTGACAGTTTTGCAGTGGATTTAAGTTGAAGGTCCTTTCCAACCTTGCAGTGCGGGCATCTACATTACTCGGTTTACACTGCCAGACAGTCTCAGCTGTGACAGCTCCATATGTGAGATCTTCTCAGTCTGTCAATGACATGTCCAGCAACAACTGGATCTGTACTTAAATATCTGAAATATCTGCATTTGTACTGTGACCAGTGTTGTCAGACTATGACAAATCCCTTCTCCAAAAATGTAGCATTGAGCTAACGATGCCATACACAGATTGTGTACTCAGACATGCCCATATGTCACATATTGTGGGCAATTTGGAGGGAAGTCCCTCGACTCTGGGAAGAGATCTGAGTTCACCAAGGAAGCATCTGGAAGCACAAGAGCCTGTTTCCTGCATTGTACGTTGACATAAATTGTGCTTCCTTTTTCTTTGTGTGCTAAGCTTGAAAGTGGAACACTTCTCCTACACATTTATTGTAAAAGCAATAAATGTGCATTTCCCTCTTAAAGGAGCCAATTTGTGGTTTTTCCCATTTGGGGATTGTTTTCCACTCACTTGTCTATCACATTTAGCCACTATGGCTACAGAGAATCCTCAGAAAACCCAAGAATGGGATGATTATATTGCCGGATTTTGCGCATGAATAGCTGTTCCTGCAAATCATATATGGCACGTTGAGTTGATAAAAACTAGAATGAATCTGAGTCAGGCCACCAGCCATCCATCTTTGTATTGGACAGTTGTAATGATGCTGCTAGATTATTCAAGTGTAATGTCGCCCCCGTGTGGTTGTACCAGCAAACTGTCGGGGGTTACTTCACACATTCAGCAGCTGTCTCAGTGTCTAAACCTCGCAGTCATGTAGCACCTGGCAAACTTCTGCGGTTTTTCCAGAAGTCGCCCTTATTCAGTTCCTCTGTCTCCTTTGCCACCCGCACGTCACACTGCATCCCTCTCTTAGATGTCCCTCTGCAGGCAGGTTCACTGCTGAGAGCCTGAGCCGGCTGCTCTGGGATCTCTCTGTCTAGACAAGGCCTGAGGTACATCCTCGCCTCAAAGAAGCAAGTTTTTTAAAAAAAAAGGCATCTCAGAGATAATCTCTCAGTGACGATGCAGTGCTGTGCCAACGGCGTTACTCACTGCGCCCGGCGCAGTGGGAGTCCTGCCCACGCTCAGCCAGGGTTGTGCGTCCTCTCTGATGCTACGAGGCGATGGAACGATCCGGCTAGCCGAGTCGAGGTGTCATCACACAGTTTGATGTGGGGGGCCATTCCAACAAGAGTGCCGAGTCCCCTCGGAGTACAAGAGTGCTGTGAAAATGGTGAGACCCAGATACTAAATTCACAATTCACATGCCTCATCACCCCTCCCAACTGGTGGCCTGTCCACTTACAAGGCCCCTCGCTAGGTTCATGGGTATCCAAAATGCTCCCTGGGTCCTGATGCACCCCAGGTTCCTGTTCCCAGCGCTCCTTCTTTACAAGCATTGGCAGACACTGTGGCTCAGTGGAGGTCTTGGTGGGAAGAGGCTCACTGCTGAGAGAGCCTGGATTAAGCAGCTTCTGACAGACTTCCAGACACCGTTCCAATTCCCAGCGCACAGTGACTCTTCAATTATGAGCAGGATTTTTCAGTCCACTTATCCGGAGGGCAAAAGCCACAATTGTCCCTCAGATAGTGTACTTTGAGAAGCAGAAAAGGGGGGATTTTCTTGTGAGGGTTTAATGAGTTAACATCAAATGGCCCTGACTCCAGTAGGCAGTGAAGCCGTTTCCATGACCACCAGCTTGCCGTACCAGCAGGAACCTCCAAACTTGAGGCATCAGATCACATTTTCTTCCCACACCTGTTCTTCTACAACCATGTCAGCCAGCTCCGGTTTCGGGTTGTTTCTCATGTACCAGCCCTGCATGCCGCATCATCGTCCGATCATCCTCTCCCTCTCTATACGTGCCTGCTCGTTTTCACCATACAAAAAGCCAGTCGAAATGTTGCCGTCACTTGTAGGTGTGAAAAATGTCTACCCGCAGTATGTTTTGTCGCACGGGTTCAGAAACGCGCCCTCCGTTGCGAGGACGATGAACCCGCTGTGACTGAAGAGGACGTGGTGCTTATGCCTGAGGGATTTCTCACGACGCCGTGCTTCTGTGCGTGTCTCCCTGGCAGGAAAACCACCCCGGCAGATGAGAAAAGCAAACCAGAGGAGACGGATGTTAAGAAAGACCCAACGGAGGTGAAGACAGACCCTAATGAAGCCGCTCAAACAAACGGAGACGAGGTCAAAGCGTGATCGTGTCGGGTGGGAGCGTGTCCGTCGCAGC
Source organism: Gymnarchus niloticus (assembly GCA_009936485.2). Lineage (NCBI taxonomy): Eukaryota > Metazoa > Chordata > Actinopteri > Osteoglossiformes > Gymnarchidae > Gymnarchus > Gymnarchus niloticus. Next base: position 13,114,517 of record JAACJT020000032.1, on the reverse strand, counting down.
TCTTCACGACGGCACGCCGCAACATCGAAATGAGATTACAAACGGTTTCTTTCTTCAGTGTCTTTTATGGGTTTTCAGAACAAGCGATGACTGTAGATCTGTAGAATGGAATAAGATCTTGTGCGCATCTTTTCCCCCCCCCCCATGTTCAATTTAATTTTGTTTTGTTTGTGTTTTTAACATTCAAAGGAAAAAAAAAAAAAAAAAAAGGCAAGATCTTGTATTTAAGTTCTGTCATGATTTATTGGAAGGAACCAAAATTGAACTTCAAGAGCACTCTTAGGGGGAATTGTGTGAGTGATCTCTCTCAAGTGGAACGACATCTCAGTCAGTCGCAGTAGATTACCGGGGGGAAATTTAGCTTTATCTGACAACAATGCCTTTATTTTGTGCACATACACTATTTCCAATTATGTCTGTACTATTATGTGCCGTACAGCCACATTTATTTTCACTGCTAATGGGTTGTTTTAATGTTCTTTTGTGTTAAAAGATTATGTGCGAAAAGAACTGCCTTTTATTTTATATATTTTTTTAATCATCATTATTTTGAGTTATAGGATTAGCATGCTTGCTTGGCCAAAAGAAGTTTCCGTTTTTTGTTTTGTTTTTTTTTTGTTTGTTTGTTTTTTTTCCATTTTCAGATGTTTACACTCATTTTAGTCTTACTTCCCCGTTTTGAACACGGTTTGATTTAATGCAAACGCGAAAAAAGAAATGAAGGCACAGCAGGCTGACACGTCAAAAAGAGTCTGGGTTTGGTGGTTTGATTGCAACGTGAAAACTGTTTGAATTGGCAAACATAGGAAAACCTGCTCTGTGCCAATTGGTTATTCAGCATTTTGCCCCAAACCCTTACAAATTGACCTGTTCCTCAGAGAGGTGTTCGGGGGTGTGGGACTTGGGGAGGGCAGCCCATTGGCTGGCGGGGAGAGGTGGGTGGCTCCCTGGGATGGCAGCCCTCCACAGTGCTACGTTTGACAGCATCGCAGGTCAAGGAACAGTCATCCAGGATCAGGGTCCAGTAGCCTACCAAGAGAGCCCTAAGAATGGCTAAGATGAACCAAAATTGCTTGTTTTATATCCCAAGGTGTTTACCATCACAGTGAGCTTAATACAGTGTCTTCAAATTGACCCCATGTCGCAAGTGTGAATCAGAAATCTGTAAAAACAAAAAAAAAAGTGAACATAATTCTAGAGTTTTTAACCTGTCTTTATGCATATAGAGCAAAACAGATGCCTGAACAAATTCATTGTTTAAGCCATAGTGCTCCGGTGTGGACGTGGACGTACAAAACGCTCAGTCAGACCTTTTGTACAGGATGTTTCTCCTTCTTTTAGACTGCAAGCTTGTGCAACTGTGAATGCGTGAATATCCTAGTGTGAATAAAAATGTGTTCTTTGTCATAGAATAATAAAAAAAAAAAATCTGCATAGCTTGGTTGTGAAAGGTATAGCGACTAGTTCAAAACAAAATGTTCTGTGAAAAACAATGGCAGCAACAGACGAAAAAAAAAAAATTGGGGGAAACGGTGCCTTCGGAAAAAAGAGTCATTCTGGCAGTCCTTTACGTTCAGCGTTCGCCTGAAACCGCAGAGAGGAAGCTCGGGTAGCTTGAAGTTCTATGTCCAGGCTGTCATTGTCACTCCGTGTCAGCAGCCTACAGGAAGGTTAACACCATGACTTGTTTGAAACTTTGAATTCCAGGAGGAGAAAAACACACAAAAACAAGGGAAGAGTAACTACTGTGTCATGTGGCTTGATGTGTTTTTGCAAAGGCCTCGTTTACAAAGCAAGGGTAGGTGTAGCGTTCAAAATACACCTATACAATATGCAAAAAATTTAAAATGAATAGCATAAAAAAAAGAGGAGCACCGTTTAAGAGCAGGATCTATACGGGCCGGAGGGAGTGACCATTGATCTCAGCCTTAAATGAACAGGATGCAAACTCCCAGCTGAAGGGTCACGACCTTTACCCTCATTGTATCAGTCCGTTGCGACAGGCAAAGCATGCGGGAAAAGTTAGAGAGAAACAAAAAAAACCATCCAGACTTAAGAAAACAGACAAAAATCACACAAAAAAATTTAAACAAATATTGTGTTATTTGAACAAGCATGCAGAATTACACAGACTGAATCTTGGGTCTAGATTTATATCATTGGTGTTCAAGCTGAGATTGAATTACAGTTTGTGAAATCTGAAATCATGAAGGCTTTCTTTGTTGTATGCTAATTCAGTGTTCTGTATACTGTTGTCTGGTCAGGACATTTTTACATAATTGGCATCAAATGCTTTTACTCTGTGGATGTATGTCATTCACAGTGAAGTGGGGGGGGGGACTTCCATATGGAATGATCACAAAAGAAGCGATGCTGATGTTTCTGATGATGGATGGGAGACTGCTGTGGTTTCGACTTTTTTCACTCAGCAGGCATAAACGTGGGACCAAGTTCTTTGTGAGTTTACATGAAACTTTAAATCAGTATATTGTGCCATGAGGGAACTTATAAAATGAAACCCACTAAGTCAGAACATATTTTAGGATGGAGAAAACTTTGCCGATAGTAAACCAGAAGGTTTTTGGTAGCAAATTAGCCTCTTTAACCCATGCATTTTTGTGAGATATGGGCCTTGTCTCGCTACAAAAGGCTGTGTCACTTTCCCAGAATCCTCCATTGTCATTCCTACCCAGTATTCCCTGCTTTGGGGCCTACTCTCTTATATACAGATTTTTACTAAGTGAAACATCGGTACCACCTCTCTTTCCACTGTCACTGGTGTAAATACTGAGTACTAACCGAAAACATTTTGACTTTGCATTCTGTCAGAAATACCTGTGTTCAATAAAAGTAAAAAAAAAATACATATATACTTGACTGGCTACATTTTTTCAAATGCTGAAATATGTACTTCTGATTAAATATGCATATTTATGCACAGTTTATTATTATTGTTGTTGTTGGTACATGGTGACTCAGTGGTTAGCACTGTTACCTGTCACTTCCAGGATTGGGGGTTTGAATCCCACTTCCACTCTATGGAGTTTGCATGTTCTTCCTATGCTTCTCACATGTCCGCTAGGCACCCTGGTTTCTTGCTGCAGTCCAGAGACATGTGTTGTAGGCTGATTGGCATTTCTAAATTGCCTGTAGGGTGTGAGTGCATGGGTGACTGCGTCCTGCAATGGGTTGGCAGCCTGTCTGGAGTGTCCTATGCCTCGTACCCTAAGCTGCCTGAGATTGGCTCTGGGGGACCCTGCACAGATGAACTGGTTTGTAAAATGGATGAATTGTCATTAAATTCACACGAAGTACATTGCATTTTAGTTGTATATATGTAACCCTAGTGTAATAATATTTACCACTAGGTGGTGCCACATCAAAAATGTGTTTTTTAAGAAGAAAGGAAAAAGAGCCATTATTGCACAATGCCTGAAGATGGTAGCAATTAAACTGCAGTAAAATTTATGTCGATTACAGGACATGACTTCCCAAGAAAAAGACCAAAAAGTAAGAATAAAAATCATAGGTCACATATGATTGGTTGTTAAAGCTGCTGTTACAGCTACCGGAATGACCTACGTGCAAATTAGGGCGACGCAATATGCATTTACATTTAGCGGACTGATTGAAGTAGCGTTTTTGTGTGGCTGATCGTTATGTTCCCTGATTATACAATTCTGAGGATAAACAAACGACCACTGAGGAGAGGGAATTCGTGTTTTAATCACTAGTTAATGGGGTATTTAATCAATAGTACGGTTACCTTCATTTATGGAAAACCGTCCTTAACATGTCTCGTAGTAAATGAACTGCTGCATCCTGGTGAAATGCATTATAATAATTATCAGTAATTAACGAGCATGCGTTTCTATACCATCCTTCCAGTGCTGGCTTTGAGAGCGTCACGCGGCCTGCAGCTCAGATATGTGGCTCAGGGACGTAATCAAGGTTTTTGTGGTCCCAGTTACACCCCCGTCTTGATTGTTATTAGTTTGCATATGAAAAGGGACAAATTATTGCTCTTTTGTAAAATCTTTATTATAATTCAGCCATGCACCTGAAGTGGGGAGCTATAGTTACTCTACATGCTGATTGTTGCTTGTTCTCCTTTAGTTGATCCTATTTGTGTAGTTGAATAACTGCGCCACGCTGCACTTCAACGTTGCGCTAAACCCTCATTATCCTGCATCGCAATAAAGCTCTTCGATTACCTCACGATTTAGAATCTGTTTCTTGATTTGAGTCCACCTACCACCGGCGCGGGAACCCCAGTGTAACGTTTGCTTAATTTGTCATTTTTTCTGCATGTGCCATGGACTCGTCGAATATCATGAAATTTCCCTTTTCGCCAAACAGTTAAACGATTTATAAGTTGTTATAATAAATTTAGTTTTTATATAATTTTAGGTAAAAGAGCCCATGGTTTCCTTGTAGGGTTTTAGTGGGTTGCGTGAACCAAATTCATAGTAAATAAGCAGTGTGGCCACACGATGGCGCTGTTGTACAAAGGCGCTGACCTTGTCTGACGTCAGCACCTGAGTTCTGTCATTTTCTATTTTCTTTCGCGCTTTTAAAAAATAAAGGTGCATCTAGAAATTTCATTTAACCGAACATATTTTGGCATATTGTTACAATGGAACATGCATGTGTAGTGTTACCCATTTTAAATTAAATGGTAGCGTATTATGTGAAGTGGCAGAAATTAAACTCAAAAACAAGAAAAAAAAACACGGACTTATTCCCTTTGAAAACAACTGTGAACCGGTGGGAGGTAGAACATGGTTGACTATGTTTCCATAGCTACTCATCCCCAATACTATGCGTTATTCATTCATTCATTCATTTTTGAGGCACTCGATAAGCAAGAAATTAAGTTTCAAATAATCATTCACTGAAGGTAAAGTATGTAGCGCCATCTGGCTAGGTGCAGAAAACGAATTAACTTAGTCACTCAATCAATCAATTAACCAAATTTAATTGATAATTGATACAATTAGACTACACATGTCCAGGCTTGATTACTGCCAGCCCTAACGACCATTAAACAGAACCTTGTCAGCAATGTACTGTACAGGAGTCTAAAATGTATCAGTAAGTTAAATGCTATGATCCAGTCCAAAGAAATCCCAGAACATACTTAACAGAATTTTATTGAAATATATCTGTCTGGAAATCATTGCTAAGCCATTTCTGAGGAATAGTCTCTGAACCGTGGTGAAAACTTGGAATCGTGATCCAAGTTCCCAGGAGTGCCCAGGCCGCCAAAATTCCTCCAAGTGCACATTGACGACTCATCCAGGAGATTATAAAAGAATCCAGACCAACATCTGTAAAACTGCAGGTCTCATTCCTCTAACCAAAAGGAGCATAAAGGCTCATTTCACATTTGCCATAAACATTTTGATAACCCCAAGCTTTTCAGGGGAAATGTTCTGTGAATTGAGTCAGAAAAAGTGCATTTTTTAGAAGAAATGGGTTCTGTCACAACTGGTGTAACGCTAATACAGAACATCACACCAGCAGTCATACTGGTGGTAGAGTAATGGGATGCTTTGCTGCTTCAGGGCCCAGGTGATTCGCCATGATTGATGGAACCATGAATTCTGCTCTTTATCAGAATAATCTGACCAAAAATATCTGGTAACCAGTCTGATGCTAGACAACAATCTGACACACAAGAGCAAGTCCACCTCTGAATGACTCAAAAGGAATAAAATCAAGGTCACCTAGTCAAAGTCCTGACTTGAACCACAATGAAATGCAGTGGCAAGATCTTTGAAAGGGCAGTTCATGCTCAAAAACCCTCCAATGAATTAAAGCATTTGTGCAAGGAGTGGGCCAAAATTCCTCCGCAGTGATATGAAAAACTCATCTCCAGTCTTTGGTTAGTTGCTGCTGAAGGAGGCTCAGCCAGTTAACTTAGCTGATGTTAGCCAATGCTTTTAAGATGAGTGATACATCAGTTGAATAAGATGTTTCATTTGTTGCGGGAAAGAGATCATTAAACTCTTTTGTTTCCCCTGGTTTCCCTGTCTTGTTACATTTTACATGAAGTTCCTGAAATCCATTTATTGTGATAAATACAGGACTTCAGAAATACTTTTTCACAACACTACATGAGTTTGTTTAGCAAGTAAATTTTGGTTAGTTTACACGCTGCAGTGTACTGACCGGGATAAGCAGATTGGAATGACGGATTTCTGTAACACGCAAATTTTGGTGGCTAAATAAATGTTTCTTTCTTCCACCAGATGGCAGACTTGTACCGTCCAGCGGTCTCATTCCTCTTCGCTTTCTCCTGCGTGTCGTCTACACTTGACCACCTCGTCTCTTATCGCGGGAGCAGACACACAATTTGAAATGCTACAATTTGGACGCATTGCTGCAGCACTGTTAAAATTACATCATGTAGTTCTGGGATGCTGGTCCCTTTCCTTGCTTTGGAAAGAAAATTATCACAGGTTTTGCCATTAACTTGTATTGTAAGTTATATACATTTCCCCTCTCGTAAATACTGCAGCGACAATGGCGTTAACTAATTCAGAACGTTTATGCTAGAGTGTAGGTTCAAATACTTTGTCTTTTGTTCTAAAAAAAAAACCTGTTTACGTGCACTGTCGAGTGTGTCATAATCCTGAAATGAAACGGTTTGCTTTTATTTGTAGTCTCTGCCTGATGGTGTGGGTATTTCGCTTTGAGAGGCACACGGTTTGCGACGCTAGAATCCCTTTTGGTAGAGATGAGCTTAGATGTCATGGGAACGGGTGAGATGGGGACTACCGTCTGCAGAGGTTGCAGATCAAGCTTTTTTGACGTTTTTGCTTTACCTTAAAGATATTGTTTAACTAAATCCCCAGAAATCTACTTGGGGGATGGCCACAAACTTTCATATATTGCATATAGTAATGTTCCGTAAATTGATATACTATGTGGACTTGGCTTTCACGTTGACTTGGCACCACAAGGGTCACAGAACCTTTCTTTAGCATGTTGGGTCTCATCTGTGGGTTTCTTCATGCTGGTTGTCCAAGCCCCTTCACATTAGTCCTGGAACTGATATTAGTCCTTTGACATTAGTCCTGGTGCTGGACTTAATCCCTTCGCATTAGTCCTTTCACATTTGTCCTAAAACTGGTATTAGTCCTTTCACATTAGTCCTGGTGCTGGACTTAATCCCTTCGCATTAGTCCTTTCACATTTGTCCTAAAACTGGTATTAGTCCCTTCACATTAGTCCTGGTACTGGAATTAGCCTTTTTCCTTTATTTGCCTGCATGTTCCATTGCTGTATGTTAATTTTCTGTCCTTGCTGAAGGACCAGTAGTGAGCCTTCAGAGTCACTTGTTGCGGCAGGTGCGGGGGGGATGGGGAAGTCTTTTTTAGCTCAGCCTCCAGTGGGAAAAGGGACAGCGATTAGTAGCGGAAAAAAAAGAACTTGGCCGAGGCACAGCAACTCATCCGTGGGATTTAAAGCATCATGAGCCGCGCTTGATAAAATGCAAGCGCATGTCCGCCGCAGTTATTCCAGGTCTGTGTTAGTCTCAGTCGTTTCCCAAGATGCAAGTTGCTGATAAGAGCAGGATGAAAAGCCACCCCCCCCCCACTCCCCTCACCGAACACGGGTCACATTACCCATCAGACGCTGCCCCTGCCAGCATCGGTGAGCACCGTCCTTTTTGTGAAGTACCGTGGCTTGTTCCAGCACCATTTCCTGGATAACCTACGTCAGGACACAGGTTGTTATCAGACAGCGAGAGAAAGGGGCGCCTTTAATATTTCCTGGTGGGTAACGAGGCATAGGGCTGACAGCCAAGTGCAAAAGAAGAAAACTGTCTCAAAAACAGGGGAAACGATTCTTTATAGAAACTGAAATTTAAAAAAAAATCTAATAAAATGTATTTTTTGACTATTTCCTAATCCAGCTGGCATGTCTCATGCAAGTCCAGTCAGGTCAGTATGTAAACATTTTTTCCATCTTTCAAGGCACTTATGTGCTTGATTTAGCTAATTAACAGCATAACTGTTCATTTAGTTATTTTTTTCTCTCCATACCAGCATTATTAGTAGACTGAAGATAACTACCATATGAGAAAGCAGGGCTCTCTACAGTGCATTAGTTTTAAGTTTAAATCTAACCACCTAATTGGAGGAAGCAACACACAGCTGACATGCTAATCTGTTGTTTAAAGGTGTGTATGGCAGTTCCAAGGCATCACGTGATTAGGATAGGAGATCAGTTGATCTCAGATCCATTCCCCATGCCATTTATTTTTCATACACGTTTTATTCACCGTCTTTCTACTAAAATTTCTATTAAAATGATTTTACCAACCAAAAATCTTCTTTAAAATGCCCTGTATTATACACACAAGCTAAGTAGAGGTTATGTACTGAATGACTGGGGTTGAAGTATTGTTTTGTTTTGTATTGTTGAAGTATTGTTTTTTTATCAGGATTTAGTCATAATATCTGGATTACAAAACATGTTATAAGGGCAAAATGAGGTCTTCATTAATACCACTCCCTCTTAAAATGATATTTTTATTCTGTCAGCACGCCAATTCCGAGGGAGCCTGAAGAAAATAGAGAGGTAGAGAGGGAATGATGGGGTTTTTTTTAAAAATATTTCCCAAGGTTGCACATTCTTGGGGGGGGGGCATGTAGAGGGCAATGGCTTTGGCTGAACAATGGGCTAGAACGCTGCCACGAGTCAAAAAGTCAGCAAGAAAGTACAGAGCACACAGATGTTCTGTTTGACAAATAGATGCATCTCAATCTGGGGCCCTCACCTGCCCAGGTGCTGAGTCTGGTGGTAGGCTGCTCTGAAATGACTGTCCTTCTATATATTTATTTATGTACAGAACGCCCCAGACTAGAGCAATCTACAAGTGTCAGTTCTATACTCTGGACCACCGCCACACACGCTCTGACCAAACTGGCACGATCGATTAATTCAGCCTTCTATGGCATCTTGACCCTTTAATGAAAGCGGCTTTGCAGTTGAGCTCCTAATGAATCCAAAAGCGGGGTAGATGAACACCCCTCCTCCCGTTAAAAAAACAAAGTCCCTCCCAATCTGCGCATATTAAATAGCTTCTCCTCTACCTGATTTGGTGTCATTAGGGTGGGGAGCAGGAGTGACCAACTGATCAGTCATTTTCCTGGTCTTTTCGCGTCGGCACCGTTTACAGTAGATTTATGGCCGGAATGGGAGTACAGGACGAGACACTGATATGCTTGGACGCTTAAAGAATCCTCCAGCCGTGGTGTCACTGTGCAAGGTGAGTTGAGATGAAAAGAAAACAAGCAGTGGCCTGACGGGGATTAGCTGGGGGGCAGCAGAGCGGGGGGGGGGGGGGATTCCCTGTGGATAGCTGTCCCGTTTTCCCAGGGCCACTGTAATATGATTACTTTGTTGTTGCCAATCGGTCCAGTGGTTAAGCACTAAGGAGGTGTGGGATTGGCTACCTCCAAGGTGAACAATAGGCAGAGAGAAGTTCGGGGGGGGGGAGTTTGGAATTCTGCTCCACTGGGAACAGCTGGGTTCTTACACTCAAGGGGTTTGGGGGGGGTGGCTGAAGGAGTGTGTGGGGGGGAGATCCCTTTTCTTCTCTGAGTCTCAATGGAAAGCAGCTGTGAGGAGTCACACATCGGTCTGGCGGAGGTGGGCCGTGGCAGGGGGTGAATGGGGGGGGTAGATTGACCATGCTCCACAGAACTCCCACATCTCCTTGGTTGCCTCACCTGCTCTTTCCTGGTTTTGCCCCATGCTCTACCACACTGGTCCTCACTGGCTGACTCAGGTCACTCTACTGAGGCGCTACCTTTAGGCTTTGAACCTTGGTCCATACACTCTTGCAGACGGTATGTACCCAAGTGCAGTTTAATATTCGAGCCGCATTCTGAAAACCTACCAGAAAGTTCATTTACCCTGAACCCAAGCCAAGAACCTCTCCAAAAAAATACGTGGCCCATTAACTTGGACGGCAATGTTCTTGATAGGTTCCTCTCTCCCAGATCACTGCTAAGTTTTAATGTAAATTCGAGCAATTAGCGATTAGCTTCATTTTTTAAGATGTAGCCAAGGTGTACCAGCCCACTGATCTGAGGCGTGTTTACACATTTGCCTGGCCTCCCCGTCCCTGTGTCGTCTCTGAAGCAGACCAGCGAATCTCTGTGCCGTCCGTTTGATTATCTCATCATTTATCATTACCGCCATTGTTTTTTTTTTTTTTTTTTTTAACTGTAGTGAATAATCGAGCCGGTGCTCACCACGGAAACAAAGGCCTCTTGAAGCCCACAAACACATGAAAGAAAGTTTATAAAATTTCCTCTGAATAGGAGCCGTGGGGAGCTGGTTTTAAAAGGGTTTAGCATTCAGCCTAACCCTCTCCGGTCCGCGGACCTGCCGGGCCTTTGAAAAGCAGCCAACCTTCCCAAATGGCTGGGACCGGGACCTCGTTAGCCCAAAGAGACGCGTTCCGAGACGGATGGCAGGCCTTTGTGGTGCATTGGCCGCTGCTCCGGGTAGAGGTTAATGTTCACTGACAGTAATGCTTCTACCTGGGACAGTGCAGAGCAGACTGAGAAAAGGTCGTGGGTGAAAGCCAGAGTGTGGGGGAGGGGCTCCGGGTTTGGGGGGGGGGG
>JAACJT020000032.1:13079474-13103617 GCA_009936485.2 Gymnarchus niloticus | reverse complement strand
GGGGGAGAAGGAGGGAAGAGGGGGGGGGTAGGGGGGAAGGGAGGGGGGAAGGGGGCGGTTAAGGGGGGGGGGGGGGTCAAGCAGGAGATCGGAAATGAAAAAGCAGACGAGATTCAATTTTAAATATTTGTGATTTGTATTTGATATTTCCAATCCAATACCAAGTAAGTGCATTAATTAATCATCCACATATTGTTATATACACCGGGTTTAAAAATAAATTTTTTGGTAGAAATACACCTTGAAGAAAATTGTAACAAAGCGTGTTCTTGATTTCCCACCACACACGTTTTATGGACTTCTAATGTACCTTGTAACACAGGCAACAAATCTGAGTAATGTTCAGATTTATATGAACATCAGACAGCAAAGTCAGGCACCGGTCGAGTTAAAAATGCTGACATAACACGCCATACAGTTAAAGTAAAGGGTTCAAAGCGTCGTCCGCTAAATTTCACACAGGCCCACAGCCGTTCAGCCAAAAATGATCAAAATCAGCTCAGGATCAACATAGCTATTGCAGAAATATAACAGGTTTAGATTGTTTTTTTAACATGGTGCATAATATGTAACGTAATCCTGAATTGGGTGGTGTAATTTTTAAATTTTATTATGTTAAATGTTTTATTTTGATGTGTGATTGTCTTAAATTCAACTGGGACGTTATCAGTTTGCTTACGGAAACGTTCTTTTTCCTAACCTAAATTAAGATTCCTGTCGAGAACTAATAGCAGTGCGAGGTAATGGTTTAAAGGAAGATGGAACACGGGGAAACGTACCAGTTAATGATGTGTGTAGAACTGAAAGTTCCTCTTCTGTCACCCGATTTCATCGAGAGTGCAGCTGAGTACGTTTGAATATTGTTGCCTCAATCCTACATTATTCATGAAAGAAATAATAATTCCATAATTAATAATTAGACTGTGAGTAGAATGGTAAATGTTTCATGGCTCTTGCCGCCGGCCTCGCTGTGGTGACAGAGTGACACTGCTCCTGTAGACGGTGACACCCGGGTCTCGTCTCGGACTCAGTGAGATGATGCGTGCAGACATGCCAGCTGGGTCACGGCCCCAGGGCTCACAGAGCGTTCCGCTCTTGTCTTCCTCCCCAGAGCTTCCTGTCTTCATCTTCCTCACTATCTCTTTATTTTCCCTTGTGCTCACTCCTCCTCTTTTTTCCTCTCTCTCTCCCCCCTTCCTCAGTCTCTCTTTCTTCCAGTCTCCCTAATTATCCATTCTTCCTGTCTATCTTTCTCCCACATCCTCTTCCTCCACTTCTTTCTCCCTATGTCCCTCCCCTCCTCTTTATCCCAAACTGTATGCCCCCCCTTTTTACCTCAGTCTCTTTCTTCATCTCTCCCATTCCTTTCTCCCTCCATCTCTTACCCCCTCTTCTTCTTCTCTTTCTCCCTCTCCTTCTCCCTCCCTCTCATCTTCCCCATCTCTTTCTTCATTTCTCCCACTCTCTCTCTCTCGCTTTCTTTCTCCCTCTCTCTCTACTCTTCCGCCATCTCTTTCTCCTTTTCTCCCACTCTCTCTCCATCATTAGCTCTCTCTCTCTCTCCTCTTCTCAGATGGACACTCTGCTCTTCTCTAGTGCCCACAATGCCAGTCTCATCTCCCAGGGAGTCCTTGAAGCTGCCAGGGCCACTGCTGCTGCCAGGCTATCAGTTGCACATCTCCCACCACTGCTGAAATTAGCCAAATGGAGCCTGCAAAGTGGCACAGGAGAGCCAGTGAGAACGGGAAGGGGAGAAGGAGCAAATTATCAAGGCTTGTTCCCCACAGCCCCCTGGCATTTGGTGATGTCACATGACTCACAAAAGAGTCACCCGTTGCAGTCTTTGTAGGGAGCCCCCTAGAGGCAGATGTCTCACCGCTGGGTATAGTGTCACAAAGTGAGTGCAATATTAACACAGATGCATATAGTTCTTGGTGTTTTCACGGGCAAATCATTTCAGATGGCGTACTTTCACCATTATGGCACCTGTGCTCTGGTTTAATGGTCACATGGTCAGAGCAAAGGCATATTTTCAGTGTTGCCCTGTTCTAATAGACCAAGCTCTTCAGTGCAGAAAACAGTGTTTGCAGTAATGGCAGCTCTACTGAAAAACCAGTTTAGTTTATGCCATAAATCTGGCTTGGATCAGTTCCAGTTAAATCAGATTGATTTTACCGCCCAAGGTTCGCACGTGCGTCTCGCTTCCTGTTAGATCAATAGCCCACGGTCCTGTCAATGGCATGTTGTCGACCGTCCTGTTTTCCCTCAGCACCTCACGTCAAGCTGCAGAACAGTGACAGTGAAAAGCCGGCGAAGGGACACGGTTAAACAAGCCGCCTGACTTCTCAGAGGTCCGGCCAGACCAGCAGATGAGATGTTAATTAATACTGAAACGCAGGGGATGCCTTTGGGACGGAGAGAGACCTCCAGACATCAGGGGGCGACCACAGCTCTGAGCATCATGGCCAGCCAAAGTGGGCTGCAGCTGAATTGTCTGCATGAGTGTGACACGGTGACTCTCTCTCAGGATGTCCCTGTCAGGACATCAGACGGGGAGCAGAGTTACGGCTGCCACTTGGAATATCTACAGGTGTTCTGATAGTTGCCTTTCAAGTGCAACTTGGGTCCCAGTTCAACAGCTCTACACCTATGATACATCGATTCGGGGTCGTTGAGCTGTGATTTGTGGGGATGCGGCTCGCGATGGGGGCAAAAGCGCGGGAATTCCCGTGGAGACTTGCTACTGGCTGCTGTTGATATTGAGCCCCGCTTAGACGTTTGCCGGGTGTCACGTGTGCACACATGCTCCCACGCACGCAGCCCTGTGCCGTCATCGGCGTTTGCCGACTGTTGACAGAGTCGCAACACAAACCGGCTGGCCAGACAGACAGATGCAAGCCTGCGCCCGGTTCCACCCTTCTCCCTTATCAAAGGGAATTTTAATCTTTGCCACACTCGCAGGAACACCGTCACTTGTCACACTAGAAAACCCACCATGCCATTTGACAGTATGCTAAGTGGCTCTCTCCCCGACTTGATCTCAGCGGCTTGATCCTGTGTCGATATTTTCATTTTACAGGTTTAATTTCCTTTCAGTTTTATTAACTCATTATGAGAGGCACTGTAAAGATTTTCCCCCCAGAGCATCACTAACTACATTGATTACACACCCCCTTCTGAATTCAATATTAGGCGATAATGAAAGCGGAATTACAGTGGTCATTACATAATTATCATAGATTGTGCCCCAAGGAGGTTTAGCAAAGGAACAGGCCTAAACATTCTGCAAAGTAAGGAATTTGTTATCAGGTAAAAATTCAATGCCGTTTGACAAAATTTACCATAAATACGTGTCACAAAATTATCAAAACTCTACAGTTAGACATATATTTTAATCTGCCATATCTATAATTCCCAAAGATGTATGTGAAAGTTCAGGTTTCTCACTTTGATGAATACTTTGCCTGACAATAGCTTTGTAGTGTAATATGTGTGATAATTAAAATTATTAAATGGCTTAATCTGGGTTCTATAAATCACAGTAAGACAACCATATATTAATTTGATGCTTGAATTTCTGACCTTTAACATTTTGTTTGAGGAAAAAATGTATTTGAAGACATCTCCATTCTTGATGTCAGAACACACAAGACGAACCTTGAACCCATGCGTTTGGTCGGGACGTCTTAGGATGACGCCTCTCACCCCCGCTTACTGCGGCATCCGGGGCTGGTAAATCAGAGGGTCATTGTGACAGCATTTACACTCTTCTGGCGAGAACATGGCTGAAAACAGATCACCTTCAATAAGGTCCTTCATTAATAAGTGATCTGCCCAAAACAAATAGGGGCAAAATTTATTTATACAAAGGACTTTGTTATTTTTCCACAGCAAAAGAAAACTCCCAAGGCTTTTAATAAATAAATCATTGATGAGGCAATTAGCTCAACTTCTTGCTGAATACCACCCCCAAAAAAAATAAATAAATAAAAAACCAGACTGATGCTTGCAGGATTCCACTTAAAATCAAATGGAAAAGTGCATTCAGCTGACATCCTTTTTTTGACAGAGAGGAAGCGTGACATTCCAAATGAGGAACTTCCACCGAACCGCTGCGATGAGCAGGCAGCCCCACACAAAAGGACCTGCTGTACATGGGATTAAAATCTGCAACTGGTGACCCCCTGGGACTACCCCTTTTACCCTGGGCTTCCCCATGCCTTCCCACAAAGTGGGCAAAGAAGGAAAGACACTCGACCCAAGTCATGTGGCAAAGGTGACACCCAGCTGACGGCAGACAACGGGCGGTATGTGGAAAATTTTGACCTTGAAAGGCGGAGGGCACCACACACGATAGCCTGGTGGCCAACCAAAACCATCCCTGGGAAAAGATGGCTTTTGGTGACAAAAACCACAGCATGCTCCCAAATGCCCAAATCATAGATTTTTCTCCACTTTCCAAGCCACTCGTTTTTGCCATTCCCTCGTGAAGCTGTTAGCTCCTGGATGCCGAGGCTGTGAGCTCAGACTCCGACATTCCAGATACCCGTCACCCGAAACCAACAGAGATCCTGGCATGGTTCCTATTCCACGGTCAGTGGAGACTTGTATTGATTAAAAGCCTTCTTGACGGGATCATCTTGTCACCTGACTAAATAGGTAAAGGCCCAAGACTCGAAGGGGTAAATATGCCTTCAGTAAATAAAACAACTCAGTCAACATGACCAGTTCACCCATTAACCTCAAGGAGAGAAAAACCCATTAATTAGAAATGACAGTAAAACCAGGAGGGGATACATTACAGTCTTGTAAACAAACGCTGAAAAGGATGAAACAGACTCCCAAGAGAGCAAACCAAATGTTAGCATTCTGTATTAGAGACCAGAGTTTGCCTTATATGTCAGACAGAAATATTTTTTTTGTGATGAATTTTGCCACTGATCCAAAACGAACGTTTTAAACCTACTGGATGTCCTCTTGCGTAAGTTGTATTTATTGAAGCAGGAAATCATCCGGTAAGAGTAATTTATTCATAACTTGACCTGTGTGTTTTTTAATGTAATGTAATATGAGTGCTACAGGAAAATCAAAAGAAAATTTAAATTATTTTTCTGAAAAAATATATAGAGCTTCCATCTAAAATAAATGTTAAAAATTGCAATTCATTTTTAAATATTTGTGTATAATAACACAGTAAAACTTTATAGCCATATAAAAACCAAAAATGTTATGTTAATTAAAATGTACAATTGAACTTGACTGACTGCTCTGGCTGAATGAAAAGGTTTCATTTTCACTTAACCTTATATAGTGCCATACACAACATACCTACCACCAGAGCTATAAACAGGAGTTTGGAAGAAGAAGCCGTACTTTACGCTTGTTGCGGAGGCAATATGAAATACTGCTGATTTTAAAAGCAGCCATGTGGGCTTGCTTTAATTTTAAGAAATTAACCTGCAACCTGCAATCATTAAGGTCGACACAATAGCTTAGTCATATGCATCTGGGTTACAATACAGGCATGCTAGTTAAGTAGATTTAAAAAAAAAAAAAGAGAGTCTAAGAAAGGGGTCTTAGTTGGTGCATTTTGGGGAGGGGATTGTATATGGGACTGAATGTACCGAAGGTCATAAGTGAGGGTGAGAGGGCAGATATGCAGGGCCCGCCACTCGAGATGCCCCAAGGATCACAAGAATCAAAGGACTCCATTCAGGCCGGTGTTTGTCAAAGCAACAAGAGCACAGAGAATATTGGCAATTCTCATCACGTGTCCGTTCACCTGAGACACCTTCAAAATGGTCTCCAACTATGACCGACCTTGGCCTGATGACAGTCTCAGATTGATGGGTGGGTGTTGTCAATGCACACGGTAATGGTCTGTAGGCTACCTGATGTCACTTCCTGTGCCGACGTCACTTCTGGGACCGAAGTGAGCTGGCGAGGCTAAGGCGATTGCTCAAGATTGTTGTCTAGGAGCAAAGGTTCTGCAAGCTTCTTCTGCCTCTCCTGGCTTCCTATAGTGTGCCTGGCCGGTCTCCCTCCAAGTCTGTCCAGTCCGGTCTCTGACTTAATACAAGCTGATTTCTGGAAACTGATTGGGTAAAATGCATTGCATAGTCACAGGCCAGTCAAAAACTGGACAGTCTCAGAAGTTCAGCTCTTTAATCACAACACGTGACCTCCTTCCTGGGGGTTAAGGGCATTGTTGCTCGACATCCCTGAGTAAGTCCGCATACCACCATACCAAAGATTAGGCACCGAGTAGTCCAAGTGTACCAGCCTTTATCTCCCCTTTATCGAAATTTCTTTACAACATAACACAGTATTGTACTGTATTTCTTGACATTAAACGCTCACACGAAATTCACTGTCAAAAGGAAAAAAAAAAAACAAGCTTACAGAGTAACAGAGTACTTAATATTGTGGCGTATTCTGATACGGTAGACTAAGCATCAATGTGAATACATTTAATCTATTTTGGAAAATTCAAACAGCTTAAAAACAAAGATTTTAAAGAAAAGAGCGGATACTTAAAGGTTTGGTGGACGCCACGAAAAGGTGACAGGATTTGTAATTCTGCTTTTGAGTAATCAGAAGCTCCTTTTACATATTCATTTTCACTTATTTTTCCGCTTCCTTTTGAATTCTACAGTCGATGTTACCTATGATTATGACAGATTATCGTGACAGAGATCTGCAAATTAAGGTACATTGGAGGTTTCTACAAGCAGCCTGCGGTCAGGGTAAGTACATCCAAAAGGTAACGACTGGGCCCAAGTATGATATGAAAACCTGATTTGTACATATTAATTATCAAAAGTAATCTGACACTTCTAGGAAGGCGATCTCTATATGAATATAGTAGTTTTGCAGCTTGTCAGTTATTTAAGAATTTAAACTCAAGAGGTGATACTTTTAGTGTTATTATAGAGCAGATGTTCAAGAAGTTTAAATTATATCAGCGATGAAGTTAATCTATTTTCTTTTACTACGGTTATCTTGGTTACTTTGTGATATCTGCGTTCGCCTAAAAAACATTAAATGAAGCGGCAGTAAACATGGTTTGGCTGCTCTGCGTCTTTATAAAGTATATAAACCAGCTCAGATCATCGATTCACTTATTTGTTTCTGGCATCGTGCGGTCCAGTGCTGTCCAACATTTACTCTACACCTGGCTAATTAGATGCCAGCGGTTACATTGTCAATAACTTCGGTGCCCCTAATTAAGTATAATTAGGCGAAGCGCCACATCAAAGCGCTGGAAAGGGTAGCCACGGCACTCGAGTGGCTACAAGCGAAACTGCCTCCCTAAAATCTTTCCTGAGAAATACAGTCGCAAAGGCGGTAGAAAAGGATGTCACGAAGCGGACACAAATTCGCCCAGTGTTTCGTGTCCGCCGTGCGTCGTATTTGCAGCTACTTGCCGGAGCGAACTTTCCGTGATAAGGCAATTCGTGCGACTGTAGAGAGGCGCTTAATTTGCGAGAAATCACCTGCAGTGGGCCTTTCTAAACGAGATGCGTATTAGGGTGAAATATTTGTTTTTCAATGTGTTCAGATTTGGATTCTGATTACTGTAAGCTCATCACAATGCCCAAACAAATTAAACGGAATCTGATTGTAACTAGACTGTGAACAACTGGCTGAAGTACACTAAGGTTATAACTGTCTCCAAAACGATTTCTTACTGTTAAAAAGTATGTTTAAAATGTTTCAGTACTCGTATAGCATTAAGAATAGTGACTGAAAGCGATATATCGCTGTATATATCTAGGCTTTACCATCGTATTTCAAAAGTTACTGTCACGCCAGCCAAGCCCCCCTCCTCCACCCCAGTTAACGACGTATGTCCATATGTACACTTGGTGCCGGCGCATTTCACTCATAACGGCCGTTCGCGCGGCACCGTCCCGCCTTATGACGCATCGCCCGGCGGTTAATACGCCCTAATTAATCGGCGCGCGCCGGAGGTCGCCCGTTAGAAGGCGGCAGCCCCCTAGGTGTCTCACTTTCGCAGTGTTCGCGCCGATCGTTAGGAGAGGAGACCAGTGAGTCAGTGCGCTGACGTCACCGCCGTGTTGATTTGCTAAGCCGACGGCAGACAGCAGTTAGTGCGTGTTAGAGCGGGTACTGCGAAACTGCGTTACTATGCTGGTGCCCTAATAACTACACACCGGGAACGGAAACGTGCAGCCGAGGTGAGTCCGCGCGCCGCAACACTCCGGCGTGCGCAATGTCGCCTTTATGCGCGGCGCACATCTTTATTGGTGTAGCATTTTTTTTTTTTTTTTCGGACGTGTCTTTAATGGTTACTTCAAGCAGCCACAAGTTACACTGGATGAGTACAGTGTAGCTAGCTGAGTTCAGAGTTGCAACACAAATGTTTCCGCGGAGAAGAGGCAAAGGGGGGGTGGGATAAGAAAAAAAAACACAAAGTATCAGCTCGGTTTCAAAGAGGGTATTTAATGTGAAAGAGCGGGACGCCACAGTGTTGACTATTGTAAAGCACGCTGAAGTTTACAGTTGTGTGTACTGGCTTGCCGTGTAAAGGTGTTAACAGTTGTGTGTAGTGGTGTGCCGTGTAAAGATGTTAACGTTGACGTAACCGTCTGTTTTAGTATTCTGGAGATCACTACAGGAGGAACGTGAGGTCTGCTCCTACAGTTCGCTGCACACCAGACAGTGTGACGTGCAGCTGTATGCATCGATTTGTGTCTAAATTTAGTGTTTAGTGGCCTCTTAAGTATTGGTTTCACATAATGTCATTTTGTCGACTGCGCTCGGGTGGCGTTTTCCTCGACTTTAACCGGCGGCTGGATGTTATTCTCGAGGCTCGACGCACTTGCTGCGTCTTTGAAGCCGTATTGTCACATCGTGAGTAGCGAGTGTTAGCAAGCTGAGGATTTACCCGTCTGGCTGACCGGGGAGATGTACAGGGCAGGCGGGCTGATTGATGCGTCGTTACTGCTTTTCGTTTCGTAATTTGAAATCCAGTTATTAACCCCCTCGGGAATGCAAATCTTTTATTGTAAGTGGACAAACGCAATGGCTTTGATCCTTCGGATTTATCATTTTAAAAACATATCTGCAGGCTTTTTTTTTTTTTTTTTGCGTCTTCGAGCACCACAGTCAGAAATGTTTTACATTTACACGGCCACGAGTTGGGGTTTATTTTAATGTTCGACATTCACCTGGCTTAATTGGTGTCTCCTGTAAAGTCGCCAATTGAAATAGCGTTTCAATCAGTTGTAGTTAGGCGAGATTACCACGCGTGACTTGGCTCTCGATCGATATTTATACTTCTATATACACTGTGTTTTTTCCTAAATATTGGGGATCTTAAGTCGCGTGCTGTAAGTGCCTTTGAAATTTGTTCCGTTTCTCCATGATGTGGAAACTGCTTTATTATCGGGTGAACGTTCGAGCGCGTCCAGCGTTACCCGAAGGGTACAGTGAACAAGGAAACGGTATTTCAATAGCCTTACATCTAACTTACAGCATGTACAGTGCACGGTGTTCACTACTTCGCTGATATATTGATGTGTGCATCTTTAGCCAGGTAGTAGACTCTTAATAATCTCTGCTCGCTACACACATTCGCTCGAAGCACGACTGTATTTTTTCGTTCAGGTCCTTTCGTTTTTTTTTTTTTCTTTTTTTTTTTTTTCCTTTGGCTTTAAGATGTTATCCTGCTATATTTTTGGTCAAAAGTTTCGTTTCCTGTAACATAGCCAACACGGAGAAAATCACGCAGCTCGGCAGACGCGTCCTTATTTTTACGAGGTCGTAAATAAGAGCTCAATTGAAATTCAGGTCATAAAACAACGTTTGAGTCTTCTATATCAACAAGTCGACTTATTTACTTGGAAGCCTTTCCTCAGTATATTTTTATATATCACATGCGCACCCGAGGCAGAATATTTCCAATACTTCAGGCTCTGATTTGTCCACGAACCTTCGTTTGCCTTTGACGTGTGTCGATTATTTTAATGTATTGTTGAATTCTTTTCACTGAAAGTGTCTGTAGTTGTGTACAGCTGGATTGAATTAGCTGTCCTCGCCGTTTTAAACCACATACGAGGACGATGATCAACTAGTGGATTTATGTAGTCCTTATACCTACACATAATAGGTTATATGGTATTTAAGATCTACTTCACCTATTTACAATATTGCTGTTATTTTTAGTACGATGGTAAGTAACGTATCAACAGGCTTCATTTTTGCCGCCGTTTGCGTAAGCGGAGATGTGCGTTTTTCCATTAAAAAAATCCATAAATAAGGTTTTCCTGCGTTTTATGCCATCATTAATCAGGTAACGACGGAAATGGTTGCCGAGAGAATCTTTGTTTGTTTAACTCAGTCCAAAGTCTAATTTTTGGTGTTACTGTGTCAGTCTGGTGGGGGATAGGTACAATTTAAATAAATCAAGCAGAACTTTTTCTTTTAATTTTCATCTAAAAAATTCTAGCCTATAGAACAGATGAACGGTGGGCAAAGACGTATGTGCACCCAAACGGAATAACGGAGCTTAAATGTATGCTCCTGACCATGTTCCCAATATTTATTAATTTGACTTGATAATAAAAATCCGCAGTACGTAATAGTTGCTATCCGGCTGGAAATTTAACGGCTCGAACACGACATGCGCGTGATAGCGACTGTTAAAAGGCGGGCTCTGCACGCGCGTTTGCGGCTCTGCTGTCGCCGGCGCTGTTTGCCTTGCTCGCCACGCTCCGCTTACCGTTCGCTGTGATGGGAATACTGAGTGCCGTGCCATTTCGTTTCAGAAGCCGTGCTGATGGTCTTTGTGAACCGAGCAGCCAACGTCCAAACAAAAGGCAACGAGGCTGCCGCTGTCCGCCTCCAAGCGTCATGTCACACACTTGTTGTCGGTGTCATGAAGAGTAATATAGAGCGGAATATATATGGCGGAAAATGTGTATGTGTGTGTAAGATGAAGCACAATTACTAGTTAAAATTCTAATTTAAACTGTGTGTGTGTGTTTGACATTGAGGGAATAATCGAAGAATAAATAAATACAGGGCTAGCCCTGTTTTTTTTCTTTTGAATGTTGCAGTAAATCTGTTTTCCACTTTAGTGGAAACGTGTGCTGAATACGTTTATGTCAAAGAATTTCAAGCGATGGCGTCATATTGTGTAGGCTTGTTAACTATGTTTTAGAACGTTACCCTTTAAAACAGACAAACAGAACGGTTTTATTGAAGGAAATTTCTTGTCAAAATATGCATTAATTGCCACCTAAGATTAAAACAGTTTTTAAAATTTTAATGTGGGAAATACGCTAATTTTATCAAATACGTATTTTCATTTTTTCTTTTAATAGCCATTAAATATTATATTATGTTTACAACCTTATGTATACATATGATTTCTAAGTTTAAATAATAAAAAAAAAAACTCGCTGCCAAAAAATGTCAATTCTTAGACTCATTTAAAAACCGAATTGGTGCAGAGTGAGGCGACGTTAGTCACGGACGTGCTGCTGCGTGTTTGCGTGTCCACACGTGAAATGGCATCTGATGCGTGCCTCCTCGCGGGTCAGAATGAAGGGACAGGCGCTCCTAACGGCAGTCTGCATTTTCGCCCAACACAACCCAAGGCTTATTGGAAATGAAAATTAGTTGTATATGTATTTTGTTCCCAATTAATAATTTTTTTTTTTTTTTGCTTTCTCTTTCCCCTCCCTAGATTAAGCTTATCTTGTTTACAAAGATAACTGAACAAATAGAGAGGAAGGGGGAGAAGACATCCTCATGAGTATCTTCGGTGGGTTTCGGAGACGTTATGGATTTGACTAAAATGGGTATGATCCAGCTGCAGAACCCCTCCCACCCCACGGCCCTCCTGCATAAGGCCAACCAGATGCGGCTGGCGGGAACGCTCTGCGACGTGGTCATCATGGTGGATAGTCAGGAGTTCCACGCTCACCGTGCCGTGCTGGCGTGCACCAGCAAGATGTTCGAGATCCTCTTCCACCGCAACAGCCATCATTACACCCTGGACTTTCTTTCACCAAAGACCTTCCAGCAGATTTTGGAGTATGCCTACACTGCCACACTCCAGGCCAAGGTGGAAGACTTGGATGACTTGCTGTATGCGGCTGAGATCCTAGAAATAGAATACCTAGAGGAGCAATGCCTGAAGATTCTGGAGACCATCCAGTCCTCAGATGAAAACGAAACGGAGGTCAACACCAATGACGGTGGAGGCGGCGAGGAGGATGATGAACGCAAGGCGAGGCACGGGAAGGGCACGTTGACCTCGAAGAAGCATTCCATGGAGGAGGGCGCTTGCAATACATCTGGCCAGCAAGGCTTGTCCCTGGCCAATGTGGTCGATCAGAGCCCTTCCATCTCAACGTCCTTTGGTCTCTCCACCATGAGTCCCACCAAGGCCGCCGTGGACAGCTTGATGAGCATCGGTCAGTCTCTGCTACAGGGTGGCGTGCAGCACGGAGCCGGAGGGGATCTGCCCACTCCGGGCAACTCCAATCCCCTGATGGCCGAGATAAAGACGGAGATGATGCAGGTCGACGAGGGACACGAGAGCCCTCAGACGATGGAGTCTGGTTCCTCGAGTAGCGGGGAGAGGACTGGCGAGTCGGATCGCAACCGGGAAGGACCCGGAACCCCGACCCGGAGCAGTGTGATCACCAGCGCCCGTGAGCTGCATTACGTCCGCGATGAGGCGATGGGCGACCCGCAGGTGGAGGCGGGCCAGATGGCACTGGAGGGCGTGCCTGGACTGACTGAGAAACACCTCGCCTCTCTGTACTCCGTGCCACCCAACCACAAGAGTGAGACTATGGTGCCCATGCCCGGTTCGGTGGCATCCTCCCTCCACATGTCCCCTGCCTTGGCCATGTCCATGGACTTCAATGCCTATGGGGGACTCCTGCCCCAGAGCTTCATCCAGAGGGAGTTCTTCAGCAAGCTCGGCGAGCTGTCAGCCGGCGTGAAGCCCGAAGGCCGGAACCCCAACGAGCGCTGTAACGTGTGCGGTGCCGAGCTGCCGGACAACGACACCGTGGAGCAGCACAGGTGATGCCGCCGTTGCCGGGTGGCCTACTGTGAGGTGGAGGGAAGGCCACCAACCAGTTATGCTTTATCTGATATTGTGCATGAAGGCACTTTAATGCTGACATAATGACGCGTTACTCTTAATATTTAACGCAGCTGCAAAGCCCCCTGCCATTCTTAGCCCCTGTACCCCAAACGCTCATGCTAGTAGGAATGTAACACGGATTACTCTCAAACCAGAGCGTTTCACAAACCTACATGGTCTACTCCGCCATAGTTACTACAAGGAGCAGCTGTAGAATAGCGCCACTCTGAAATAGGAGCGTTAGTGACACGTAGTACGTCTGCAGCAAACAGACAACAGTTACAGCATTTTTTTTTTGTGCCCCCCCCCCCCAAAGGCTGGCTATAATTTTATAGCTGGTTTTGCCATGCCTGGTTTTCATTTCACTGTCATTTTAATCACATTTTACCGTGTTTATGGGGTGTCTGGCAACTGAGTCGTTTAAGCGGATGTTAGCTCTAGGTGCAAGTCTGGCAGGTCTTCTCGCTTCTAGTTGGGTTTTATTGCAAGAACAACCTGTTCAAAGCGGTCGCAACAGAACCTCAGCGCGCTGCGTTGCGTGGTTTCTGTCTGGGTTTTTCCATTAAGACCTGGCTGGCTTGTTGATTGGAGCAGGTTGTGGTAACCTTAAATGTGTCACCGGTATTGGTGCTCTCTCTCTTAGAAGTATGATGCTGCATCTTCAGATAGATGTCAGTAAAACTGGATAACCTAATCAGATAGGTTATCCAGTTTTACTGACATCTAATTCTGCAATCTGGTCATCTGAAACTTCTTAAATGCCTTTTAAAAATATGTTTACCATCTGATTATTTGGCAAGCACTCTGGGACAATCATGTTGGGAGAATAAGTTTGGAACTCTGTGACCCTGACCAGAATGAGCAGTTAGAAGACGCCTGGATAGATTTGGGTGAAAAGGTTAGGCACGCTAAAGCGTGTTGAAACTTTCAGCTCAGCTGGTGTGGGAGCTGTACAGGCAAAGATATGAAAGTGCCACTTAAATCATGATGAGTCTTGTACTTGGGGGGGCAGTCTATGGCCCAGGGTTTGAGTAGGGAGACATCTCACAGCGTGACATCTTCAGCTTGGTCTTGTCATTGTGAGTGGCCTGTGTGTATATATGAAAAGTTGTGGTCTGTCCCAGGAATGTTAAAGAAGCTGTAGTTTTGGGGAGGGTGGTGATAGGAACTGCTCAATTGATCCTGTTTTTGTTTGTCTGCCATTAGCTTGTTTGCTTTCCTCAGCTAGCAGCACTAAACCTGTAACTGGTCTGAGTTCCCAGAAGGCAGAATTAGAATTTAGAATTATATCCGAGCAGGAGGTCGGTAGAAACTTTGTCATTGCAAGCTTGAACGGTTCACTCGCACCAGAGCCTCTTGGCCGTCTCTGAGCATTCGCGTTGAGGGGGGGCCTCTTTCTGCACGGTAGCTTGGCCGATTTCCCGCTGTAGCTCCCGGGCGGTCGGTGACATAACTGGCGCAGAGGCCATAGAGAGCGGCAGGGACGGTAATCCGAGCACCGTCGTGACGTGGGAGGTCGTGTCTGGCTTTCTTGATGGGGCGGGGCATCCCACTTCATCCCTGGCAGACACTGATGAGTTGACGTTTACCGTTCCGGCCGAGTGCTACTTGGCTCCCCGGATCAGCGCTCTTGGTACCCCTGGTGGGCTGGCGGGATCCTCCGCCGGGCCGAAGCCAAGGCCTGGAAGCCTGATCGCTTCCAGACCCATCCTGCTGATTTGCGAGCGGCCAGCGCGGCGCTGCTCAAACCCATTAGCGGCACCTGGCGAGGGGAGCGGCTAATGGGAAGCAGCTTGCCCCCCGTGGCGTGTCCAGTGATGGGCGGCCAGGGCTAAGGCCTCTGGTTCCTCCCCCCAGCACAAGGAAGCCCTTATTAACTTTATGGGGGGGGGACTCAGAGTGTGTGGCTGGGGGTGGGCTGTCCTCAGGAAATGAGGCTCTGCTGTTTGGAAGCCTGGCCTCGACCTCCACGCCATAACCTTTGGGCTTCTAGGCCGGCCTCTGGTTCTCGTCAGTGGGGTGTTCTAGGGAGGTGTACCCCGGGGCTGCGTGTGTATTAAGCATCACCCGTCCCCCCCCCCAGTGAGGGCTCGCTCTGAGGTGTGTGTAGACTTTCTTGGCTGACCCGCTAAATCCCCCCCCCCCCATCCCTCAACACGCGGCTTCCCATTTTGTTTGTTAAAAAGGAATTTCACGAATAAAGACCGTTGTCAGAGCAGGGGTACAAAGGTCAGGCGTTTTGGAAGCGAATCCGTTTTTTCCCCCTTTTCCTTCTCCTCTCCCCCCATCCCCCGGCATGTCGAACAAGCCTTAAACCTGTTCCACCGCCCGTCGTGCTAAGCGAGGTGTGACACGCAAGCAGCCCCTAAAGAGCCGGTGGTCCCGTTGACGGACACCTCAGCGTTCGGTGGTTAGAGAGCCCCAGGCAAAATAATCGTCTATCCCTAGTGAGTCAGAAGAGCGGGCGAGTGGCGCCTGAGCCATGAGGTCCTGAACGTTCATCCGTTGCTGGGGGGCGGCGGCTGTCACTATAAGGCCCATTGAATTGCCACCGCGTTCATGGTTCTCACAGGGAGCAGTCAGAACGTCATCTGAACATAACATGCCAAATCACACGGACCTTTCCAAGTCCGACGTACTCTTCTGAACTTGAATGAAAGATTTACCTCCTGATCGCATCCCATAATCCCTGGTCCAGACACACCGAGGATGATCCTGGGCTTGCACCATTTTACTGTTTAGTTGCCCATTTGCCTTAATCGGTCAGAATTGCGGTAAGCGAGTAAAGTTTAGCAGAGGATTCCCCTTGAATCTTACGAACCGTCTCCTCCTGGGCCGAGTGAAACGACCCTCTCGCGCTACCCTCTGTTCGCTTTAGATGCATTTCAAGGTCTTCGTTTGGGATGGTGGGCCACGTTCATTTTCAGTCTCGTTGACCACAATAAAGGTCGTGTATCGGAGCTGACTAAATTATGGGCTGTGTGGGTGTGTGTTGGGGGAGGCTGGGAGTGTGCTTTGTCAAGGCTGTTTGTTTATTAGGACAACTTGAAGTTGGGAAGACTTAGAGGAATGGAAGCTTTTTGTGGGGGGGGGGTCCTCGTGTGGTTTTTACATAGTCCTCGCAGATAGGTATCTTATGTTGTATAAGCACAAGTTGTTTTGGATAGTAAGAGGAGGGAAAATTTGAACATATGACGCTATATGGGACCAAACAAATCATCTACAATAGTTTCAGAAACTGTAAACGTAACATCATTTTGTTAATCACTACCTGCATTTCTTTCAATATTCCTCAGTCATATGTTATCTTTAATTTAGTCCTTAATTAGTCTCTGGTCATGCATCTTAATGTTTTAGTCATAGTATTTTCTAAAAGTTTATAATTAAACTTTTGTTTAATTCCCCAACCCTTTAACATGCTTACAGATTAGCCCTTTTCACAAATAAAATGAATCTAACAACTTTAAATCCAGTCCTTCAGAGCCTTAACCTGCATGCTGAACCCAGTAATTGTTAGTAAAACGTTTGTGTGGGTTCGAGGCATGCTGGCAGCCATGCCCGATTGCTGGGCACCGTAATGGCGTGTGGTCGCACACGTGGTTCTGTGTGGCAGATGTGGTGGCTGCAGAACCACAATTTTTTTTTGGTCAGTTTCTTTCAAGGGTCTGTTTCTTGACAGGCAAATGCACACAGTTTCTTATGACTAATTACTGAATGTTTTCTAACGGCCCCGTGCACAGAGGAGGAGCCTTATTCTCCTGTAGCTCCCGTTTAGGGGGGTCCCGCGCGGTGCGGCCGGGTCAGGTTGGCCAGCTATAATTGTTTCCAGGCACGGCACAGGTCCTTTAGTGCGGGCCTTGTGTCAGAGTGAATGCATCAGTAAGTGGCTGCTTCCTGTGCAAATTTAGCCTGTTCCATTCATTCAATGTGCCCTGGGTTATGTCATAAAGCTCAATGAGATGTGGATTGGCTCCAAAACAAGGGGGGTTGGGGGGGGGTGTGCGTCAGGCCTGGCGTTTTCATTGAAGTAGCCCTCAAGTGTAATATTTAGATGCGTCAAAAGATTCACTACGGTGAGAGTTTAGGATGTCAACGTGCTTGTTTGGGTTCTTGATTGCCTGAGGTTTCCTGCAGGGGCAGAATCAAAATTCTGTCTCACTGGAGCAGTGGCTCATAAATCGAGACGTGGCTGACAGGGTTTGGTTTATTCATCTCGAAGTTTGAGACGGCGACCTTGGGGAAACAGATTATCTCCACTGTTTCACTAACTCCCCCCTCCTTTGATAGGAGAGTAATCAGTTTGCAAAGCACGGTAATTACTAATAAATAAATGTATGAGTCTCTGGTGAGGGTCCATCTCAGACGTCGCTGCCCAGTCAAAGGACTTGCCTCAGGTTGAGCTGTAGACGCGTTCCGAGTTGCTATTGTTGTTGTTATGCAGATGGCTGTATCTTAATGTATACCCCGTGGGCAAGATTTTGCAGCAGACTCTGTTAGATGTTGTTTTTGAGAGAGGGAGATTGGAAGGGGTACATGATACCTCCCAAACGTCAACGTTTGATCTCTCCTTGTAAGACCCTGGCAGCTCCTGGTTGAATTGATACCAGAGCTGGTCATCTCCCACATGATCACGGATATCTTTTGTCTATCTTTATTTTGTTTTTTTGTCAGCTGCCCTGCCCGTGTCCTTTCCTGAGGGGTCCGGAGGCTCAGTCTCTGTTTTCGAATCAGTTTACCGCCGGCAACCTTCGTAATGTGGCCCTGGCATCTTGAGGCAGCAGTGTGGCCTTATCAGCGCACATCGGTAGGGAGCCTGATAACCCTGTGGTCTCCTCATTGGTGTTTGAAAAGCAGATAGGTGGGGAGATATCGCCTGCCTGATGTCATGTTTCGAACGTAACGGAGCCCGTACGCACCTGACACCCACCAACCTGCAGTACCACAGCCTCAACGGCTATGGCATCAAACCCTGTCTCCCCCCCCCGATAAACCAGACATCGCCCCTTCTCATTCCAGTGGGCAGCTGAAAAGCCTGGCAGAGACTATATCGGTTGCTGGGGCATCCACGTTTTGACTCACCCATCGTTTTTTTTTTTTGTCTCGTTTTGGCACTGTACTTTCTCCTTGGCTTTTAGAACTTGTTGGCTGGTGGGTATTTCTTCGCGCTGTGAGTATCTTGGGTCTTGACCTGTGTTTACTTGAATGTTATGCCTAGCCGCGCTCTGGCAAACCACGTTAAATGTCCTCTGCATGATTTCTCAGTTGGTGGTCATTGCCCTGGTGAAAAAAGGAATGTATTCAGCTGTATGCGGAGGAATGACTTTTGTTCATGTGATTGCTGATTTATGTGATTTCTTTGCCCTCCCATGCCTGTTGCGTGAAAGTCCTGTGCCCTCCATGTGAATGCTTTTGGAAACTGCTAGCTTCATCGCCCAATGAGCTGGTTCACAGTCATGCCTCCAGTTCGAACCGGCAGCATCCTTTGAAATCAGGAATTTGTCTGAGACCAAACATGATATTTACAGTGGACTCATTAGGTAGAATTGCGTGGGAATTAAACTGGGAATTAAACAAGACACCCCGTAATCAGTAAGGGTAGGTTTGCTAATCCTACTCTGAGGAACTGCAGATAGGCTAATGGATAGCAAGTTGGTATTTTGATGAAACCCGTGCCGCTTGGGCAAGATGGATGCCGCCTGGGTCTGTCCTGAAAAGTTTTGAAGGGACTATGGTGACTTGGGGGGGGGGGGGGGGAATTCTGCAGAGTGTAATTACTGTGCTGTTTCTGTTGTCACCACGATGACTTTGGCTTTTACTGGCGTGAATAACTGAAAAAGCAGTTGAGTAATTCATCTGTCAATGGTGCAGTAGGACCTCTTTCCAGTTTTCGGGCTTTCAGGCGCATTGACATGCAACCTCATTTCAAATGAATGTTGCCTTCTGTGATTGGCCAGTGTTGAGTCGTTGACTCGTTCCTTACTGTACTTAGCATAAACCAGAGCTAGACAGGTTAGTTCTAGGCTGGATATGGGGGATGTGTGTGTGTGTGTACATAAATTTGTTTTAGCTGTTTAGAGAAGACTGGCACCTGTATGGTCTTGTCCCCTCTGTAACTTTGTCTGCCTTCTGGTAAACTGTAGCCGTTTGCTGTTGAGCACTCCCATTGTTTTAGCGGTTTGTAAACAAACCATATCATGCCGTTTATTTCCGGTTCATCTACTCCCAATTAGTGACAGCCTCTAAGAAAGCTCAGACATACTGTATCTTCTACACTCCGCATATGCTTTGTGGCTCCCATCAGAACACAGTAACAGAAGTGCCGTACTGGATGACAATCTCTTTTTAAAAACTTGCAGGAAATGTAATTTTAAGGGGAATAAAAGGCGTCTCTTCCACGTAAGTGTTCATGTTCTTTGTTAGACCGCACAGAAGGCACATTCGGTGGGGCCCCGCATAGTGACAGACCCTCACCGACCCTGAAGGGCCCAGAATGCACTTACAGGTTAGTGGGCTGATAAGCATCGGCCTTCTCGTGTAAAGTCGGGGCCACAGTTGCGTGAACATTGCAGCACGCCAGCTTCCACCCGTCTGCCGCTATCTTGGTGGTCCCACGCGACTGAAGGTGGGTGTTTTTTTTGGGGGAGTGCCCTTCCTTTCGCTGAACACCTGAGCGGGTCGATGCTCAGCAGAAGTAATGCAGCACCGTTCCAGATTCTGGCCTGATGCAGATCAACTGAACGCGCAGTGAGGAAAGATAAGCAGACGGTTCCTGGTTTTATTAACATACCCCTTCCCCCAGCTATTGTGGCTCTTTGGTACCTGCTATCTGGCCTCTTGGTCTTGTGTGAGCTGTTATGAAACGTTCAGTCTGAGGTCCTCGCAATTCAAACGTGGTCAGAGAGTGGAAGCTACCTCCCGCAACACTGCTATCAGCAACAGCAGCACTGTCGCTTCCACCTAACAGCCGAGTCCTGTTTGCTCCCCTCGCTTTCCTCTTACGAGGGATTATCGACAGGCCGTGGATTCAGCAGACGCCATCCGTCGATAATCACATCGATGGCGGTGGTCGCCCGTGTCGTCGTCCTGGCCCGAGAATGATTACAAAACCCATATTGTGAAACAGTAAATGGAGAAGTAGATGGGGTAGCGGTTACCAGACGGAGTTCAAGCATTGTAAGGTGTGTTTCTAGAAGGTTCCGCCCACCGGCAGGATGCCTTGACCCCACCCACTTCAGCCAACTCTCACATGAGTAAATCATGCACCATTGTTTGGCCCCTAAATATCTCACTGTCCTCTGTACATATGATGACTCCCCCAGTGTGTATAGTGCCATATACAGGGAGTGTTCTCAGTTTTATGGGGGAACTTCAAAAGTGGAAATTAATTAAATGACTTATAATTTCCTTGCTGTGGAGTCTTGAATTCTGTCCGTTATCCATTGGTCCATTATAATATAGCATCTGAGGCTCCCTCACAATGAAGGGACTGGACCCTGAGGCTGGCCACACCTCCAGAATCTCTGCCATTGGCCAATCAGGGTCTTCCCCTTGGAGGAGCTCTAATTAGCTCTTTTGTTGCATGGGTGAAAGGACTATAAGAGTGGGGCCTCCCCCACAGAACGATGCAGACGCACAAACGGGGGGGGCAGGCATTTAAAAAAGAGCCTGTCATTGTGACTTTTCTTTGTCCATTTTTCTGGTAGGCATTGGCCCCACCCTAATGGTCACCGGGTGACATACTGTCGTGAATGAGCTGAATCATCGGCAGACCCAGTTTTGGTCCCTCTGGCACCCATTTGCTGCATGGCTGACGGAACCTTTACCCACCGAGTCGTAAACACGTGCCAGCATTCATTTCCCTATCACCTCACGCGATCCATTGGTCGATCTCCCCGTGGATGTTCTCCATCCCATTTGTTACTGTTTAAGAAACTTTGTAGACGCTGACTCTGATGGGAAGCTGGATTTTGGGGTTTCTTTGGGTGAGTCGTCCTCCTGTGTATGAGAATGTGACAGTTGTCCTTGCTCAGCTGCTTTTCCAAGGCATTTTTTGAAAGACCCATTTCTTTCAGGTGGCTTCCTGCAGACCTCTAGGGAGGTCTTTGGGTTCCCTCTTGACTGAGCTATACTCCTATGCCGTTTGAAGATCCTGTATTGAGGCACTCAGTCCTCACCGCACACCGTGCTGCGTTCCCCCCCCCCCCTTACCGAGAGACAACTATTGGCCCACAGGCGGCCAGGGAGTGGAAGGCGGACGCCAGACAGCAAGTATGTGACGCCACCACACTGAGCCGCACTGTAATCCAAGGAGGATCTGCTGGGCGAACATCTCAACAAGGCCTAAAACCATAATTGATTTATTTCACTTAAAAATCCCTCGAAAGGGATTACAAGTGGCACGGGGATAAATGACAGATGTGACTGTGTTCCATGTCCCACGTCGCTGGCCTCTGCAGATTTATGTACAAAATGAGCCTCTGCAATGGAGCCACAGTTGCTGGCAGATTGTCGCGTTGGGTGCCTTCCCACTGTTGAGATAGAAGAAACAGGAAAAAGGAAACAGGAAATGCAATTGTGACCCAGGCATTTGTGGAAGGGCACTGTGTCCCACCTCCCCCCAGTGTCTAATCCCCCATTTCCCACCTTTCACTTCAGTTTATCGGCCTCCATTTTTGTAATTATCTCAAAACTTGCAGTGGGCTGTCCTGTGCCTTGCTAATTAAATTAGGCTGGGATATTTCTAATTCAGTGTGGGTTTCCCTTGGGGTACTCTGGTTTCCTCCCGAAGTCCAAAAATTGTCAAATTGGTGTTTAAGTTGTCCTGAGTTTCCACATCCTGTGATGGACTGATGTCCTGTCCATGGTGTCGTCTTCCTTGTGTCCTCTGCTGCATGGGAAGGGCTTCAGGCTAAAGCTTCAGCTGCTTCTCCATTAAGAGGCTGTGTGGCGGCTGGGCGTACATTTAAAATACTATGACGTCATGGGTGAAAATTAAAGAACCTCTTCAGGTATTTCCCCATGTTTGCATATAGTGGTCGTACTGCTTTTAATTTCACCTCGTCTAGACGCCTTTTGAAAGCCTGTGTGGTTTGTCGGTTTCCACTATAGAAATGGCAACTTGGCTCTCGGTGAGTCAAACAGACCCTTTTGTGTCTTGTCCGTTGGCAGGAAGATGCAGGTGACTGTCATCAAGTGTGGACCGTTAAGTATGACACCAGCGTGTGTTTTACCTCTGAATTCCCCTAAACTAAGTTGCCGCCCCCCCATTTTTTGAGTCAGTTATGCCCAGTGGTCTGGACAAGCAGAACACTTGTGGCATCCCAGCAGACGGTCTGCTCCAGTACCAGGACGCGTTCGAATGGACCCGCGGTCGACGGCGTAACCCGAGGTCCCTGACAGGTGTTCGTGCTCTTATCTCTGCGCCGCGGCTTATCTTGGAGCTTCAGCTTCCTCCGACTGCACGAGCGCCAGGCAGCGGGGAAATATTTCATTTAGCCTCTGACCCCGGTGGGCACGTCCAATCAGAGTACCCGAGACCGGGGGGGAGGGCGGCCCCGGGTGCCGTCCTTCATTCTGCTCTCCCCATTCTTGGTGTTACAGTTACGTTGGTCTCATTCTATTCCAAACCAACGTGTTTCTCCTCGAGCTCAGCCACTCTGCCTGCCTGCCTGCTTTTAAGATGATTTATCAACCTTTTTGTGACTAAAATAGAACGACACGGTGGGTCACGGCGTCCCCCGCTACCCCCATGTCTTGCGCAAAGACAACAGAGGAGGGTGGAGGACAAAGGGTGGAGTGTTTCTTAAAAGAGGGGAGACCCCCCTTGGAGCCGTAGTTGAGAATGTGACAGTGCTGTTTTTTCTCCCTCCTAATCCTGCTTCTGTGGGTGTACTGCTGGGAGGCTGGGGGTCTTACAGCCATGAGAGCTCCATTGTGGAAGGTCGGCTCTGTTACAGTAGAGTGGATGCAAGGGTCTCGTCATGGACAAAGGCAGGGTCAAACAGGCCCCCGTTATTTACAGTAGTCCCTTTCATTGCCTGAGTGAAACAGGAGCCTCCAGGGGCCCCATGGGAAGAGCACTGTTTTTGCTCAGTCAGGCCTTCAGTGAGGTCAAAGAGCACAGTGGTGTGGTGGGGGGGGTGGGGGGTAGCTGACTTCCAGAGGCTCCATAGAAGGACTCTTATTGATCAGCAAAGAATTTTGTCGTACAGGCAAAGTTTAGAAAAACAAGGTGGTACTGCAGAATCGCCACAGGCATAACAAATGGGGGGTCCGGTAGTGACGGCTGGGGGCATTTAAGGCCAATTGTGCATTATGCACTGACCTGCCCCCCCCACAAGCTTCTAGACTCGTGCTAGAAGCGCAAAAAGACTTTTCTTTCTTCCAAAGATTGCCCAGGTGTGCACTTCTCTGGATTTCCATATCCTCAGAGAATTGTGGGTAAAATGCTTGATATCAGATGTTATTTTTATTCCACAATTAAGTCACATTTGTAGGATTTTTATCTCTCACTTTTCTTTTAACCCACAGCTCAATTTGCACTTAAACCGATCTGTGTGTTTGTATTAAAGTCATTTGCTGTTGAAGTTCACAGGAGCACAGTGGTGAGATTGCTGCTAACCCTCCCAGCAAATCAGTTAAAAAAAAAAAAAAAAAAAAAAAAAAGTTGAATTTAAGTTACAAACAGGAAAGAAGCCGCGGTGACACCCAGCCCTTTAAGCACACATTGAGGGAATAATCAACAGCCACTATCCGCCTCTAATCTAAGGGTAATCTCGATTGGAACAATTGGTGTGAAAACTGGCCCCACATACATTATGAATAAACCAAAACCCACCGGAACAGATTTTATTATATTTAAGGGAGACAATGATAGCGGGGTTAAAGTTCACATGGCAGTGGTGGGGGGGGTGGGACTTTGAGCCTGAGGTGGTGGGGGGTGGAGGTCTCGGGGTCCCAGGGTCCAGTTTGACCTCACCTTTCAGACCATTGTCCACCGCAGCACAAAGAC
>JAACJT020000032.1:13060842-13079145 GCA_009936485.2 Gymnarchus niloticus | reverse complement strand
GGGGGGTGGAGGTCTCGGGGTCCCAGGGTCCAGTTTGACCTCACCTTTCAGACCATTGTCCACCGCAGCACAAAGACTCTTGGCTTCTCTAACCAGACCTTCCTTAAGCTCTGACAGAAGCTTTTCATTGGCCTGACAGAAGAGTGAGCAGCGGGGGGGGTGGAGGACAGTTATAAGAGCAGTCATCCATTCAAATCCTTGCAGTCCTGTCCGTGTTCAGTCTAAGCATGTTGAAATTCAGTGGGAGGTGCTTTTCATCGTCGTTATTGTGGTTCACTTCACTTCTTTTTTTTTTTTTTTTTACCTGTGAAACCGTCATCAGAAAAATTTACTTGCAATATGGCCCCCCCCCCCCCCGTGTCCTGCTTTTTTTAATAAACTGAGAAATATGAATTATTTTTCGTCCAGTAAACCAAGCTAGAAAGATTTAAGTTTATCTGTCGCATGGCTAATGAATATTTAAGTGTTTTTGAAATTAGGAAACAGTGAGCACATGGTAACGTCATTGACAAGTATTAAATGTCTCTGCTTGCCTCGTCACACGGCAACTCAAGTTTTAATTGACCTGTTACCAGAAAGACACTCGAGTCTGCGGACACCTCCACTCAGTTAACCCGCTGACCGCAAAGTCCTTTATTCGCCGCGAAGGTGATGTCGTAATGCAATCGTAGCTTTCCTCGTTTTCTCTGACACCTTTTGTAGCTTGATGCCCGTCAGCCGAGGTATGAATACGATCAAATTCAAAATGACGACCGTACTGGATCTCTCAGATCTCCTACACCTTCTCCGTCTGGCTAATACCTACCAGCCGCTCATAAGCTACGCCGTTAATCTTCTAGTACCCAGCTGACGATGTTTCACCTGCTCTTCTGTCTGATTACTGGTCTGTTGTGTCAGTCAGTCCTGCCCCCCTCGGTTTAAGCTCCAAACACAACTTGAACACTTCTTGCCCTAGTCAGGGTCTGGAAAGTGACCGCGACGCCGGTGTTGGGTGGGTCTCCTTGCATGCACACTTTCCCTGCTAGCAAACCCCCCCCTTTGTAACACGATGAAGCAATCGACCCTCTATTCTGGAGCTGTCGTGTCCATTCTGCGCACTAATGCTCAGCAGAGTTAAACATAAACTGCTATGTATACGGGAGGGGGGCACAAAGCTGGGGCCCAAAGCACCAGGCTGTGTTAGTTATTAACACCCCCCCTCCACACCTGCTGCACTGTCCCCCCCCCTCCCCCGTACAAATGTTCGCATAGTTCTGCAGTGTGTGATGGCTGGAGACGTCGCATGTGACGTTTGCATTTACAAACCTGTGTGGTCTCTGCCAACTGTGGAAAAGTGCAGTGTGTGTGAAACTTTTGTGATTTGTCTTGTTTTTTAAAATGTGAGTTTAAAGCAGTTAGCCTAATGTGGTTTATCTCCCGAGAAAGAAAGGACAGCTTGGGATTCAATTTCTTTCTTTGCACATATGTATAGGTGAGAGAATGTAATTTATTCGGGATCTTTTTTTTTTTTATTACAGCCATTAAAAATAATTTCAGTTCGGAAGCATTCTCAAGTGCTCTGTTTAAAGACACATTTTTAGTGCAGTTTTAATTGTAGAATGTGAATCTGTTAATGTCACATTTTTGAATTCGCAGTGCTTATGATCGACATCCGCACAGTAATCAGTGGGGAAATTTGCATGACTTTTAACTGGACATCTAACTCCTTGCATCGTCTCGGCCCCAGCTCTCGCAATGTCATTGCTGTTACTAACACCGTTAACTGCTGGGTTACTCCTCCTGACTGGCTGCGGCGGGAATCTGGCAGTCACGATGCACCGATTCTGTCGAGCCATGAGAGGGTTCCCACATCCGTTCCTCTAGCTGAGTTTAAACGGTCCCGACATGTCGCCAGGGGTAGCCAGAGGTGTCGGGGTCTTTGGGTGGGCAGGGAGATGCCTGACAATGAGGCAAAATCTCTAATTTCTGCCTGGAATAAAGTATTTTATTGAGACGTGATGAATTCAGCCAAATGCATCTCTGACGGTCAGTCACGTGCAGTCTGGTAAATTCGTGAGACCAGGCAGATATTACGGCTGTCACGTGGCCTCGAGGTGCCGACCTCTTCTTTTGTGTAATGTCCACTCTCTCCCTAACCGAGAAGAGGCTCCTTTAAGCACCCCCCGCCTTCCTCGAGACATTAGTAGTGGCACTGGAACTAATTGCGAACCTTAGATGTGTTGAGATCTGGATTGAAAGTGTTGGGGGGGTGAGACTTATGGCTTTTGCTGGAATTCATTAATCATTTAAAAAGTTTTTTTTGTGTTTAAGCTAGCATTTTAATAAAGAAATAAACTGGTGCATTTCCCACAAAAATGCAGCTCTTTGGTTCATGGTTGGAGGTTAACCAATGCGTTTTATGCACTTTCTTTGGTGACGGAGACAAATGATTTTCCGTTCTTGTTCTACCGAGCGAGCAGATGGTTACATTGAGTGTTGGCAGAATCAGAAATGACATGGATGTTATTGTGGCCTTGGGTTTTTAATGTGCTTACATGGCTGTGTTCTTAATTTGACTTGTGAGATTTCTTAACGTGACTACCATCTTGATTGACGTGATTTCCAGGGTCTGTCTCCGGTGCACTTTTTATTTAAATCACCTTAAAGGAGAGCAGTGGTGACGATGGCAGTGAAGTGACTGCCATCTTGATTAGTGTCATTTCTGGTGTGTGTTGTTTTTTTTTTTTTCCCCTTTTAATTTAAATCACCTCAGAGGAGTTGAGCAATTTCCATGACTGCAGAGAGGAGTGGCTGCCATATTGACTAGCTTACCTTCCAGTGCGTCTCCCGTAGTTTCTGCCTGCCCACTGACCTGTGTTCCCATCCCTTTGATTCCTCCCTCTATACCCTTAAACATCTCCGTGCAAAGAGGTCCGGGTGTTTAGGGTAGTTTGCTGCCGCTGGGGGTGGGGGGGTGCGGGTGCTGTCTTTATGATTTTATTGGGGCAATACAGTCTGTTTTGCTGCGCTCTTGCTGGACTGCACCCTCCCTGGGTTGTGTACCTCACCCAGGCCAGGGTCGGGGGGATGGAGGGAGGCGTGTATCCTCCGCTCTCCATCCTCCGTGTTCATTAACATCCCTTTCGGCTTCTGCCACAAGAGGCTCTAAATTATAGAGCGAGCATCCAGCTGGTGCCTGTGAGAAATCCACGCTTTCCTGTGTGCTGCTCCGAAGTCAACAGGCTGCCCCCTCCGAGCCCTAAAACTCAACACTCTGTTATCACCAGCAGGGGCTCTGGGTGTGAAGACAGCATGACGTTAAGCCCCCCACCCCCGCCAGTGGGTGCCCACAGGGGCAAATTAGAGATTCACCGTCGGTAGACGAAATACAAAGTGAGGGCAGGTCAATATTGGATTTATCACTTATGGAGACATTCGCAGACAGTAACCCGAGGGTTCACTGCTGCTTGGCTGAGCTAAAAATAAACGGCACGCGTGCGCACCGGTTCTCGGCCGAGGATCGCTCCGGAGGCAAGACACCCGTCTCCCCCCGGCATGACGCGTCATGCGTCTGCGTCCATCTTAGAGGATGAGGACGGCTTGCGTCGTCCAGCTGCGGGACTCCCTGTTTCTCTCTGAGCCGCTCTTGAAAGCCAAGGCATTCGTTCGCTCGGCACGTGGAGCGTCTCTGCTGCTTTCTCATTGGCCGACTCCGAACGCACATTCTCCAAACGGCCTGTGGTCTGCGTAATTATTTCTATATGTTTGGTATGTTGTATTTATCCCTGAATGAGTCGGGTCTTTTATCAGCGGCGTGAAGCATAATGCCATAATGCGAAATGACTCAAAACATTATGGGGTTATAGTCATCCTAGATACGGCTGCCTGCCAGGCCTTTAATTTATTCGTTTATTTTTTTATTTTTATTTTTTTAAAATCCATCTTAAGGAATCATCTGTTACTGTGATCATTAAGCTGCTGATCTGGTGTTCGGTGAATCTGGCGGTATGAACCAGACCTAAAACCCATCTGCACCCTTGTGCTTATTTTAAATCTCCCCTCTCTCCAGGACGGTGCTTCCTCAGATCAATATGGAGCCATAGTTTAATCCCAAACTCTAATTCACATCTCTATCAAAGTATGTTTTTACTTTTTTTGCAGTAAACCTCCAATATGATTAAAAATGAATGAGCTGTGAAGACTCCCTCTGGGTTGTAGTGCAAGGTGTTTTCCTTTCATTCATAAAATATTGAAACACACACACACACACACACACACACACACAAGCACGGTATCTTACATGATACTCCTCATTTAGCTGCACTGAGACCCAGTCTCTGCGGCTGGGGGGGGGGGTTGAATGTTGATTATCAACAGCCCCCCCCCCCCCCAACACCACATTGATCATATCCTGTCACAGAGCTTTGGGAGCTGACGGTCTAAGGATGTGGGTTGACGCAGGTTCAGTCTTGAAGTGCCACGTTACTGTACAGCGACACTGATTTTTTTTTTTTTTTTTTTGTTTAATCAAACTTCTTAAAAATCTAACGCTTCATTCTACTTTTGTGGCCAAGCAGGCAGGATTGATGATCAACAAAGCGTTTTTGTGCACGTATCGATGACACCGTGATGATGACGATCGGGAAGGTGGTTTTCGGGGGTATGCCCTACAGAAAGCTTCAGTCTTCACAGAAACCGTGATTTAATGGAAAATTGATTGAGTATTAAAGAGCACGGCACTTGTGAAAGCCACTTAGGTTTTTTTTTTTTTTTTCCTGTCTGTCTGTTTAAACTTCTCTCCAGAAATTCTTCTTTTACAGGCTTGTAACAAATGCTGAAAGCTGTTTAATTTGCCAGTTAAACCAAGCTGGGGCCAGACTGCTATTTGGTTTCTCTGTCTATTGATCTTAAAACATGAAGCAAACCACAGTGTAATTTATAAGCAAAATGTTTTTTAATTAAATGTTTATGTCTTTGTTATCCTGTTGTGTACCCCGTAAGCTGCCCGGTCTCACTGCTTGTGGTATTTGTCAAACTCATTCATGTGAGATTTACCGAATCATCTGGTTGCTGATATTGAAGACAGCATAAGACATGAAGAAAGTGCATCGCGGCGATTGGGTTTGGCTCATCCCAGGCTACACATGGAACCAGTTTGGCCCGGTTCACCTTTCCCATGATGCCTTGTTTTGGGTTTGCTTCCTGCTGGTGGGGGGTGAGGGGCACGCGATGTATGCCAAGCCACTGTGTGACACCTGACTGCGAGAGCGAAGGTCTCCTGATCCAAAGCCAGCCAGGCTGGTTTGTTCTGTGGAGGAGAAGCTGCCTGGCTCACGGTGCGTTCTTTACCTCCAGCGTACCGATGGCTGGCTGCATTGATGATTGGTTTCGTTTTTCTTTCTTAAAAACCAGATAACCCGACTCCACGTAAATGTCTTTTCATTTTGAAGCAACTATTTTTCACTTCACGTGACCTCAGTCCAGATAGAAAAGAGCGTATGAGAACCAGCCCCAGGCCCATGTGGTTTGAATGTGGCACCCAGGCTTTGCCACCAATGAGGGAAGGTTTTTATCCCACCCCAACAGGTCATGATGGAAGGGTGTTGAGACGGCTCTTGGCTGAACGTTTGTCCGTCTCTCCCTAAGAATATTAATGAACCAGAGGCTGCCCCAAAAACCAGACTGAGGTCATCGGCATGAGTTGAGTGAGATCGCTTTCTTCCCCGTGATAAATAAACATACATGTTTTATTTATCTTGAACCACTGATTAGACATCCTTTTTTTAAAAAAAAAAAAAAAAACAAAGCACCCATTAAACGCCTTGCCGTGTAAAAGGACAATGTGATGCAAATGAATCGCCATTATTTCATGCTAATAATCCCATTAACACTCTGTGACTTAGGGTAACTTCTAAATACTAACAGTTTATGAAATGTATAATCACTTTCTCTTGGCTTTACCCACTTTTTCCTTTACTGGTTTCAGTGTCTGCTACCTGGGAAAGTACGTGCTGTCGTCTTTAAACCGTGACCTTTCTGCAGCCAATCACAATTATGCTTCTTTCCTGAAGTCACTTGGCCCAGTGAAAGCCTCTCTCAGGGTGGCCAGGTGATTGCTGCGATTTAGCAATACTGTACAACTTCATCTCACCTCGCTGCTCATGGCTCGTTTCGGTGAAACTTGGTAACCCGGGACTGGTTGCCAGGAAAATGGCCCTGACATTTTATGGTTGCTGTTTGCTGTATGTAGCCAGGAAATATTGACTCCTGTCGTGCAGAAGTCTGACCTGGCAGATGCTGAAAGGTGATGTTCCACTCTTCTCTCTTTAAGCATAGTACTAGCAGGGTTTCAAACATCTTGTCATCCATCCATGCGCTCACTCATCCCTCCATTTTCTCCTCCAGTTCTCCAATCAAGGCTTGCGGTGACACAGTAGCTTAATACTACTTGCTACCTGCTATCTCTCCCCTTACGCATGTCTGACGCTGCTTCAGAAAGGCCGACTTGCAAAATCCCCACTGATAGTCCTATTGTGCCAAAGTGTCCAGGTCTGGAGTCTGGTTGCACAAGCTGGTTTTCCTTGTGTTTTGATCTCGAGCTACCATGGTTTGTGCCCTTTGGTCTGTGTGAATGTTTTTGCTTTGGATATGGCACTAGATCAGATCAGTCTGTTTTAATACCTAATACGGCAATACTGTGGCAGGTCAGAGGTGCCCCTTGTGCCAAAAAGGTTTATTTACGTCGGTGCTTTCTGCTCATCTCAAATGAGGGTACAGTTCAAGGTACTGCTGGAGCTTTTCGTGCGAACGTGTGGCGAGCTGTTAGGTGGCTAAATTTCAGTACTTGGTGTTCTTCTGGCGAATGTTCCTAGAGAGGCTCAGGTCAAGTGCTGCTGTTATTTGCTTTCTTTGGAGATGTGT
Source organism: Gymnarchus niloticus (assembly GCA_009936485.2). Taxonomy (NCBI): domain Eukaryota; kingdom Metazoa; phylum Chordata; class Actinopteri; order Osteoglossiformes; family Gymnarchidae; genus Gymnarchus; species Gymnarchus niloticus. The sequence continues at coordinate 13,072,245 of JAACJT020000032.1, read as the reverse complement.
AGAAGGCAGCCACCCACGCAGAAGCTGAAGATACAATCGCGTGTGGTTTGGAGAGTGACAATAGATTCCTCACCCCACAGCCACTGTAACCTATGTGAATCTCAGAGATGACAGTGGGTGTTCCTTGATTGGATCATATTGCATGTAAAACTACTTAGAACTGGTTTTGGATTTGCTCTGGGGAGCGTTGGAGGTGCGTAAACCTCTACCTTTGCCAGAACAGTGGCCCACATTCAGCTCGAAGCCTGTTGAATTGGTTTGTATTGATATTTATAAGCACTAGTCCCACTCCCTCTTTGGGCTGTTCTTGCGCGACAGGGAAGTCTGGCGGCAGGGCCGCAAAGCAGGCTGGCTTTCCTGAAGCTACAGGTGTTGAAGTGGTTATCACATCTATCGTCATGATGGAAGGGAATTGGAGAACCAAAAATAAATAAATAAATAGTCGAAAGGGCCGTGGCCAAGTTTAGATTCGGAGAGCTCATTTGTAACGTGCTTGTTTGGGGGGTGGGGGGGCTGCTCACAGTACATCTCGTCCCCGTGCTAGGTGTGAGTCCCAGCTCCATCTTCAGTTCCACAGTCTGACACCCCAACTTGCAGACAGCCGGCGCATTTGTTCCCTGAAAGAATCCTGCACAAAGTAAGTCTCCGCTGCCGTGATTTTAGCGTCGCAGGTGAAAACTCAGCGAAACAGCGTGGTTTCGATGTGGCTGTCGGCAGTGCCGTGGACAGCCGCCTGTATATCAGTGTTTCTTCCACAATCAAGTTGTTTTAAGTTTGTCTTTTCTTAACGAGGCACAGCAGCCAAAAGGAACAGCTTCTGACAAACGGTGTTTTGCAGCACTCACGCATGTACGTGTGCGTGCTCTGGTTCATGTGACTGACCACTTCCTGCGTTGGCGGCGGCGTGGGGGGGGGGGGGTGATGAAGTCGACATACAACGAAAGAGCAACTGCTGACAAACTCAAACTGGAGTGGAGTTTAAAAATAGAGAATGATAGTGAGACTAAGCGAGGGGAAACAGAGCGTCAGTCTCCTCGCTCTTACTTATTAATAGAAAGTATTAATCGGCTGCCTAATGGCAGGCGACCACATTGTGTTGCTTTTTGGGAAAGTGCAGCTTTAAATTAGTCCGGCACACAAAAACTGTTTGGGGAAACGGGCAGCTTTATCCATTTTTATTTTTCGACGTGTGCTTTTTGTGAGCGCGTGTACGAAAGCATGTGCGTGTGCCGCTCAGCCATAAAAGTAGGTGACAGTCGTGAAGCTCCGAATGTGTGACACGCCATTGCAGCCGCTGAATGACTGTGGCGGGGTGACCCTTTGACCTTGTATCGAGATGTAATCGACGTTTCTGGGATGGATGGGGGTGGTGTCCTCGTATTTAGCCATTGTTTTGCAGCAAAGGTAGCCTCACGGCCCGCGAGCCGTGATGAATGGGAAGCCCTTCACCTGAGCAGTGACCCCCCCCCATGGCCCGTGCAAGGCTAGGCCTTTAGCTCCACCCCCTTTTCACCGGTCACTTTTGGGAACCTTAGGATTCCAACCAGTTGGTCAGGCTCTTTACAGTATCTGTTTGCTCAGGGGCTTGTATCAGGCACACACAGGATGCTTTCAGTTCTTATCAGGGCTTTTAGGCAAGCTGTTGAGTGGAAGGTGTAACCTTTGACCTGTTTTACCCTCCACCCCCTCATCCCAAACAGATTCCTCCTCTTCTACTGCAAAATAAAACCCCTTGTTTAAAAACGTTATGGGTAACACACAGCTGGCTGTTTTTCTTGCAATGTGTTCGGCTCCATCCCCAGCATCCTCCCATGCATGCAAGCACCCTTTATGTTGCAAAGGAATTGTACAGTCAAGGTCTGGTTCTTACGGTTGCTTTTCCTTTATGTTTTAGAACATATACAATACTGTGCAAAAGTTTAGAGCCACCCCTCATTTCTTCATATTTTGCTTCCAAAGAGCCAGACTTCCATTTTTTTAATGTAGTCTTGAGGAATAGTTCTCCAGGCTTCCCAAAGGACTTTCAAAGTTTTTGGCTCTCATTTTCAGTCCAGTCTCTGTACCTGACCAGTTTCAGAGGAATGTTCTTTTGTTTGTTAAGCCACAACATGACATATGTATGAATCAGCCATCTAACTTAAGGCATGAACCAGTGAAGAAACAGGTGCAAATGATTACAGATGATCAGATGATGTTGCAATTGATCACTGTACCTATTGTCCCATTTTCCTAGCAAATTATAAAGAAAGAAAGAACAGCGGCTCAAGACTTTTGCACAGTACTGTAGGGGGACATGTCGATGCGCAGCACACTCGATCGCCAGTCACCTTATGCTCCAGTCAGGAGAAAACGAAGCCACATTGATGTCTGTTTGCTGGAACACAGGACAACGGTCCTGTGCAGCGTCTTTTAAGTTTTCGCCATTGGCCACTTGGCGGCGATGGCCAATCCTCTTCCTCAGAGGCTGGAAGGTGGTGCACTCCATTGGTTTTGCTGGAAGCAGTCAGAGTGAAGCAGGGTCTGTATGAAGCCTACTGAAAACGGCAGTCTATCTAGGCGTAGTTCTCACTGTAGGTAACCCCCACGCGTATTCGGCGCTTTAACCTTGCAGGTCCCTGTGGTACAGAGAGCTGGTATCCTGTTTAAGATTAGGGGAGGGCTTCTCTATTCTGCTCCTTAAGCACATGTAGGGTGTGTTGCTTCTTGCTTCAGCTGACCTTTTAATTAAATGAAATGCCGATTGAATGGAAATGTGCCCCGTGTTCTTAGATGTAAGGGCATTCTATCGCTTGAAAAACCATCTGAAGCTAAATTTTCACATTTTTGAAAGAATTCCTGTAATGGTGACATTTGTTGTTGTTGTTGTTGTTGTTGTTGTTGTTCTCTTGATCATTTTTGCCAGTTAAGATGAATGAGTAATATCAATGTATTATCATTGCTTTGATTAATCTTGTCATTATCATCAAGAGGTCTTTGAACAATAAAGTAACTAAAAGATTAATACATTTGATTTATGCAGCTAAGATCAGGTGTCAAAACGCATATGGGTACTTTTGGGACAATACCGGTCTGAGACGTATAAGGCGGTTTCGCTCGTATGAGTCGTTCTGTCAGCTCATTGGCTATTCAACTGGAATGAGGTAAGCAGCATCTTTAGGGTCCGCGGCCTAAAATGCTGTACCTTGAGCGCAGTGATTGGTGGTACAGCGGGCGCCTGTTGCCTGCTAGATATATTGGAGTACGTGCACACCTTTACCCAAACTCTCTTCCTATGCATAGAGCTTCTTCATTGTTGTGTGCGATCATACGACAGGATTTTGTTTCTGAAGAAAACAGGAAACTGAAGCTCTCCCAGGGCCTTGAACCTCTGCTTCTCTTCATTTCCTTGTTGGTCATGCGAGTCGCGTCTTAACCACTGTGCAAAGTCCGCTAAACGTCTTGACGTCACGTCAGGTTCACTGACACACACTGCACCATGCTGGCAAAGCGTCACAAGTGTGGCCTGCAATCGGTCTTTGTCGTTTTATCACTGGTATGTAAACATGTCACGTTGCCATGGCAGTTAATTACATATTAAGAAAATGACAGGACGGCTGCCTCACCAGAGTCTAGCAGTTAGATTTTAAATCAAACATCCAACACAACTGGTCTGTAGAAGTAAGGTTACTTGGCGTACTTTGCTGCTCCTTGCCTGCGAATTGCTGGGTCCAGAGAGCGTTAAAGCGGTTTGGTGGAATGTTCCAGCATGCACTGCTCTCTCTGCTCGGTTGAAATACCTGGAAGAGCGCCATCTTTGGCACCTCATCCATTTATTACTGCACGTTATCAATGTTTTGGTTGCGTTCAGGCCAGGTTGTACCTGTTTAGAGTGAAAAGGGAGGCTTCCAGTGCATGCAGCAACCCTCCTGGAGGATCTGCGATGGCCCCACTCACTCGTCTGCCCCTGTCGAAGGCAGCGGCTTTTTGGGCCGCAGAAAATTGCATGTGTGGGATGGTGAAATAGTGGCTTTTGCTGTGGTCCCGTCTTGGCAGAGTGTTCTCCCCTCTTCAGTTCCCAAATAAACGCCGCGATCATCACTCTCGCCTTCGGAAAAACCGTAAGGGGTGAAGAAGAAAAAAAAAAATTAAACCCACTAAGGGCACAATTTTAGCAGTTTACAAAACTCCATAATGAGTTGTGGAAAAGCAGAATGAGATTTTGGATTAACTTTGTCCTAAAATTTTCCATCGCCACTAGTACAGTGTTGTGCCGTGATGTCTGTGGGGGTTCTGGGTTCAAGTCACGTGAAGAAAGATTGGACTGTGATTGTCGGTATTGCTGCCTTACTCTTTAGCTTAAAACCAGCTAAGGATTTTGTTTATACACGTGGACCATGTACTTACTCTACTTCTCATAAAACGGGGGGTCCTTTGACAGAGAAAGTTTAACACATACTCTGCCAGCAATTTATTATTATTTGTAAAATCTCAGTTCTTTCCCTTCTGATTAATTATGTATACTGTGTTACTTGCTGAGTCAAGATGATGAAGCAGCGATAGACTAGCTATTTATCGAAGCCCGGAGAGGAAACATGTTGCGCGGGCAGCATGGCGCTTGTCTTTGCTGATGAATGGCGTGTTTACCACGGAACCACTCACGGAAATTGAGCAAAAAAAAAAAAATAGATGGAAAATGGATATTGGCCAAGCTGTTTGTAACCTGACAGTCTGGGAGGCTGAAAATGGCTGTCCACGTCAGTTAGAGGAAAATCCCATGTCATTCATCCCTCACGCGCAAACAAGATTTGGTTATTTATTTTATCTGTTTATTTATTTGCTTATTTATTTTCCTCCCCGGGATCAATTCAGCCTGCCACACGCAGAGAAAATGCCAGATATGTAATGATGGAGGACTGATTTGTTTGTGTGTATGTGCGCGTATGCATTTGGAAAGAGGAAAAAGAGGCAGTGAGAGAGGCAAACTGCACTTGACAATATTCTCTTTGAAATGCATATTGATTAATTAATTAGAATCCCTTAATTAGCAAATCGAGTGTCAGTGTTGATTATCAAATTCCACTTCTTTATTAGCATACACGCTAACGCCTGTCTGGGTTTTCAAGCTGCCGTAAGTACGCTAATGCTGCACTTACATACCGCGCCCAATCAGGCACGATGAAGACCCCTTCAGCACTCTCTACAATCAGCTAATGGTGTAGCAGGCTTGTGACTGGAGGGTGGCTGGTTCGAGACCCCGAGAAGCCTTGCACTGCCTCTGAGCCTCTCTTCAGAAATGTAGCATTTTACTAAAAGAAATGTTTGAATTGGAATTGGTATCAGCCAACCAGCCCTTGGGAGGCCCATCTCAGAATTCTGGCTTATATCCTATCACACCATGGGCCAGCAGGCAGTTCTGAATGTCTCCAGGCATGGAAAGAGATCCATCGGGGGTGATCGGAAGTGATAGGGTTCTGAAACTGAGCTTCTACTTGTAAACCTTGCCCCATTGTGTCAGTCTTCCTGAGAGCCGGGTTAAGTTTCCTGGGGCGTCTGTTTTCCTGAAGGGTTCTTCATCTTGCATCCATCTCCTTCCATTAATGATGCTTCTGGTGAATAAAAGACGAAAAGCAGCATCATACTTTTCCTTCAGTGATTTGTGATTATGCTATGGTTTTGGGATCTGTTTATAACAGAGTGTTAACTGATTCTGAGGTTCCGTTGGTTTCTTCTATTTTGAACACCTTACGTTTTCCCCACACTTTCTGCTGCCGTGCTTTGCTAATGATGGCCATTTTTTGTTTCCTCACATACACATTTCGTCTCGTGCCATTATGGTGCCGTCGTACTCCTGCGATTAAGGGGCGGGTGAATCCGTTGTTGGAAATGGTCTTTGGCCTCTTTGGGAAGATGGCTGTTGAGGTCGTGGGGCACCGTTGGGGGGGGGGATTCTGGAAGGGAGGTGGCCGGACCAGCCCAGTGTGTAGGGCCATTGTGACCCGCTGGTTTTGACCAGATGGTTCACATACTTTTATCCATGCTTCTGGTGAGGAATGCATTCCCCCAGGGGGGGTTACAGCCTGGAAACGGGCCGAACATAAACATCCTTTCTTCAGTGCCCCTCCGCAAAATAATCCAATTGGCCCCTGGACTGGGAGGGCACAAAAAAAAATAAAAATCCAAAAGTGACTTGGTCCCACTGCCCCATCCAAAAAACATAACTCTTGAACGCAATCACATCTTTACGTGGTTTGCATCATTACATTTCGAAGTTCTTATAAAGTAACCACTTGTATGGGGGGAAAAAAACAATTATCATAACACTGCTGTAAAGAAACAATGCATGAAAACACTGAAAGTATGTTTTGTAGCCAGTCACTAATCAACCCTGTAAAAAATAACAATGAGATTGGCCAGTAAATTTGCGTAAGCAGAACTACAAAACAATGTTGGTGCTTGTTTACATGGCACACATTGTGCAGCTGTCTCGTAAACTGTGGTTCGTGTCAGTGGACTAATTCTACTATTTTTCTTTTTAATCATGGGTAAAGCAGAATGCCTTTTCAAAGTTTTAGTTGAAATGTTTGAAAAGAAAAAAATGCTCTGGGAAAGGAAAGTTCCAGAGATCGTTGCATGAAATGCATGAATTGTTAAGGTTTCGTCTTAAATGGGTTACGCAAAGGAATGACAAAATTTACCACTTTACCATTGTGGTCAAATGACAGTATGACTGTTGCTCTTTTGTTTACTCACCTAAAGAGGAATTTGTGCAGACTGCAAAAAATGTGCAAATCAACCATTTGACCATAAAGAGTGAAACAAATGAACCCAGTCTTGGAACAGATCAGCAGAAGGGAAGTGAGCGACTTCATTTACAGGTCGCCGTCGTCATCTACGGAATGTCGTAAGGGTGAAGTTGATAATTGATGCTTGTGTCTTAGACTGTAGAGCCTCATGGAGCGTTTATAGTGCGTCGGCTTGAAAGCCGCATGCTCGACGCCCTTGAAACCAGCAGCGGCATTTTTGTGGAATGAAGGGAAGACGTCTCGAGCCACGGCATCCCGTCCCATCCTGTCCCCCCGCATTTCACCTCAACCTCCCCGTCCGTCAGCACCGATGCAGGCCTCAATCTCTCTTTCGCTAGGAAGGCTTGCTAACAGCTCTGTATGGCTTGCTCATTAATCACAGACACTTGCAGTGTCCCATTACAGAAACACAGCTACTCTCCCTGTCTCCAGTGGACAGCTTACCAATTCATCTTCTGGGGGGGTGGCAAGAAACCGGCTTTCGGGAGTCTACCTGTGTATCAGCACTCCTTTAAGACCACAGGGGGGACCCTTTTTAAAACAGTTTTCTCTAGGTCAAGCAAACAACACAAAAAAAGGTAAATTGCTCGTCTCTGGTAGCATGGAGGATTTCACGGGGGAATAGCTCTGGGGGGGCTGTTAAATTGCCGATTTGAATGCTGGGATTGCCTCTGATGAAATGCCTGATCTCCGCCTCTAAACTGCCGGTGGACCCCATGCCCCACCTTTACATCGCTTGTCCCCTCTAAATGCCCGCTCCGCATGGGGGGGGGGGGGCATCATGGTAACCATTTCTCTGAAATTCCCACCGTGCATTATGTAGAGATGTGGTCTTATGGGAAATTCGGGGATTGTCAGGGTCATTTGGTTGCGTGTGGAGCCGTTTTCCTCACTCGTGTTTCCCCATTCTAACCAGTTCAGACAGAGATCTCCTTCCTAAGCGCTTTCTATTTCCCAGCCCTGCTCCACTTCAGCGCCACGGTCCAGCTCCTGGATGTTTCTGCTGCTTTTTAATTCCCCTCAGCCTGACACTGTGTTGGAGCTTCTAACCCCAGTGCCTCTTCCTCCACCGCCTCCTCACCTGGGTGATGCGGACGCACTGGAAGAAGGTGTCCTCGTTCGTCTTTATCGGATTTGCTCCTCAGACGAATCCGCACACATGACAGATGGAGTCGGAGGACGAAATCAGACGGCTGCTCTTGTGTCGAGATGCAAGATGTGCCCTCGCTCCTCGGGTGCTGTTTCTGGAAAGAATGGAGATTTTTTTTAAATTGTCATTTTACTTTGGTCTCTGTTCCCTTTTCTTAGTCCATCTTGTATCTGTGTGAACGTAAAGAGCAGCGGTAGCTTCAAAACGTTGACGTTTAACTCTTGCCATCTAGCTGACCACACGTAACTGCGCTGCCAAACCGCTGACCACCCTGCCAGACGGTTTTGCCAAACAGTTCCCCTTGCAAAAACTATCACTCAGAATGACTACAGGAAAGGGGGGGGGGAAATGATGGGTGAAAGCAAGGACGGTGTGATATCTAGCTTTTTGCACCGCAGCGGAAATAGAGACTAGTTCCAGCTGCCGATCTGTTTCCAGTAGGGCTGTGTGGGTGACATGGCCTCAGATTCAAGGGCCTACGATGCTCCAGCCATCCTTGGTCGCCCCAGTTGGCGGGCTTCTTCCATCGCCATCTTTGATACGCAGCTTGGTTTAGTTTGGAAGTTACCAGGAGAAACGTTGTGCTGCGTCTCGCATGTGCAGGCACCGGAACACAAACGCAGACATACTGCAGCATGCTCGCAGTCCTCGGACAGCACGGCCTTAATCAATCTTTTGTGGTGCAGCATCTGCTCTGGGACACAAGACTGGGGGGGGGGGGACCCCAGTGTGGGGCTTTCCAGACCCCAGGTGCATCGTGGGTCCCCCCTTTATTGGATCCTTTGTACATGTGATTGATTCATGTTTCATGCAGATCTGCGTAGCGGTGCTGGGCAAATGGAATTGGACCTCCTGCTTTGTTGGGGGTGGGGGGTGGGGCATTTTTTTTAATTTTTATTTTTTAAAGGATCAAGATGTTTTTTTTTACTTTGACAGGAGTAAGTGACATTTTCTTTAAATAAATTCAGGAAAGACTATCAAAATGCATGTCATAGTGCAACTAAAAATATTTTTATTTTTTTTCCTGAATGCTGTTTCTCGTGATCCCTGGTGGGCTGCACAAATGTGTAGTGTCTTTCTGGTACGTGAGTGTGATGATGAAGATGCTCTCCCCCGTCTCCAGCCATCTCTTTGACGAAGCCAGCCTTAACGGAAACCGACGTTATTCGACGGCAGGGAAGTCGCTGGCGTCTGGTGGGCTGCTGGACCCCGTGCCGCTCCTGTTGGGGGGAGGTTGTGTTCAGTAGTTATTCGTTTTGTAGCCACGTCTGCTTTGATTTCCCCTTGCAGAGGAAGGTGGAGTGAGAATGTGCAGGAACAGTATTGATTTTTTTTTTTTTCCCCTCCTTCCCCTCCCCCGTGGCTGGCTGCCCCCCCCACGCTCGGCCTCGGGGCTGCTCAGATGCTCGCCATCCTATAATGACCCTGGAGTGAGAGCTGAAGTTTGGTCTCCAGGACTTGTGTTGCCCTGACATACCCTATAGCCGCTTCCCCCGGCTGGGATGGTCGTCTCCTGACAGGCGGGCGTTTTATGGTCTACCCACTGTAAATAAATAAACAGAAGACTTTTACACATGTAAAAGCAGCCCTTTGCGGTATGACTGCTAAGCTGGTTTATGGGCGCGGTCTTCTGACCATGCGTTCAGCGTGGTTTTGGCATGTGGACCGGTAACATGGTCTAAGAGCACAACGGGCAGCATTTGCTTCCACAGCACTGATACTCGGACTCACACTGTGGAGAGTCTCAAAGTCCGCATCCAGCCCAGTCTCTTCCACTTGGATGCGATATGTGTGGAATTCCATGCATCCCGGGTCACGAGTTTCTTGGCTAATAGTCGAGCCTTCTGGCTCCATGCTGGAAGTTTTTGCCTCCTTGACGGCAAAGCTGTGTTCCTTCCTCTGTGGCAGCTTTTCTCGGTCTAAAGCATTTTCTGTGGCGGTGGAGGCTGTGCCGTACCAATAATCCTCTCATTCCCTCCAGTCAGCGGCCAAGTCTGAGCGGCAGAGGAGCGATTCGGTATGAATCGCACCGAGCAGGATCACTCGGGTTTTTTTTTTCCATTACCGTTTTACCCTTGCCATGATAAATTCTGCTGTCTCGCCAACAGCCAATGCCATGACAGTTCAGAGTTCAACTTCGTCAACTCGTACCTCACGTTTCGGGTCATCCAGACGGGATCGATGGCGTTTTCCTCGAGGCGGGATCCGTTACGACTTGCCGCTCGGCAGTTGGGAGTCGGGTCTGAAAAATGAGTCGGTCTGCTGGCTGCCTGTTTCGTTAGTTAACTGCCGAGCATCTTGTGTAAAAATAAATAAATAGATACAATAAAAAAATTTGTTGTGGATTTATTTTTATTTTTTGTTGGTTAGATCAACGTCCAGGGTGATGGTTTTGATTGAAAGGTCTCCCGATTGTTATTTTTTTAAAAAGGTTTAAGAATTTGTAGATTAGCGTTTATCGATGTGTTTTTACAGGTGGTGACATGTCAATGATGGCGTGTTGCATCTATACAGTAGACCCCCCCCATCCACGGCTTGTCATTTAAGCGCATGTTTTATTCAGTAACAGGTGATGCTTCGTTAGCGTCAAAAGGCGTACTTCTCATTTCCCGTTCGGATCTAAATGGCGACGCGCAGAGGGTACAAATATTTGATGTCATCCGAGCGCGGAATAAATCAGGCGACGCGCTGAGGACGTCTCCGACATGCCGCCCGGCACCGCCGTTTCAGACAGGCGTAAAGTTAGACAACCCGAAGGTTTTCCTGCCATTTGATGGAAGGCGAGGCCCATGAATAATGGATAGGTGTTAGGAGACATCGCCGGGCTTTTTATAGAGCAGACGCTCGGATGTGCAGGCAGCTCAAGGAACCCCGGATCGGCAAATGGGGAGACGGAAAGACGAAAAGGAACGGGAATGACAGGAATTGTTGTTGTTGTTGTTGTTTGTGTGGTTTTTAATAAAGTTATGTTCGCTGTTCTCAGAAGCAGGAAAATCCTGGTAATTTAATACGAAAGGGAGCAGGGGGTTGTGGGGGTGACATTGGCAGACACGGCATAATATTTTTAACCTTGTATTCTGATGGGTTTGTGGGCGTCAGTTAACCTCGCTGTGGTGGGTGTGTGTGTGTGTGTGTGTGTGTGGGGCATCTTTGTTTAATGGAGACTGGAGGCTACCTGGTCCTCCATAAGAGGATGTCCCACTGGTTTTAATGATGGTGGAATTGCAGGGTAAATGGCACGACAGGCAGACCAGCAGTACCAGTCCGGCGTCCATAAAGATTGTCTCATGATCGGGACCGTTGGCGTAACTCGGGGATCCTGACAGGGCCGTCATGACACGTGACTCAGGAGGCCCGGGGACTGAGTTGGCAATTATCTCCCCCCCCCCCCCCCCCCCCCCCGCCCCGCCCCGGCCCTCCCCCCCGCCCGCCCGCCCGTCTTCCGTTGTGTTGTCGGGGCGGGCGGGAACA
>JAACJT020000032.1:13048977-13059993 GCA_009936485.2 Gymnarchus niloticus | reverse complement strand
AATAAACCCCCAGGAGGCTAAAAGCATCTCTATTTATTTATTTTTCTTTTTTGTTTTGTTTTTTTTTTTCCTCCCCCCCCCCACCCCCCCCCACCTTTGACAAAAGAGCCATTGAATAGCTTCCTGTGAACGAAAAAGCAGAGAAACGCGCGCTGGGAAGGCAGCGACGCTTCTCGCGGCCTGCCCTGCTCGTCTGCCAGCCGTCTCTTTTGTCATCTCCTGGGTGCGTGCGGGCCCTCGTTTGCATCACGCCGTGCCACGGGGGCCACTCTCCCCCTGCCTCCCACGTCGGGCGGTGCATCTCGTTCGACTCCCGCTTTTGTCTGTCTCGGGGACGCGCAGCGTACGAAGGACCTCGCAATCGATGTTTTTCGATGTGGCTACAATACACGTGCCTAAATGATGGCCCTGTTGGAAGGGAGCATCTTTTTCAACTATTTTGTCAGTGTCATCCAACAGGAACAACCTTGCAGTCTAGCAAAAGATCAATTGATTGCAGCCCCCACCCCCCTGTCTTGATCTGTCTTTCCCTCTCTTTCTTCTTCTCTCTCCCTCCATGCCTTGTTTGGCTCTTCTGGCAAACGGAACCTTCCCAGGGTAAATTAACGGGCCCCACGACTCAGTCGGTCCCAGCCGGTCCTTTCTTGGGTGGTCGGTGCCTTTTCACCTTAATTATCACCTCGTTTATGTAAACCCAGGCTCTCAGACCTCAGGCCCCTGATCTGCCCATCTCACTCTTGGGTGTTTTTGTTTATATTTGTCTCTCGTATCTGAAAAAAAACCATGCTATAAGAGTACGAAATGTGTCTTGGTTTAAATATAAATGCCTTCAGTGTGAGGTGATTTTTTTTTTTTTTTAGTTTACAGGATTTAACAGGAGGCCTTACTCTTATATCACATACAATACGGTACCATTTAAATTGAGGCTGAAGCAAATTAAAGCTCTCCAGCTTTGGCTCCTCTTTCTCCCCTTTCCTTTAAGTGTTTACCGTTGAATAACAACTGTCTTTGGGGTCTGCTATGAAACGCTCATGTCTCTAGGAGACATGGATGGGGAATAACTGTTTGGGAAGCAACTTCTGTGAATGGCTGGAAAAACTTGGAGAGCTTAGGAAAGAAGTGGCCAAGCGATTTGTTTGTTCTGCTCTGAAAAGCATCTGTAAGCTTATCGGTTTTTAACCGTTTTTAGCCTGTCCCTGCCCGGGACCTCAAATATATCGTGGCTGGGGACTTCCCCAGCCTGATGTATAGTCAAGGGTCCCAGGTGAAAAAGTTGAGATTTATATGGCGTGGGCTTTAACAGCTCAATAACGCAGGCCCGTAATCTGCTCTTGTTTCAAACAGAGCCCTGATTTACGAGCCGCCATGCCACTCCAGCCCTGAAATGAGGTGTTCAACATATGCTTTGTTGACATAAATTCAAAATTTATTGCCGTTGTCAAAACTGACTGTTGGATGAAGTTGCTTATTAACTGAGTGAATGGCTCGAGAGGGTTTTATGTCAGCTTTCTTAATGACTACAGTCAGGCTGGTTAAAGAAGGCCCCCCTATCTAGCACGCAGGCAAGTGGGGGTGGGTGTTTGAGATCTAGGGTGCGGTCACAGTTCACACAAATGGGTGGCTTATTTTCAACCACATTTGGCAAAGGTCACTGCTACTTGGTTGGATTGTAGAAATAATAATTACTGTTGTATCAGTTCTCCCCCAAAATCATCGGCTTCTTATCCCGGGAAATTAGCCTGATATTAGCCAGTGCTAACGGCCTCGTTCCTGGACCTCCATGGAGCGAGGGCTCCTCTTAGTTAATAAGAGTGACTGACCAATAAGCAGCCTGAAAGCAAGCCCTCCCTGTGAAAGGCTTAGCTGCTGCGATTACAGTAGTCAAGTTCTATTAACAGGCATTCCGTTGTAAAATAAAACCTTTTATGCCGTCTGGTATCCAGGAGCTGTTGTTTAATTTATCCTTAAGTATCGGTAGGTTTTATCTGTCACTTTGGCTTTTCTAGAGAAAGTCAACATTGGGGGCAATTATGGAATTTACTGTAATCCTCCAGCATCCTTTCAGTGTTCTCACACTACTTTTCTGTCAATTTGGTTAAATGGCAGCTAGCAAAGGTGCCGTTCCTATTTTGACATGTTTTGTTGCTACAGTTCATTCTGACTAAGGCAATCTTCGGACAATCATTCATCACAGCGACAGGCCGTCATAGATTTCAAACAGGCCTTGGTTTTCAAAATGTCGACACGTCGGTTTTCCCGTGCCAAATGCTGACGCGAACGTGCTTTGGGACGAGCACCAGTCCGCATGGGTGAGAGAACGGGGGCCCAAGGATAGGTCACCCGTGATACGTGGACCAAATGAGGAGTTAAAAATTCACATGACCTGTTGACATACCAGACAGGCCATGGGGAGGAAGGCGTGTGAACGTCTTCCTCTCATCCTCTGTCCCTTTTGACCACTGTCAGGATGTCAAATTTAAATTGTCATTAAAACCTTTATGCTTCTAGACCCTCACCCTTCAACTGTCATATTTGTCTTGCTTCTGGAAGCTTCTTTTACACGCTTAGGCATTTATGGGACTTTTATAGCAAAATTTGCTGGCGGGTTTCAGTGTCCTTCCACTTTGTTTTCTACGTTGCCATAAATCTCTCTCGAGTGACTTTACTGTCAAGGTTTTAAAGGGGATGCATAGTGTATATTTTTTGTTTCACTAAATTCCTGTTTCCCTCCTCCCCTGAAAGTACACTCCTGAGAATTCCACTGTCGTCTAACGGTCTGTCTCCTGTTGAAGCGATGCCAGACACGCTTGCTTACTTATTAATCTACCTGTTGTCACATACCATCGGCTTTCCCTCACTGTGGCTGAGGCGGAGTCTCACCGTGCTCCTGAATTGCAGAACGTGCCCAATCTGCTGTTTATCTCGCGTTCAGCCGTTTTCTTCTTTTATTGGAGAACTTGATTGAATTTACTGCACGCTGGTGTGCAGTGATGTGTTTGTAAAATGCGTGGCTTATTGGGGGGGGGGGGGGGGGTGATGTTGCAAAGGTGGTTACATCGAAGCACCACTATCCTTGCTCTCGTTTTCTTTCCCGGGGGGGGTAGAAATAGACCCAGCATGCATGCCACCGTCGAGACGTTCATTCATTTGGCATTGACGTGCAAACAATGAGCTAATTACTTTTCTGGGAACAATTACCTGACGCCATAAGTATTGTAATAAGAAAAATTTGGCGCGCCGCTTTCCTGCGAATTGCTGGCACTCTTGTTTCCTTGTGGCCCGCCGCTGAGATGGAGGCGCAGATAGAAACCGTGAAATGGGTTTACCTGGCCATGTGTTTCTTGGGCACCCTCGCGGTGCTTGCAGACCATGAGGGCTCGACAGGGTATTCTCCAGTTAATCCGGGCAGGACACCGGCTGTTTGTTGGTTCCCAACCCACTCAGCTCTACCATTCAGGCCGACGTGTAGGGTTCACATAAAAGATGGCTTTTGGGAGCAGGATGCTTTTTCTTAGAGGAACATCGGCAAGATGAGGGTTAAGATCTGCCAACCACACCCTCCAAATGTTGGTCTGCTAAAATTGTTGGTTTGACCACATTTAAAAAATAGTTGCATGTTCAAGAAATGTCTGTTAGCATGCAGGCTGTACTAATTGTGAAGACTCTTCAATAGAATAGCTTCAGTCTGGGGTACTTCTAAAGGGTCTGTAATTTTCTAATTAGTTGTAATTTGATAGGCAGCAGAACTGCCCCAATTTAAGTGTGAAAAGGGTCTCCTCAGCCCATCTGAAAACCATCCCGCTGGGGCCTCCTTGGGCTCTGTGGAGCTTGCGTAAATAACTGACCAAATGTTTCGTTGTCCGTCCGACTTAATGACTGACCCCATCGTTTTAAAATACTCCCCCGAATGACATGAGTTCCAGCAGCTCGCAGAAAGGGGATGCATTTTGGGGTCAGGGACGGAGGACCACTCTGAAGACCACCTGGGGGTTTTAAAAAACAGATTTATTTTTTACCTGATACTTCTCGGAATGTAAGACATCGAGGGCAAATGCAGGAGAGGAATCTGGCCACACGTGAACACACGTTTCGCGTGTGTGGACTGACTAATGTCTGCATCATGTAATATTATTGAACTTGGCCAAACTTCCCTAGCGGCCTTCCGCAACATCAGCACCCCTAGAGACGTGTCTGGAGAGCAGCTGCCCAGCACACGTGCGCCAGGCATGTTTTGCGTGGTAAGGTGCCTTCGGCCCGCTGCAGGACGGCAGAATGGCCAAGCGAATGAAAGGAACGTTTCACGCGTTACCTTCGAACAGTGGTTCTTGATTTTTCTGCCAGGCTCCTCGTTTTGCCGAAAGGACGACATTTTAACGGCACCTCCCGCCACACACGCCGCGCATTAGCGTTCCAACACTGACACGACACTCTCCGCCCCCTTGTCCAGTTTGCGAATCACCGCCTTGCAATGTTATCACATGGCACAGCACATCTGTGGCACCTGCCCCTCCCCATTGACGCCACGGTAACCAGGCATGCACTCGTGTGCTTTCTGCCCTCCCACCCCACCCCCAACCCCCCTACAGGAAGCTGCACAGCGGAATGAAGACCTACGGCTGCGAGCTGTGTGGGAAGCGCTTCCTGGACAGCCTGCGTCTTCGCATGCACTTGCTGTCTCACTCTGGTACGTGTGCCAACCCGGCCCAACCACAAAATGCATGCTGCGTTTGACCCCGGTCGCCTCGTCCCGTTTCTTTTTATTCTGTAAAGCAGATTATCGATGTGGTTTAACTGATAATTAAATATCTCGCTGATCCCACGACTTGTTTACACAGTTGGACTTTTCACATTTATCATGTATTTATTTATTATTTTTGTTTTAACTAGTGGGTCCCTCTCTCCCTGGTCCTTAAGTGTCATTGGTTTATGGAATGCCTATAAAAGAAACTGATCTGGTGTCCCTGAATGCTGGCTCTGATATTGACATTGATGGCATCCCCCGACCCCCCCCAGAAAACAACAGCAGCAGTAACTAAATCTAAATGCCCATTTGCCCATTCCCCCCTCCCTAAAATAAATTATGGCATCCAGCGTAAATTTGGTTGACACCCAGCATGTCATGGGATTATCATGATTTGTCCCCCCCAGTGTTTTTTTGTGCGTGCGTGCGTGCGTGCGTGCGTGCGTGCGTGCGTGCGTGCGTGCGAGTGACACGAGGCTCATTCTGTCATGCGGTGGTGGTGAATTCAGGCTATGCCAAACCCAGCGTGATGTAGCTTTCCTGGCCAGGGCCTTTTTAAACATTCTCAGGACATGCTCTCTCTCCTCCCTCCTCCTTCCTTTGCATGATCCAGACAAATATTTTGGTCACACATCGTGCCCGATTTCCCCCCCCCCCATGTAATAATTAAGCTTAATATGTCTCTTTATGCCTTATACAGGGTGGAAAAATGTTTACTACTGATTATTTAGGCCCGCGGAATTCATACAGGTGGCCAGTTGGGTGAAGTGTGTGAAAAGGCATGAAGGGAGGAACAGCCAGCCCAATCTAGTATATTTGGCGATGCAGTACATCTGTGTACACAAAACCATACCTCTGGCAATATTTCCAGGGAATTTTGATTCGCTACTCCTCAAATGTACTCAATGGGCAGTAACATAGAAGAATCCAGCTTCAGAAATGAAATACGAATCACTTTTCAGAAAAGCAGGGACATAAGTGTGATTTGAGGTGACTTCCTTAGGTAAGCATTGCAGTCCCATGAGCACTTTGCCATCCTCTGAGAACTTGACCCAAATCTGAATGTAGCCGACCAAAATTGCCACGTCGTACTGGCTTTTACCTGAAAAACACAAAAAAAAAAAAAAAATGACTAGAAGCGTGCACTACCACACGTCTATGTATTAGCACTGTGTTACCACAAGAAGGTCACGTTACCAAGTGATATTTCTTGTGTAGTAACGTGACCTAAAGATTAGTTAGGGGTCAGTGCCGTGAACCAGTACCAGGGAGACGTTGGCATTGGAAGTTAACGCCGTGTCCGAATGGAGATATCCATTTAGAGTTTGGAAGTTAACACCGTGTCTCCAGTATGTCGTGTGATTTGGCAAATGTCCTCCATGTTTTCAGTGACCACCCCCCCTCCTGGTGAGCAGTGACCTGGCAAGATAAGCCAATAAGGGAGTAGTGACTCAGATGTCAGGAGGGACGTTTTCCAGGAACCGGGCCACTGCCGGCCGGTTCCTATGAAACCACCGACAAAAGGGCAAGGGACGGGCTGTCAGTGGTCATTGTGGGGGGGGGGGGTCCTCTAATTGACAAATTGCATCCTCATTTGTCAGCTCCCCCCAGAAATGGTGGTCCTGCGGAGGTCTCATGCTGCCAAGGCGACTGAGGGGTCTGTGAGATACGGGCACCAGGTCGAGGCCTCGTGCTTCATGACGGGAGCACCTTTCTAAAGCAAAGGGTTTGTAGGGCTGTTTTTATTTTTAGAATGGCTGCAAAGAGGTGCTGTTTTTCTTGGTGGCTCATAGCACGGAGACGGCCTGATTTATGTGCGTCACGGCGGGTCTATGGCGGCAGGAGCAGGGCGCGTTTCTGAAGAGCAGGGGCAGGCATGGGGAATGGGCGTCTCAGTACCGTTCACTATATCATATTGTCATCATGCATACAATGTACAGCATAGCAGACACAAGTTATCAGTCTCCTGTACTTATGTATTATTCTTTTATTTTCCCCTTTGTTTTTCTGCTGACCGTATCCCCTGTTCCATATCATCCCCACATTCTTGCAGAGCATATCACCAGTGAGTCGCTGAGTCATTTTGCCGTCACCTAGTAAAAGCGAGAGGGAGAACGAAATCGGGGGATACGTTTTGGTCTACAGAGTGTCTTGTGGTATCATGTTTCAGCTTCCTGCTAACACACACACACACACACACACCTCCCCTCTGCTGTACAAGAAGTCTGTATGTTTATTTTACTGTGGATTTGGCAGCAGTCCAACCTGGGCTGCCTGCCACTGCTTTGAGTACAGTATGTACAGTGAATCTGTTGCCAGTTTTTTTTTTTTTTTTTTTTTTTGTTTTGTTTTGTCCCCCATTGTCTGACAGTGGTGATCTTGGTGGCGCTTTTGAGCCTATCAGCTCTCTGGAGGTGGAGTCTGGCTGTCATCCTCCACTGTAAACAGTAAGGCTGGGGGGGGGCAGGCCGGTAGTATAACTGATTTTATTTTGCTTTACTATTTCTGCTTTTTCAGGGCCACCCTTCTCACTTCACATGTAAAGGTCATTTTTAGAAAATGAGTGATCCTTTCGATGGGGGGGGTCCACTCTGGGCCCTGCGTGTGTCTACAGGTTTTCGGCATGTGTGTCTAGGGTCAGATTCGGGACCCACTCCACCTGTAGGTACACCACCTCACATTCTGGAGCAGAGAGGAGGAGTTAGATGGAATCGTGTTTGTGACATTAAATCGTGCGTATTTTTAATAACAAAAAGTGGCTCTTGCGTCCCTCCCCCCATGGTAAAAGGAATCCAGGGAACAGTGCCAGGCTAGATCTCATTGTGGTGGGATTGGGGAGGACCTTCAGCATGCCCACCTGGGGGCGCCGTGCCCTCCGGGTGTGGTGGCTGGCATCGCCAGACCCACTTCGATGTCTCGTTTGTTCCGATGGTCCTTTGATAACCTGAGGGAACATGTACGGGAAGGGTTTCCACTGATGGCCAAGATACCCCCCCAAGGGGGGGGAATTCAGCTCAGGTTGCCACAGGATGAACAGAAACATCTTCTGATCCCAGGTGTTTTCAGCTCTGAGATCTAAGGTCAGGCTCTGGTCTTTTATAAATGACAGCAACTGTCAATATAGCTAGATTACATTTTAATTCCAAGCCCCCCCACCCCCCCGGTGGTTGTAACGCCTGTGTTTAAAATGATCAGGTGACTCATACTTGACCCCCTTGTCACAGAAATGCTGCATCACGGTTTGAAACATCTGCAATTCCACTAAACAGGTATCCCCCATGAACCCTGACACTTTTTCTGTCATATTACTCATGTGCTTGCCCTGCGCACCTCCCTGGATGGTTTATATTGGATGTTTCGGGATGTGACTGTTTGGACTAGTGACTCAAGCTCCAAATTTGTAGCGCCGTCCGAATCACAATGCAGGCTGACCTAAAAAGTCTCACGGGCTCGGAAAATCCCAGTAAGCCTGGTAAAATGGTCGATTCCTGCATGGTGCGCCGGCTGTCCAAAAGCCTAATTCTGGCCAAGGGCGTTTTCGTACGGTATTTTATGGAGATTCACAGCTAAGAGAGGTCTGAGGCTGTCCCTCCCCCCAGTGGTGTGAGGTAGCCACACCGTGCCTTTCATTGGTCGCTCTCCATGCCTGTTACATCACAGGTGAAAGTGCAGCATCTGCGACCCGCGGCAGGAAAGGGAACGTCACGTCCAGCGTCGCTGAGGCGCAATCTGTCACCGGTAGAAACCGAAGTGACGGCACGGTCGGGTTACAGCGGGCCTGTGTACCGAGAGTTTCAGGCGCCTCGCGGACGGTGCTGCAGTCCGACACCTGCTCCTGGGGCACGTGGTAGTGGTTAAGGTATTAAGATGACATGGGCCCAGTGAAGCGGGGGGGGGAACCATTCAAGGCATTCCGAAAATGGGAAGTGGCGGCGGTTGTGGTTGTGTTTGGCTGGGGGGGGCGGAATAGCGAAGCAAAACGCTGCCTCTAGTCCGCCTCTCTGTGCTGAGAGCTTGGCCGCCGTCCAGCCCTTCCCTCGGAGTGATGACATCATGGTCTGTCGGTAGGTCTGGATGTTCTGCCAGCATTCCAGAGCGTTTATGATCACTCGCAGATGTGTGTCCAGGAACATACTGTACCCAGACCAGAAATGAATGAAACCCAACCCTGAAATAGAGAAGGAGTGAGCGAGACAAATGGGGGGGTTAAATAAAAACTAAAATATAACCGAAAAATGCAAGTGCTCAATCTCATTTATGAATTTTACAGCAGCCGATGAAATCTGTACACCCCCCCACCCCCTTCCCCGCAGAGCATTAGCACGAGTTGATGGACAGTGTGTATAAATCGTCTGAACTCCTGTTTGGCTACGTGCCCTAACTTCTCTCTAGCGGTTTAAACCCATAATACTTCCCTGACCTGTTGATGTACATTAAACTCCTATTTAAAACAACGTCTGAATTATGTTGGACATAAATCTTTCCCTCTATAAGGTTCAGGAGAGATGATTAGGCCAGCGGTAATGGGCCTGTAATTGTCCCACACATTCTCTCCTCATCAAACAGCTTTTTTTTTTTTTCTTATTTCATTAAGAGATAGATGTAAGCCATTTATTCCAAGCCTAATTAAAGTTAAACCTTTAAAAACATACCATAAAATACATTGTTTAAAATATTTCTGTAATGCTTACACTTTGAGGTCCTGGTATAAGATTTGGTTAGTTAAATTCTGTTTCTTTCAGTTCTTTTTTTAAACTGAGCCGCTGAGTGCTTACATACCAGGGAGAGAAAAACTATATTCCTAAGATTTATTGAGGCCTTTGTTATGATATGTTATTGGTAAGAGCTGTCTATTACAGTTCTGTACTGGAGGCGTCCTCAGGCGGCTGTTGGGTGGAGGAGTCCATCCCAGGTGGTTTTACTCATCATTTGTGCTGGCCCCCCACCCCCGATAGTTGATGCACCTGATATTTGTGACTGCTGACGCAGGTCTCGTCATTGGATATCTGCTGCTCAGTTGTATTAGCTGGCGGAACGACAATGCTTAGCTCCGCCGGCCCGGATGCAGGGGTGTGGTTCCGGCTGCCGTTTGACACTCCCGTATTCATCCGGAGCAGGGCTCCCCGCCTGGCCTTGGCCTTCAGATTTAGGACGTGGCGTTCCTGCTCACGGTGACGTGAGGATGGAGACGATTGCACTCGGTCCGTCGCGTGATGGCTCCCAAGAGTCTCGCAGATGTCGCTCGTGACGGAATAAAAGATCTCACGACATCGTGAGAAGACCGTGCTGAGCCCTGGCACACCCCCCCCCGGACACACACTTTATCCATCTTGCATCCAGTAATCCTGGACAGAGTCATGGGAAGGTGGTCTAGAGCCTATCCCAGGAACAAAAACACAACACTGGGCTGCATATTTGGGCCGGATGGCCAGTCCGCACTTTATATACTGATCGTTTTTCTTGATGGAAGTGGTCACATCTGAACCAAGAAGGATGACCTTCAAGAGCCCCCCCCCCCGCCTTTAGGCTGTGGCCTGCTTCAAAGGTCAGAGTGGCAGTCATTGCAGGAATTACCATGACGTTCGTGTCAGAGGTTGCCTTTTTTGGTGATTTATTAACGATGGAAATAAACACATTCTTTATTTGAGCGTCACGTTCTGAACCGTGAGCTGGACTGGTGCGATTAATATCGCAGGTCTCCTCAGACAGCACGTAATTTTTTTTTTTCAGGGTAAATGTTTTAGGTAATGAGTTTAATATTATTTACACTCACAGCTGTATAATATAAAAAAAAAAGGGGGTGAGGAGGATTTTCCTTTTTTTAATGAATTTGCATTCCGTTCTCATGCCTGCTTGTCTGTCATCCAGATCCCCTCGTTCGTGCCACGTTTCCCCACGCCAGTGCCGTGGTGACCACGTTAAAGTAGACGTTATCGTAAAATAGAGCAGGCTGCCTTCCCTAATCACATGACCGTGCCCCCCCCCCAGTCTCAGATGCTCTACCAGAGACTACTTAGCTCAAGTCAAGCCATTGATTTTCAATGATTTATGACGCCTGTCTTTTCCCTTCAGAAATAACACTCACCGTCGCATTTTGAAGCGGGGTTATTTTGGGATACGTGATTCTAATTGTTTCAGTTTTTTTTTTTTTTTTTTTCTCTTCCCCTCTCCTCCCCCCTCCTAAACCTTCTGATCTTTTCCCTTCCCACAGGGCCCAAACTTTCTGGAACGACATGCTCGCGATTTCCCGGGAAAGCCCCTGTGCTCCCTACCAA
>JAACJT020000032.1:12963378-13011320 GCA_009936485.2 Gymnarchus niloticus | reverse complement strand
AGGTTGATGATTTTCATTTCCATCAAACGATGTGGCATCCTTTCGTTCCTAACACATTACCCAGTCCATATCAGTATGGACATCCAGCATGATTTTTCTTCCCATTGAGATCTGATGTGTTTTCAAAGTGTTCCTTTCATTTTTTGAGCAGTATGTATAGTAGCCCATGTGTGTATGAAAGCTTTTTGCATATTTTAAGACTGTTTGTATTGCCGATCAACGATGCAGCCGAATACCACTACTGCAGGAGGAAAGGCATCGAAAAACATGATCAGGCGGATCGATCGGCTTTACCTTCTTCATTTTCAGAATTTCGCATTTGTCCTGGGGCCCAAAGACAAATTTAAACTGAGGACACCGGTGAGTAGTCTTGACATTGAAAATTCAGCGCAGCGTTCGGAGAAAGATCGATGCAGGTCGGACTGAGACAATGTTTAAATAGTTAAAAACGGAACTGCTTCAGTTACTGAGTATCCATTCCAGCCTCTTGAACAATACAGACAGATGTCGGTCATCGCAGCGATGGGGCCCTCACTCTCAAAGGGCTTCAGTACATTTACAATAGTGGAATCTGTTCAATTCGCAACTAATTTCTTTCTCTGGCCCGAAAGTCTGTTGTGCAATCCAACAGACACCTTGTCAAATGGTTTTTTACAACAAGTAAGCCAGCAGCAATAGACGGCAACAAACTTCATGAATACTAAATAAATCGCTAAATAATTTCGTAAAATAAACAATTTATTTTTAATCTATACTTTCATATTTGCTTTTCATCTTCGGTTTTGTTAAATCCATTTGTGTTTTTTTTTAAGTCGAGACAGATCTTGTACACATGGCAGCCCCTCTGTATGACAGTCAGGTGTTTACAGCACAGCATCAAACTGATGCAACTCAGCCACGCAGCCTTGAAACGCATCGCCTCTTATCTGCACAGAGATGCTGCTGGCACACATTAACGGCACTTGGCGTTTTAGATCTCCAGACCTAAATATCTGCGTTTATAATTGGATTGCATTGCGTGCCTTTTTATAATTTAATGCCATTCAGACGAGCTCGGAGGACAGATTTGTTGTACTTGTCCCTGAGTGAACTGAAGTGGCTCAGCCTGTAAAATAAAAACTTTACACCCTTTCGCCGCTGCTTCTTCCCAGTTGCTCACCGATACATTTGTATTTAGTAAAAAATACGTAATTGTGTATATATGGAAATGAGAAATATATGCCTAATTACTACTTAGTCCTTTGTGACTGCTGTTCATTGTGTTTTTTTATTATTATGTAAATTATAATATGGACTCATCCCCGTTTTCAGATCGCACCCTGACATATTGATGAGTCGATATTATAACCCACTGATAAACAGATGAAGTTTTTCCCCATGACCACTGGTTCACAATAAGCCAGATGTATTTGCTCAGGCTCAGATCAGTGTTACTGTCTGATGGAAGTCAAGTGCGGCTTTTGAATCGTTAAAAAAAAAATTCCAATGAGAGAAGGCCCTGATTGCGTGCAGCCTTTTAGACGAGAGTGTGGAGTTACATTGATTGTACCGGGATCAATGGCCCCATTTACTGTTTAACTGATTTTTGCTTTAATTATGGACGCTGTCGATGGCATTTATTCAATCAGGGCACACCCGCTGAGTGCATTTTCAGCAAGGTAAACTCTTTCCAGTTAGTACATTAGTGTCAGTCAGGGAGACAGAAACAGTCATCCGCATGATAAATAGGTCCATCTGTCAATGTTTCTCCACATTTTCAATAGTTTTTGTCATTCCCAGCTTGACATAAACAGGCCAAAAATTCAATATTTAAAGACAATTTATTTATTCAAAATACAGCGTAAAGCCCTTGCCTAGTGTTACAGCTGCATGAACTCAACTATATACGAAGGCAGAGAAAGAACGTCCCGTCAGACTGGCTTATACTTTACTGTGAAGCAAACTGCAGGGATTATTTGACCCCCCCCCCCCCCCCCCTCTCTGACACACGCACGCACGCACACGATATTTGAAGCCATGGACAAGAAAATTTTACTTATAATCAAGAGCAACAACAAATGCATTATACATAGTTTTATAGTGGAGGTTAAAATAATAAAGAAATCTTAAATATATATCTAAGTTTTTGACTATTAGTTGCTACTTTGATGAATGTGACGATAGATTTTTACTTGCACAAAAACACATTAATGCGGACCACCTGAATATACGTATAGTTTTTAGAAATATGCATTTTGCATATATCAAAATGTAAAAGGAAATTTAATTTCCATTTAGTCTTTCGAGAATACTAACAACAAAAAATCATATTTTGCATATTTCAAAGTCCTACACCAGGCTGTATAAGAATGATTTCTTAGTTTGTCTATGGTCATTTTTAAAGGTGAATTAATATTTTTTATCTCTCAAGATGGTGCAACCAAAGCACTTTTCCCCACAACAGAATCTGCTGTCGTATAAATCTTCTGTATATACACGTGTGTACGGAACAATCTACAGCAAAATTTTACTCCCACTTTTTCAACAAGACAGTTCTGCCGTGATATTTGGGTTGCCAGGCAAAGCTGATGTCAGGAATGGAAGGAAGCATTTTCACCACACAGGACAGCCAACGCCCCGAGAGCTTGGTGCCAGGTCGTTTTCGTACCCTCCCCCAGGCCAGTGGGCTCAAGCGTACTGCCAAACTGACCACAGGGTTCCCAGGGTGATGCTGTAGGCCAGCACAGCCAGCAGGTAAACGCGGAACAGGAGGGCGTCCAGCACGTAGCCCACCTGTAGCCACTCCTTGGCGATGTCGCGGTACTCATCCCGCTTGTCCAGGAACTGCCGGATGGAGGAGATCTCTAGCAGGATGCTGTCCATGATGGGACTGCTGTCCCTCACCGGCATGACCAGCCCCAGTCTGTGCTCTGAGTCCTTGTTGCTGTCACAGTTGCGGTGGTTACACCTGGCTGTGACGTGGGATGATAGAAGGTCATTATTTTTATAAACTGTGACCCATGATGGACATGCCTACCTCCATCGTTACCACTTTTCTATCTCCCAGGTCCCTATCTATTCTTTCTCACTACCTCACCACCATTCAGGTCCCTAATTCCACTACCACACCCCGTCACAGGTCCCTAATTCCATACCCCCCTCCCAGGTCTCTAATTCCATAACCCTGCACTCCCAGGTTGCTAGTTCTATAACCCCCCCCCTCCCAGGTCCATAATTTCATAACTCCGCCCCTCCCGGGTCCCTAATTCCATAACCCCGCCCTCTCAGGTCACTAATTCTATAACCATGCCCCTCCCAGGTCCTTAATTTCATAACCCCGCCCCGTCCCAAGTCCTTAATCCCACTACTCTGCTCCATTCCGGGTCTTTATGTCCATCATCATTCTACTTCCTAGATCATTAACCCCTCAGCCCTGCCATATCCCTGGTCAGTCTTCCCACTACCCTGCCACCTAATTCATTACCTCAATGATTTCTCAATGGCTGCTGTTATTTATCCCACTACCCCTCCTGCTCCTGGGTCCTTACTGGTGTTCATGTGATGATCAGTGTAGTGGGATAGGTCAGACCCCCGTGCCAATGCAGGGCAGAACTTCTGCTTGTCCCGGATGCAGAGGAGCAGCGGGGCCTTCTCCAGCACCAGGTGCTTCACCCAGTCGGGGACGGGCGGCTGGAGATCCTGCTTGTGCACCAGCCGGACAATTAGCACTGTCTCCGTCAAACTGATCACCAGTAGGGCCATGCAGACCACGAAGTACACGCCTGTTACCATGGGAAACAGGAATTCAGGATGCAAAGTGCGAGACTGACTTCACAGGATAATTTACTATGACCCTCTCATCCCCCCTCGCCCCACAGCACATGCATCCATTATGCACACATTGCTAAACACAACAAAAGCACTTTTCATGGGCGTACAGTTGGGTGTCCCCTTATAATGTCAATCCCACAAATCCCACAGGCATCCATCACATCAGAGTCATCACCAATGAGCGGCGTCCCGATGGCGGTGGCAGGCAGTGTGTCCGAGACGATGATGAGGAAGACGGAGTAGCCCAGCAGCAGGGTGATCTTGAAGGACACGCGCTCTCCGCTGTCGGGAGGCAGGTAAAACCCAACAATATCCATGAGCATGAGGAAAATGCTGGGCAGCAGGAGATTGACGGTGTAGAATAAAGGCCTGCGCCGAATCACGACCTGCAAGAAAAATGAACCGTTTGAAGGGCCTGTCTCTTCTCCTCCCAGAGAAATGCGAGCAGGATGAGTGGACACTTCAAGCCCCTATGACTGCTTACATGAAACTTCATTTCCGCGTAATGGTCATTCTCATCGATGCTGAAGGACTTGTACTTTGACAGGATGTGGAGCAGCTCCCACTCTCCCTGGTTCATGAACACGTTCTTGTCCACTTTGACCTCTTCTGGGGTCCTCATTAGGGTGATGTTAATGTCATTGACTACAAGCAACAGAGGAGGGAACCTGTTAGTTGGTCCATTTCAGCAGAGGTGAGGTTTTACTCCTTAGTACATTTCATTGGGTAATAACCATTCCATCGGCACTTACTGGGAGAAACCTCAACAGTGTTTGGGTTTGTTTAGTTAAACAACATTTTAACTAAATTAAACAAACTATTAAATCTGCTCCTGCTATTGACTGTGATGTTTTTCAGTTCTGTCAAATCAAGCCATACATCGACTCAAATCTAAACGGAAGAACGTACAGTATGACATGCAGTAAGCGATGTTTCCTTACTGATGTGCAGCCAGCTCTGGAAGGTCAGGCTGCAGTTCTGGACGTCAAAGGGGAAGTTGTAGATGTTCAAGCTGCAAGCCGTCACCACCTGGATGGGTTTGTAGTTTCGCACCAAACCGTTGTGCCCCACGTACACATATGGGATGTCTGGAGACTTGCCCACATCGACACTGCAAGGGATTGTGGGAGTAAAAGAACGAGGTCGTATTGCTGTGGACTCTGTGATGTGCTTGTCATATACTTGTTTTTACACCGTTATGTGGAAAAACACCACGAGGCCTCCACCCATCACATTTGACCAAATAGAACGTTGTACTTACAACTCATTGATGAGAATGTCTGGTACCCAAATATTAGTGGTAGGAATGGACACCTGCTTCACATCATCAAATTCCTCTGGGTTCCACACGAGGAATTCATCTACCCATTGCTTTTAGGGCAGAATCGAACGGGAAAAATAACTCATTGGTGAAAAACCATATACAGGAAGAAGTAAGTTCTTATTCTAACTATAGATTATTGAATTACAACACCTCTACTCTACCGCTAGCTTCAACATAAGTAACCCAGAGCATTGATTATCCAGATTAATGATATCAAGGTTGGTTAGGCTGATCAAACAGTTAGAATAATCAAATGTAGTTTGTATAGAAAAAAAGGGTAATTAGACCTAAAATGATTGTACACAAGGTTATCAATACTCTGTATGTAGTGACATCATTACTTTTAAAATATGAAGTCATTTTTTAGGAGTGGGGTGTTATGGATAATTGATGGTTTGAGTAACTGACATTTGGATAATCGATATTCTACTGCATCTGGGATATTACATTTTCCGTATGTAGTATCTTTGAGCTGTCCAACAATGAGTTGCTTGTATTTGTGATAGGTTACAGGCTCCAAACTGAACTGTCATTGGTTCTCCAAACTGTTATTGCAGCAGTAAGACAGAGTTACAGAAATGGATAAAAAGTTGACATCTGTAAGGTGTAACATACGTTAACAATTTGCTAATAACGACACTTATGATTCAGCACAAACATAGAGCTTGCTCCATATGTTCTCTTAGACCGTGTGCAAATTGTTTTTATTTTACAATGAAATCTGAACAGGTGCGAGAGCACCGTGCAATACAGCGACTACGGCCGTATTTCCCATACCTGTCTGTACCACACATATGTTGTTAGAACCTGATTCTTTTCATCCTGTATTGAAAAACAGAGGGGAACAAAATTTGTGCAGATTAATGCTGTTTTAATCGTGTTAAGGAAGTCGTTTACGTTGTGAAACGTGTGGTACGGTAGCCAAGATGCAGACTTACTGTAAATGAAGGCCTTATGGTACTTACCACGTTTAGGATGGAATAGACCATGAGGTCGATGGCCACCATTGTTGTTTGACGCCAGTCTCGCACGGGTCTAACGCCTTTCTTATAGCCGGTGCTCAGATACTCAGAAAGGCGGACCAGGGTGGCATTGGAGAAGCGTCCAGCACCGTTTCCTGATCTTCTCACTGAGAAAAAGGCATGCAGTAGTGCTTCATTCCACTTGTTATTCTACCCTGACGAATAATCTGTCCAACTCGCAAAGCATGCAATGCAATTTAATCCATCTTCAATAGCTTGTTTTATTTACAAAATATTATTAATAATAATAGCATTTCCACAAATAACAGTAATGGCGAATATAACAATGACCAAAAATATCGGAAATGCCAAGGATCTAGGCATTTAATTTCATTTGGCATTCTAAGTTATTAAAATAGGCCGAGAGGTGGGAAAAAAGGAATTAGCACAGCTTATAAATAATTTTACTTAGCGAGCAGGCTTTCCAATAGCTGGTTTTCTCTTGACTGCATACCTGGGCATCAGATTAGTTACCTGAGCGTACTTGGTGTGCGCTGAATACGAGCGCCCCGAGCGCTGTCCAGAGTGCTGAAAAGTTCATTTCGCGGCTGATTCTTTTAAAAAAGGCGCCGCTGCCCCTGCAGTCCTGGTCACTTCCCCGACTGCGTGGCTGACTGCGATGCAGACTTGAACTACATCACGCCGGTGGCTCAGAGATTCCACTCAGCGTTACTGACACCAGCGTTAATTGAGATCCCGGATGGAGGCTGATGAGAGAGCTGATGTCACCTCCACCATGAGGGTGGGTCTCAGCATCCTGCTCGGTGAAGCTTCAATTTGCCATTCACGTGTAATTCGTTTCCACTGCAGTTTTAGCATTAGACTCCGTTAAAATATATATATATATATATATTATTATTTTCTATAAATATATATGTATGACCCATTTATATACATAGATATATAAAAATGGGTTATCAAAGTAGCCTAAGTACAAATATGATCAAATGAAATGCATGCATTGCGAATCGTTTGCAATAAGAGCGAAATGCAGAATTGCGAAGGGTGGAGGCCGGGCTGGAAAGCGGTTGGATGCACCGGCGGTTAACACTCGTGCTTCCCGCCCACACGAAGGCTTTCTGGTGGGATTTAACGCTGGGTGATCTTTTGAATCTTTACGCATTTCTCATTTGTATATCCTCCCGTTCATTTTCGGTGTTTTAGATACAGGACCTACATACGGTATATGTACCGTGCCGACAAAGGAGACACGGAACATTCGATAAAATTATTTCTCTCAACGCGACATATCGTATTGTCCCTCAGAATTACACATTATAACATCAAGCCTTATAATAAGGCCACTTTGATACATTAAAAGTTAGCTTCTGACGTTTTGAATGTCTGCTGATTCCTCATTTGCGTCCAGGATGAATCAATATTTTCCCTCACTTTTCGGCCAATGCAGACGCTTAATGAAGTTAAAAAAGACTCCATCAGATATAGATTACATAGACCCATATCTATCATTTTTCATGAAGATCCCTTTCATAGTCATAGATCTGTAGCAGGAGTCATTTTAGAAGCCAGTGCTGGTCCAGCGCGTTGCCCCATTATCACTAATACGATTAGGCGGGAGATATAATCCAGCGGGCGCTCAGGGTGGGAGTTAGTTTGCCTTCAAATTAAGTCAGTTGATGCCTCTGACGTTTGTGGCAGGAAAATATGACCCTGCAAAGGAATCGAATTTATGAACCTAATTGTCTGAGGGTGTACGTAACTCACACGCAGCCCCTTGCCAGGTGAAACGTTGTTTTTACGGGAAGCAGACGAAGGTCGTGTTATACGATATTCCGGGGCGACCGCGTAATTAAGATGATCACTAAAGGGCTAGTCCGGAATCAGACGGATTACCGGTACCGACAGAAGTCTGCTGGCCGCAGGGCGGCCATGGAGCGACGACGAACCGCCGGGAGATGATCTCGGATGTCATCTCACTCTTAGAATTTAAAAGCCCCTGCTATTGCAAAGAGACTATTCCCAGCAAAACTGGACACAACGAGAGGAAAAATTATGCATTGATCATTTCAAACTAAAATATATACGGCATCAACCAGGTATGCCGTGCTTCTAAATTCAATGATAACATTAACTGGAAAACCATTCTGTTGACAACGAATGAAATATCAGTGTTTCACATATATTTGTAGAATAAAAAGTTTTACTTAAAAGTAAGCATCAAATAATGTAACTGTTTGGGATAACTGTTATCATACCCCGAAAGAGTCCGGTTAATTTCTTATCTTACACGTTGCAGGAAACCGAATTCACCACGGAATTTACCTTTGGTTGATAATAAATTCTGCGTACATGGGCTGCACACCAGAGAGAGGTCCTTTATTGTACAAATATTTTTATTTTTTATTGCCAGGGAATAATTGCCTTTAAAAAAATAATCACCTTTGAAAAACTCCAACAAACACTGGACTGTTGCACTTGGTTTACATCAGTTTTGACCAAATGTTTCTCTCTTAGGGAGCCTATATTTCAGAATTTTTGTTTTAACAGAAAAAAACGAGCACGGTTGTTGCGATTAAGCTGTGTGTGGTTTTTATTATTATTCGTGCTCCTGTTTCATACCTTATGGACAGCAGGATTTGCCTTTTAAAAGCCAGTCAGGCAGCCCTCAGCCCCTTGAAGCCACCAGCAGTGGGAGCTACTGGTTTCGCGACTCTCTCTGCTGTACGACTTATAATGGGTTTCGCGACTCTCTCTGCCGTACGACTTATAATGGGTTTCGCGACTCTCTCTGCTTTACGATTTATAATCGGTTTCGCGACTCTCTCTGCTTTACGATTTATAATCGGTTTCGCGACTCTCTCTGCTTTACGATTTATCATCGGTTTCGCGACTCTCTCTGCTTTACGATTTATCATCGGTTTCGCGACTCTCTCTGCTGTACGACTTATAATGGGTTTCGCGACTCTCTCTGCTGTACGACTTATAATCGGTTTCGCGACTCTCTCTGCTGTACGACTTATAATCGGTTTCGCGACTCTCTCTGCTGTACGACTTATAATCGGTTTCGCGACTCTCTCTGCCGACTTATAATCGAATGCCTTTACAGGGAAGTGGTTGTCCAGCTCGACGTAACAGCCGAAAAATGAAGACGTTAACAATGTTATTGAAAATATTTCACTGCACGAGTTATGATATACCATTAAAATGATTTTAACATCTTCGATTTATTGAACAGTAGTTTTGTATTAGAAGTATGAAATAATCGTATTTTATCGTATTGAAGTGTTGTATTAAAGCACCGGTAAATTTTTCCATTATTGGTATTCAAATCTTACGTTCCTGTTCCTTTCGTTTTATCTTTGTCGGTACATTGGTACCGGTATTTTGGTTATGCAGAATTACCTTAACTTCCGCTGAGAACTACACCGTATTAATCTGTGCAACATAACTTTTAATTAGTTTGCTAAAAAGATAAGTCTTGGACTAAATCGTCTAATCCTTGGACTTTTAATTCCATTACAGACAGATAAGATTCTAATGTTTAGACTAGCTCCAGCCTTCGGGGCGTGCGGATGCACGGGTGGAAACCGAATGAGACTAGGAGTGTGAACGATGGACCTTCGGAACAACCTGGACAGGATGCCGGTCCATCACAGGGCACACATGCAGTTAGGTAAACTAGTGTCCCTACGTTGCCCCTTGTGTGCATGTCTTTGTACAGCTGAGGGAAAAACAGAGCATACAAATGTAATGAAGAACGTGGGGTTTTAAACAACCCAGTGAAGCAACAGTGATGTTGAAGGAGCGAAATTGTACACTGGATGGGCGAGTAGATAGATATTTTTCATTCATCCACCCACAGTTAGTGAGTATTATTATTAATATTATTGTTGTTGTTTTTGTTATGCGTTCCTGTTAACCTTGCCCAAAGCCAGCCTCCTCATCATCACAGCAGGATATGTCTTCGTCTCCACTCTGCCTGTAATATCCCAGCCGTGCTCTGTTCTGTCATTACACCGCCATTGGCCCCCCCACATCCCCCCACTGTCGCTCAACCCCTCGCTGACTTGCAGTTTGCGTGCAGAGAACACGATAATATCATAACACATTACATAACCGTGGGGAGGAAATCAGACTGAAATTCACTGACGGGTGTAATTCAGGGAGACCGCAACCGCATGGGGGTTAGGAGTGATTAAGGGAGAACGAGAGTTTTGTCACTTTGCATTTGATATGTACAGTACATGTTTATTGGGTTTCTACAGTTGACAAAATCCGGGCAAAATACAGCATTGACCCTGATTAAGCCTGAGGGAGACCACGTCTCTAGCTGAGTTGGCCTTATTCCCTCTTTTGGATACGTATCATGTTCTCTAAATAATACTTAAGGTATATGACTATAAATCCTTATCCATCAAAAGCCTTATTAGGTAATAAACTCAGCAGACTTCAACAGCAAACCGCCTGGCCTCAAACACCATTAAATTTCCATACATAACATTTTATTTTCACTTAAAATTATGAAACAATTTAAATTTATATGTAAGCTTGACTTAAAACAAAATGTTATTGTAACGCCATTGTGATAAATTGTGCAATACTCCAAAGCGATTACATCTGTCATATGTGTTTAAATCCACATTACTTACTACAGGGTGATTATTACCATATATAAACCGATGACCTGTTTTCCATGGTGAAATTGTTGAAAATATGAAGGCATCTTATTCCTGCATTGGTATGGCCCGCTTTGCTGCTGGAGCCTATTGTAAAGCCGTAGTGAACTCTAGGATAGGCATGCTTGTGAGATCCACACAGGCATCTTCAGACGGCGCTCCAGCTGATCCACAGGAACAGGAGGCTGCTGGAGTAGACAGCCAGGATGAGGAGGTACAAGCGGAAGAGGAACGTGTCCACCTTGTAGCAGAGCGCCAGCCAGTCCGTTTGTGTGGCACTGTCACTTTCCACCTGGTGCAGGTAGTACTTGAGCGAGATGACCTCCTGCAGGACCTTCTCCAGCTGCAGAACCGTATCATGAGGCTCACAGAGGGATAGGAGGTCCTCCTCTGGATGGAAGTCAAAGTTGAAACCTGAAACATCAGGAGGTTAACCAGCAACCAGCAGTGCAGCTGAGAGAGAGTCCACGCTTTTCCAAAGAATGTGGGCCAAATTAGCATTATATGCTGTAAATACCGATAATGCTTGGTAAACACAGCTAGCTGCTTTGAAGAAAAATCTGTATAGGTGTATGAATCACAGCAGACAAAACAGTGTGCCGGCTTCCTTAACCATGTAAATGAAAACGTGCTAAAAAAATCAAATGCTTCTGCCTCTGCTCTGCCAGCAGAGGCTATAGTCAGAGACAGACTCACTCCTCAGTAATTCCCCTAATACGTGTCTTTACCTCCACATTGATCCACCTCGTCCAAGGTTTTCACAGAGGTGAAGGAGCTCTCATTAAAGCTCTGGCTAGAGGAACCGTACTTGTCAAGCAGGCAGGCGGACACTGACATCTCTTTCATCTCCTTCTCATTGTGGTGCAGAAGTTTCACCACCAAGATGGATTTCGCCAGGCTGAGGACCAGGAGCGCCATGCAGACGGCGAAGAACACGCCTGGGGTGTCAAAAACAGAGTGTCACAGGCAAATGGCCAGCAGGCTCTGTATGGGAACTCTTGTGGAAGCTTGAGCAAGTGCATAGCAAGACAAATAATTATGAACTCCCTAAACAATGACAAAGAACCTTTCCCCGAGGAAAGGATAAATTCAGGTATGATTTTCCTTTTTGATGCTCCCGATAAAAATAAAATCAGTAAAACAAAAATGAATGCAACAGTTTTAACTCACAACTCAAATTTTTCTTGTGAAAAAAGAATCTTTAAGAAAGCTTTTTTTTGGATATGAAAATATATCTTTACTTGATCTACATGGGCAGGTAAGAGCGGGTTTTGGGGTCAGAGTTAGTCAGTCAACATCGAGTTAGTCAGCATTGATGTTTTGTACTTTTAGAGATAACAGATGAGAGAGGGTCTGGTTTGTTCTGGTATGATATTTGATTTTATTGGAAAATTCTGTAAGCTGTTGGTTTTGATTTTAATTGTTGTAGTTGAGTAAAATGTTAAAAAAAAAATTGGGGTTAAGGGCCTTGCTCAGGGGTTCATTAGTGCTGGGTTACTCTGCTGGCCATGGGATTTAAACCAGCAAACTTCCAAACACTGAGCCCTTATGTATATTAGGTCAAATTTTGGTTGGATAAGTAATTATGTATAATGCAGCTCAGGTGATTTTCCCCAGGCTTGTAAGCAATACAGCTTCAGGCAGTAATGTCTTCTTGCAGGCTGGGTTAGTCGAGGTCGGTGCATACCAATGAGAGGTGTCTTGATAGCCGTGGCAGGAAGCTCATCCGTCATGTTGACCCGGAACACAGTGTAGCCAAGAAGGATGCTCGTCTTGAAGGAGATACGGGTACCACTGTTGGGAGGCAAGTAGAAGCTGATCACGTCCACAATCATGAGGAAGATGCTGGGGATCAGCAGACTGACCACGTAGTGCAGAGGGCGTCTTCGAATGACCACCTGCGGGAGAGGCAGTGACCCTTAGCTACACACTTTGTCGATTTTTGCGTAGCCGTAGCTTGACCAGATCCGGTACCCAAATGCAATTTGTTACGATAAATTTTTTTATATCACAGTAATAGTTTGGAATTGAACTTGAAATTGTAGTTCATATAGACGGAAAAACCAATTTCATGCACATTAGTAGATAACTAAATAAGAATGAGTCCTAAAAATGTTTTTCTTTACAGACGGAGCGCTGGAGTCTTTGTTAAAAATATTACTATTCCTACTATCTACGGCAGCAGAATAACCAATGAGATGTCATCATGCTTGCTCTTGGAAACCCTTGCCATTTAAGAAATCCATCAAGCTTGCTCCTCTCATTCTTCCCTCCATTTTCTTGCAACAAAGTTTCCTTCCACATGCCGCGAACCACCACAGTGAGGAAAGAGCAATTTTATAGTTTTTGATGAACAACAAAAAAAAAACAACGTTTATTAATTCCCAGGGAAAATGAAAAAACAAGTATGGATTCCCTCAAAGGTTTTGCAATTAGTCCCTGCTGTTTCCTCTGCGACGGTCCTCTCAGCATACACAGGGTTTGCACCGACGGCAGCCAGCCAACCCGCTCCTCTGGCAGAACAAGATACTCATCGATCAAGTGCCAGATAGTTCGCCTCATTAGCATCGGTATGCTGTCAGCAATGCAGCCCCATCTATTAGCATTAGCGCTTAACCCGATCGGTGACTCTGGGCAATCTCCTTAACACACTTATTGCACTCTGTGGACTGGATAATTGACATTTTAAAATCTGTCAATTCCTTCTCAGATTCTGTTGTCATAATGACATACACGCCCCAGTGCCTCTCGTGAACTGCGGATGCCTTATGGTATTAATGCCATGTCTCTGTAAGCTATGTAAGTTAGCTGAAACGATGAGTCTCCTTGCTTTGGTCAAGGGCATCTGGGTAAAAATGATGAACGATGGACTCATTCTGAAGATCAATGAATGAAATATTGTGAAACCGGTAACCACGCTTGAAACTTTTTACAAAAGCACCTTACAGAGGTATGCTCTTAATGAAGGCACAGCCTTATCAGATTAGTCTCTTTCATCGAAGGCACAGTTTCATGAAGGTATTCTCCTAGTGAGAACATAAAACACAATCTGCTTCTGCCCTGCTATTCTGCTATTAGCCTGGTATTGATGATGTTACTCAGGTTACGAAAGTTATTGATCGGGGGTCTCACCAGTGATGGAATTCAAGCAATGAGTCATTGCAGTGTAGGTAAATGTAAGCTTTCACATCTGTCGGGGAATTTGTAATGAGGTGACAGTTTCTCTCCAGCAGTGAGACCCTCATGTGAGACCTCACCTCCCCCCACTCTTGACACTATTCACGCCTCCCACTGAGAGACCTGCGCCCTCACGCACGTTGAACTGGATCTGGGCATAGTCCCCGTCTTCCATGTGTAGACGCCAGTAGTGCGAGGGAATGGAGAGCAGCTCCCACTCGCCGTCGTTCATGAACTCCCGAGTGTCGTTGGCCACCTCTGCTGCGCTCCGCCACAGGACCAGGTCCACCTCGTTCACTGCCGGGGGGGGAGGAGAGTGAGGAGAAACCTACAGGTTAAGGAGCTCCTCTTCCAACAAAGTTCAAGTCTTAAGAAAGATGTTTCTGATGCCCTCAAGCAACTGTTTAAATAGCCCAGATGTTAGAGTGAATTAAACTGCTAAGTGGCTCTGGACTGGGAACTCGAGGGAAATAAACTATAAATTAATAGTTGTTTTTCACACATACCACTTCTTTAATACAAGGTGCTGTCAGCTATTTTCACTCTTTCTATGGTAGGAGCCCGCAAAGTGCCATAAGATTTCATTACAAAAATGGTTTCATTACAGTAAGCTGAGGTCAAACACTTATTACTGCAAACTTAGGCTCAACATTCATTACCATAAATACTATTGATTAACATGAGTTGCCATGGACATGGCCTGCTGCGCTGTAAACTGAGATTAAACACATTTTATGAACGTACCCTCAGCAGGACGGCTCCTTGAATAATGCACCTCATCACAAGGAAGGCTTCTACCTATTTGATTAATGTTTTTTTTTTTGTGCATGGTGATTTTGTGGTATCAGTGCACCCATTTCACTTTCAGACACGTGTTACTCACAAAATCCAGACATAATTGAATTTTGTAGTAGCAGAAATCCTGTATTGTTTAATAGAGAATAAACAATACAAAAGTATTCCCTATAATATCATATTGGCTGTTGTGGTGTAGCACCAAAGCAGAATCGTAAACAAATTTTTAAATAATATTTCATTTTTTATAAAGTGCACATTTCTTGATCAAGTATAGGCATAAACTTCATGGATAATTATATTTTAAGGAAACAAGTGCAACATGTATGCTGGGCTCACATTTCTAAAAAGTACGTCATGAAGAATCGTTCTGACGTCATATCCAAATATCCTTAAAATATCCATGACTCCCCACAGACGAGCTGAACTGCATTTGTCATGCAGCTACTGGGTATTTGGGTGGGGAAAGGACTCTGAAGTTGGAGGGGGTCACCTCGCCGTCACCTGTGTGCAGCCAGCTGCGGAAGGTCAGTGTGCAGTTCTGCCTGTCGAAGGGAAAGGCGTAGATCTCCAGGTAACAGGCAGACACCACCTGGATGGGCTTGTAGTTCTTCACCATCCCGGAGGAGTTGACGTAAACATAAGGCAGTAATGGGGAACGGCCCACATCGACGCTGTGTGGGGGGGACACATAGACTTAGATGTGTAATAGGAGACACTCAGGTAAACATTTTTTACGACTGACATGGTTAATACTCCTTCCCCATCGTCCTGGGAGTGTTCACTGAACCCAATAGCTGTGATTAATGCTAATGGGTGGCTTAAAGTGTTAGCAAGAGTAACATGTCAATGAAGTTCTCTTTCTTCATCTCATCTCCCTTGGATGAAGCTTTACGTTGACTGGAGAATCAAGATGGAAACTGGGATGTCAAATGACATGTGCCGGAGCTTACAATTCGCTGATGATGATGTCCGGCACCCAGATGGCATCCAGAGAAAGGGAGATTTCATTGATCCCATCAAACTCCGCAGGATCCCACACCAGAAACTCATCCTTCCATATCTGCAAAGGACAGACGAGCGAAGAACGACTCAAGACGCAGGAGGGAGTCTTCAGATTGGACGACTCGCACAAACAAGACGTGCGGGCTCTCTTTTGTCAGCCGCGCCTAGCCTTTCGTCGGCCAATGCGACCTTTCGTTAAAGTTCCTGGAATATTTACAGAACATTTTCACCTTTAAAAACGCCCCTGGCTGTCAGTTATCATTTAAGTATGACACCACTGGACATGGGACTCAATCAAGGTTCATTGCCTAGTAATCAAATTATCAGCAACCCAATTATCAGCTAATTAGGAATGAACACTGTTTTCTCATTGCACAGATGAGCCTTAATTAGGATTTGTGATATGTTTTTTTAAACACTAAAGAATCCCAAATTATATCAGTACGTGGACGGACCCATCTGATAACTCCATGATGAATAACTGAATTGACTCTCACTTCTGCTGCCTATGTTAATATATATACATTAAATGTTGAGAGCACTCAGTTTTCTCAGAAAATTCTATAAAGACATACATACTGACCTGGCGATACCAAATGCTGGTGGTAACTTTCTGCATCTGCCCATCCTTACAGATAAAGATTGAGACAAACCATGTAATCAATCATATTAATGACACAGTGTAATATTCTTCATGATCCAGCCCACCATAAATGCTCTTCAGTCTTCACACAGGTGGGTTAACTCAGCTCCCATGTCCTCTCACCCACCATTCCCTGTAGGTGATGGGGAGTGTGGGGGGGGGGGTCCTTACCACATCCAGCACGGACTGGACGATGAAGTCGATGTAGATGATGGTTGGGTTCGTCCAGTTCTGGACCGGCCTGACCCCGGAGTCGTAGCTACGTAACAGAGTTCTGGTGAGTTGATTCAGCGTGGATCTCCTGGGTTTCTCAGGTAACGGCTCGGCAACACATGCTGCAGAGCAGGACGGGGCCATGTTACACGTTCATATGAAACGCCTGCTGCCTGACAGGACACCTCTGAGGAGAAGATTACTTTAAGTGGCCACAACATGAACAGAAGAAGAGGAAATGCTTCAAACTTGGATTAACAAAATGGGCCCTCAAATGTCCATCACACTTCCCTCCATCTGAAATTTTGAGTTATTTTCTCCTGCCGGTGAAATGCCAGATTTGTTGGAGGTCATTCATGATGTCCATAAGTGTCCAAGTCTTCCCACCAAAAGTGCACGGTGTGACACACAATACACGTTTCGGCAACCCGGTGTTCAAAGTTCATATGATGTAAATTGTATACGAAAGATTTCCTTGACTGAAATCAAATACGGTCTTGATGTTATGCGTTTTGTGTGCTAATTGTTAATTGTTAAAGTTCTAATCCTTAAAGTGATTAAAAAGCTCATAGCCGATTTACACCACATTATTCTAGCTTGATAGTGTCTTGTTCCCACCATACAAAAGCAATATCCCGTGTTACAGTTAATGATAGATAGGAATGTGCTTTATAATTAAATACCAGTAAGAACACAGCACTAATTAGCCTTACGATTGCTACAGATGCTGATAAGGCTTCAAGGCACTGCATTTTACATTAGATTTTCAGATTGTTCGTGGTGCTGAATGCAAACCCACACATTCTTTGCGTTACACAGTCAAATTTATACATAAAAAATGACTAAATTAACCGCCTCAATTATTGTGTATGGTAATCCATCCCAATATCATTCTTTGTCTTGTCTCTAATGAATGAAAATAACATTAGAATAAGAATCAGCAACTACCAGGAATAACGGATCATTTTGACTCATCATGGGCTTAGAAGGAGAGTACGAATCCATGTCAGGTCCCTAACCCAAATTCCACTCTCTTTAAGAAATATTAATTTTATCTGTTTCGACTGGGTATGAGCAGAACTTATCTCAGCAAAGATTATCTTCATTGTATCAGAAAACCCAATTCCCCAGTAAACGGAGTCCTGCATGAGGCAGGTGGATTCCGACGGCACGGTTATGACCAAAGTCCTACCTGACGCCAGCAGGAGAAGCAGAGAATGGAGGGGGGACATGTTGAGATGCGGGGATGCGGGACTCTGCACCTCATCCACCGGGGATGGAGAGGCGTGGTGGGTCCTGCTCCCTCTCCGTGTTTTCGAAGCAGGTGCTGTGTGTAACGGTACCCTGTTGGTTCGAGTTCTGCAGATAAAGCCCGCGTTTGCCCTTTGCGCGCAACAAATAGACTGCAGCATCAGACGTTGTTTCAGTCCCCTATTGAATTTCCATTATAGTGGAAAGATGATACAAGCCTGTTGCAGGAAGTTAACCGCTCATGGAGATTACTTAAGTATCAGTAGACTATAATGCAGCGAAATGGCAAGCTGATGGGACAAATCTGGCCTGCGTCGCACATCAGAGTCAAAATGATACATTTCTAAATCTATTTTTTATACAAAGTGAGCAGATCCTTAGATGTACTGGTCAGCACCTGGGGGAAAATCATGAAGTCTGTGTTTACACTTGAAATTAGCCTCCGGTGTCATGTACACTGTAGACGTCTCACAGCTGCTGGACTCCCCCCGAAACCCCCTCCCCGGCCGTAACCGAGACCACCCGTGTGAACGCGCCTCGGCCGGCCGGCCGTGACCGAGACAGCCCGTGTGAACGCGCCTCGGCCGGCCGTAACCGAGACCGCGCGTGTGAACGCGCCTTGGCCGGCGTTCGCGTCCTGAGGCCGGGGGGATTAAGCGCACCTCTGAAGCGGTGGCGAGAAGGCATTTGGGTGGGAAAAGAAGAAGCGATTCATCCGTGGTGCCATGAGAGTTGATCAATACTGTGATCATGGGCAGACTGCTGCAAAGCCGGTGAGCCAAATGGTGGGGAGAGTAGATGTTTCAGAATAAACATTATTACTGCATTAAGCGGATGATGACTGAAGTTTCTGAGTGGGTCATCGCGTCCAAGAAAATTAAAATACGGTTCCAGCATTATCCAATATTTATAATACAACCGTAATCATTTAAAGATTAATCGGCAGTTATTTACAAGTATTTACAAAGACGTGATTGAAGCCATATATATATATAATCAGTATGACGCAGGATAAATAAGTTTATATAGGGGGAATGTACAATGTCATTACAGTTTCACGTTGTTACCTCATATCACTGACTTGAATAAAAACTGAAGTCAACTTTAAAAACCGGTATGTTAGTCAGTGTTTAGTCTGATAAACCTTTTAACGTTTCATAAAAGAAAAGCCATGTCTATGGAGAGGCGAGAGAGAGCCCAGGCTTCGGTCTGTCAGACGTGTGTAGCTGTTCTGGGGGTCAGTATAGCCTATTTAAACATACCGTTATTACATTTATTTGTGTTAAATATTAATAACCCGGGGAATGATCTGATCAGCGACGACCGTGAACTTTTTTTTTTTGGGTGGTTGATGAATAGGGTACTGCTGTGTTTTTCTGAACGATAGCGAAAAATTCATCCTCAGAAAGAAAAAGCTGTCAGAAGACATGACTTCTGTTACAGTCTGATATCCCCCCCCCCCCCCAAATAGTTTATTTACTGTTGTTATTTTCCATTGATTGTCGATTTTATGCTAGCCGTTTTTTTTTTACATAATCTGCACCAAGGATAATAGTGTTATACATACACATTGACCAAAAAAATAAAAAATAATAATAAAAAACGGCCTTGTTTATCTAAGTATAAAACCCTGTTGCATGGCCAGTGGAATGAAAAACACAAACGTTATCTGTGCCAGGTCCGAAAATAGAGCCCAATCAGGGGACCCGGGCCTCTGGCTCTCCATGTATGTCTCCTGCTATCAAGCTTCCGTGACTGCCTGTCTTGGAGACCAGCTGGAAGGCTGCAGAATTT
The DNA here is from genome assembly GCA_009936485.2 of Gymnarchus niloticus. Classification (NCBI taxonomy): domain Eukaryota; kingdom Metazoa; phylum Chordata; class Actinopteri; order Osteoglossiformes; family Gymnarchidae; genus Gymnarchus; species Gymnarchus niloticus. The sequence goes on along the minus strand of JAACJT020000032.1, from coordinate 12,991,649 downwards.
CCACCTGCTCTTGTCTGGGCTTTATATAGCTTCTGACACGCTTCGCCTTTCTTCATTGGCCTGCATTCTCTTAACTGTTTTGTCACCTTAGGCGCCACAGCGATTACCGTGTTAGACCTGTGTCCACGACGGCACCTCTGGGGGCCCAAGGCATGAACAAACGTTGATATGCCCGTTTCATTTCTCCAGCTGATGACCCTGCACCGCGTTGAGCCGCACTTTAGTTGAGTTTAAAGCATGTACACGATTTCTGCCATTTATATCTGGCCCGGATTAGCAACAAGTTTAATCTCAGCTGATATACTTGCCTACAGTAGCCATGAAAGTAATGGGGTCATACTATATTTAATAGCCATAAAACATCATGTCAAAGCAGAGATTATATTACCTTTTAACCTTAAAGGACCTCTGGCCTTAGAGGTCCACGGTGGATGTTGGTGCATTACAGTTTTAATGTGGTCTTGTTGATTTCACTAATTAAACACTCAATATTCGATTACTCTGGCCTAGCTACCCCCCCTGAGGTATGCACCGCGGGGCAGCCTGACAACGTGCTCCTCTCTTCCTCTCACACTTTGTCTCACTATGTGTCCTGCACATGGCACAGCGTAGGAAACTAGGACCCATGGTGCACGTGTAATGGCAGGCTGATAACGCATCTCTGGGATGCCTTTATCTATTGATCAGCTGAGCTGCTTCGACTGACACAAGGCCCACTTTTTTTGGTGAAATGATCCTAGCAGTGCTAGAATGCCAGGGTTCTCCTGGTTTTAGTTTTTATTTGTTTTTGTTGACGTGCGCGTTTCTCACAACAGGAAAACAAAAATGAACAGGTGACCTTTGGACAGAAGGTTATAAATATAGCATTTTATCCATTATGCCACTAAATGGAATCGCATTGCTCTCATCAGCCAGCTCAAGTGGTCCAACGTGCCGATATGATATTATTATATAATAAGCACACCCCTTCATAAGCAGGGAATATGCACAGTAAATCTTAGTTGGGACAACTAGACAAATGCTCAGCCTGCAGTGTTTATAAGAAAAAGCTCTGTAAGGTGAGGAGGAAATGATATGAAGACATGTTTCATTTCCTCCCTATCAAATTAGCCGAATGTCAAAACAGCTTTTGTTCAACTTCAGCGCCAAGCAGCCTTTTCTGTTTTTTAATCAACAATATTACATTAGTGTGGCAGGTCTTCTTCAGTCGAAGCCATTTGCAGCCATCTGAATGTAAATGGATGAGGTCAGCTAGAAATCCAGCCAGCTGTAATGTTTGTTTGCTTTGGTCTGTGTCCGTCACGTAGAACCGAATCTTGATCGGCCAGCTGAGAGAGATCACAGGTATTCATGACCTGCCGATGCTACAGGCAGCCCTGAAGGTACGTGCCAACGCAATGAGTCCGTGTCCCTCTCTTATTCTCTGTGCTAGACGACTCGGAATGTACCATGTCCGGGATTGAACCTGACCGGACCCAACCAATATTGTAGGCATGGGAAGACAATATTTTATGTGTGCTTTAGCTGTAAAGCGGAGAGGACATTCTCAGTCTAGTCTGAGATCACCACAAATCTGAAACGTGGGCAAGTGTCTGTGTGAGGTTTTCAGGCGTTTTGAAACTATTGAGAGTCTCCTCCCAAGGCACTGTCTCAAATGGAATGAAAAATGGAGGGAAACGTGGAAGGCGGAGTAGATCCATTTGAAAACAGCGAGTCACGGACATTAGTGAGAGCACCTCATGTGGTGGGGGAGGGAAGTGTGATGATCGAGAGACTCGCAGACTTCATGGTCCATACATCCCCTGTCTTTGCAAGACCTGAGTCTTTTATTCCTGGGGACGTGCAGGGGAATTTCTGTTTATGAGGATACAGTGCAACCTACTGCTGCCTTTAAATCAACATGGCCATGAAACATTTGCAAAAAAAGAGTGTAGGACGTTACCAGTGGGTTGTGCAGCGAGATATTTATTAACATAATGTTCACGCCATTTCCACTGAAATACTGCAGGTTGTGCTCTCTGTTTTCCCACTAACCAACAAACTTAAAACTGTCTACAGTATATATTTATACTTTATGTATACTTGTAACTGCATATTTGCCATGCATGCCTATTTTTGTGGCTGTGTGTAATAAGAACGCATATAAATACTTAAGTTATGGTTCAAAAATAGTATCATTTACAGTTAGTGAATTAATCTAATTGTGGTCTAGATCTTTGCTGTGTATTTGAACCTGTTTGCTGATTGCTTCGCTTCTCTATGATTTGTAACCTCCCTGTGCTACTAGGCCAGCCAGGGAGACATGAGCCAAGCCATAGCAATGCTGACCGCCCAAGTGCCTGAGGAAGAGGCCCCGAATGGACACGGGGGGTCCTGGACCACACAGGAAAGTAGGTGGGCCCGCACACACGGGCACCCGTTGGGAAGCCATAGGATTGAAGGATTGTGGTGGAAGGATGAAAAATAATCCATCACATTTCTAGGTTTTGGTTTTTTCTGAGGGGGGCTTCAGGGGGTCAGTTGACAGCTGGCTATTTTTATATAGTTTTTATTTGGTTCTGCTTGGTTGCATTCTGTGTTCTGCATTTGTCCGTGTACTGTAAAATTTTGGAAGGTCAGGTAAAGTCTGGTGCCGTTTCCCTAATTTTATTGGCCATTTGGAACATTAGGCTGCAACCGTGTTCTAAGTCTTTGTTTTCCACTGTGTTTCCAGATGATGCCGTATGCATGGACCAGCCGAAGGACGACCTTCAGACTGACCTTCAGACTGCCATAGAGCTCAGCTTGCAAGAATCCCAAAACAGTGAAGCAGAAGAGAGAGAGCTAAACAGGTAGGACTGAATTTAGTAGTGCAGCCTTGCATCATCTTTATTGTTTAAAGTTGGGATAACTGTGGCTGTTAACTTGCTTCCCAGGCTAAACAGGCTGTGTATTTTGACACCTCTTTGCCATGCTATTTAGTTTCAAAGACAGTGTCCTCTCAGTGAGGGGGGGGGCAGCTTGTATTGGTGGCCCTTCTTGGGATTTGAACCCATGACCTTTTGATTTCAAGAGCAGTTCATTAGTCACTGCATCACCTGCTCCCCCTGAGCTTGCATCTTGCCCCAGGGTTTCTCTTTGGCATGTTTGACAGATCAGCCTGCATCTGGGCTATGCTGCAGGGCCTTGGAGGTCAGCGCGGAGGAGAGTGCTGCCCGTGCCAAGAGGAAGCGATGCGAGGCCCCTGGCGACAACGCCAGCCCGGCTGACTGGCTCCGGCAGGACGACTGGCCTGTGGGAGTACGCAACGTGGGCAACACCTGCTGGTTCAGCGCCGTCATACAGGTTTTGGCCGTTCCGTCTCCCTCATCCGTGCCACGCATGCCAAACTGCCCCACCTGTCTCTCCAGGATCGGGTCGCTGCTACGCGGCCAGGATCCAGAAATGCCAGCTGTCTGACGGCCGCTCACCTTTACTGTACGTAGGCGCAGGGCGCCATCGCATTACCTTACAGCCGAGTCCCTTAATTCTGGTTAGAGTTGTGAATTGGCGTAAGAGCTGCTCAGTTAGAGCATCACGCTTAAGCTGCAGTGTAATATCATAATAGGCATTAGACTTCACAAATAAGCACCAGGTGTGAGACGGCAGTCCTGAAAAGCATAATAAGACTGGAGAATTTCTCCTCCAATGCCCGTAAATGGCTCCCATGAATGGAGCACAACTTTATTAGGTAATATTTTGGTACCATAGCTTCTTCGTGGATGATAACTCCCTTCACTTGCAGCATAATCAAGTCTCCAGGCGCGATATTTCGTTATTTGAAACGTCAGCGCCGCGGCCGGCATGAATTCGAGCTTCTCAGACCGACGGGCTCTTCTGCATGCTAATGCTGTAACGGTTTTGCCGGCCTCGCCTTAGCGTGGGGTGTCAGGTAACTCCCGCGAAATCAAATCCCCGCACTGATGTTGATAGAGAGCAGCGGTAATTAAATAGTGCAGTGTCCCAAAGATACGGTGGGCGGAGTACTTTTAAGGCACCTCCGAAATGGGCTTCCGTCTGGAGATTATCGAAGCCAGAAAGGGGGCCATTCATCACTACCATGTCGGTGTTCGCGCCGTATCAATCCAGTATGAGCAGCCGGGAAGATTTCATCAGAGAGTCTCCTTCGACTGGAAGGCATAAACATCACCGAAGTCTCGGAGTTCATCCGCCCTGAGCAGATACAGTGACTCGCTTGCCTGCTTTGGCTGTCTATTGTCGGACCTTGCTGTTTGCTTTTCCAGCCAGACGAGCCGATTGGTCAATAGTAGCAAAGCGAGCTCTGTTTATCAGTTGGTTGTGCATTGTAAGATGGCGATAAGCTGTAATTGAATTTGTTGCAAGGCCGTTGTTCTAGTTCTGTTTACTTTTGTGATTAAATTACACCGTACTTTCGTTTGCCAAAGATAATTGAACTGGAAAATGGATGGCGCTGCACACTGCCGAAATTTATTTCGTTCTTCAAAATGACAGTTTGAAAAAATGTATGCAAAAATTGCAGCCTTGTACACGTGTCGCTGTCTTGTATACATAAGCTTCAGACATCACGTGTTGCTCATTTGCTCAATAGCCACATGGTATTGTCTATGCTGTGTATTGAATTGGTTCCCGTAATCACACACCTCCTCTCTGTATTCCCTGAAATGCGTTGTAGGTGTCCAACGATAAATTGAAGGGTGTTCTTTTGTGGCTGCTCTCCCGTTCTAGTCCTTGTTCCACCTGCCGGTGTTCCGCAGACTGGTGCTCAATTACAGCCTGTCTGAGAAGGTTCTGGAAAAGTGCAAAAGCCCCTCGGTATGTAAGATCCATGAGGTGTTCCACCGGGACAGCGTGTGGGGATTTTTGTGGCCAGAGGCCGAGATGTTGACTGTTTTGCCACCTGTACTGAGCGTGAGTTTTGCTGAAAGTACGAATTGGGAGGATGGATTCAGGTGGCTCCCTGTGAATCGAATAACCGAGACTCCGTGTGTGTCTGCATTCGCAGGACAAGAGGAATGTCGCATTCATGCAGGAGCTCTGCTGCCTGTTTGCCCTGATGGTGGGTTCCAAACGCAGGTTTGTAGACCCCTCTGCGGCCGTGGAACTCCTCAGAGATGCCTTCCGTACCAGCGAAGCCCAGCAGGTACAGAGGTCCAGACCCTACATGGGCTTTTGTGCATGTAGCCACCACTCTAGTAGCAAACGGTATGAGCTCTCTAAGGAAGCCCTCCATAAGCGATGTCCAGCAATGGTTTGCCTGTGACCTTGCAAATTTTCACTGCATAATCTTGGTAGGCTTATGATCCTCTTGGTATGGTGGAAACTGCTGATGTCACAGCTATGTGACCTTCCCGAACTCTGTCTCTCTCCCTTCTAGGATGTCAGTGAATTCACCCACAAACTCCTGGACTGGCTTGAAGATGCTTTTCAGCTAGCTTCTAATGCAAAGTGAGTCATTGTCTTTCACCGTCCACCTCAAGACACTTAATGGAAGTCTCCTTTAATGTTAGACTCTATCAACATACTGTCACCATATGTTTTTCATTCTTTGGTTCTTGTTGCTCAGTAATCCTGAAGACAAGCAGGATAACCCGATGGTTCAGCTTTTTTACGGGACTTTTGTGGCGGAGCGAACTCGTGAAGGTGAGAGGAACAAACGTTCCCAGCATTCTGCTGAGAACTTCAAAAACTGAGAAAAGCACTGAGATTTTAAAGATGTATTTCTTAAAAAAGCATTTCCTTGGCATCCTTCCTGTTGTTTAGGAACGACGGTTTCTAACATAGAGCAGTTCGGTCAGTATCCTTTGCAAGTAAATGGATTTAACAACTTGGATGAGTGTCTGGAAGGTGCTATGGTGGAGGGGGAGATCGAATCTCTGCACTCGGATCATACCATTAATTCAGGCCGAGAGGTAAGTGTTTTGGTTTCCATGGAAACAGGGCATGTTCCTCATTGTATCTTGATGCCGATTTTGAATATGAGTTGCTTTTATTTACAGCGATGGTTCTCAAAGTTGCCGCCGGTGCTGACCTTCGAACTGTCCAGGTTTGAGTTCAACCAGTCTTTAGGACGGCCCGAGAAGATACATAAAAAACTCGAATTTCCACAGGTTATGTATATGGACAGGTAAGATCTGTATGCAGCATGCACCGTTGTTTACCAGACACATATGTTCAGCAAGAAAACCAATAAAGAAGTCATTAAAGACGACAAATTACCGAACAAATTACTGTGCTTGCTCTGAAGCAGCAATGCATGGTGTAACAGTCACTTAATTAAGATAGAGTCTGTTGGGTCTCCTGCTTGAGCGATGGTGCATGTTCTCCGTACGTCCTCGGTGTACACGGGAGGGGGGCTAAGGTGCGAATGACTCTCTGATCAGGTATCTCCACAAGAACATCGACCAGACGCAGGGAAGACGCGAGGTGGTGAGGAAGATGAAGGACCAGCTGACAGCCCTGCAGCAGAAACTGGAGAGGTGAGCTCCTGCATCCTCCAGACGAGTGGTTTTAAGTTTTACGGGGCAACCTATGACCCTGTGGTGCTGCTGTACTCTCTGGTAGATGTGCACCCACTTTCCCTTTACAGCTATAAAAACTACGGCTCGGGTCCAGCGAAGTATCCCTTGGTGGACATGCTGCAATACGTGCTGGAGTTTGCCACCACCAAACCCACTAGCGTGTCCCCGCTGGAGGACGTGAGGAGCCTAGTGAAGGCTTCAACAGTTACCCTAACCGCACACCCCAGTCCCAACCACCAGGAGCCCAGGTAAGAACAGCTCCTTCGATCTTGGACTTGATCTTTGTGCCCAGTGTTTGACACCCTTTGACTAGTTTAGCATGCACCTGTTTAACGTGAAGATGTCTGCTTTGCCCATTAAGCAGGAGAAATCACACGTGGCTTTTTGAATGCACTCTCACTGCTTGTTTAGTCTGCGCTACAGGTGAAAATCAAGCCAGAAAGTTATTTGTAACCAAAAGGTTGCAGGTTCGAGTTCTAGGAGATTGTGTTCTACATGGTTCTACCACATTGTAGAAGAAAATGTAAGTGTCCACTGAGTAACTGAAAAATGACGTAATCTCCTGCCTTGTCCACAGCCCACCAGAATTGGAGGACGGGAGCCCAACAGACTATTCATGTGGTCAGGTGACCACAGCTCAGAAGACTCCCATATACAAGCCCTTCACGCAGTGCAGACCCCCCATGGACTTCCCCCAGCATCCTGCACCCCAGAGCATATCTGACGAGGAGCTACATTACATCAGGAGCTGCCTGCAACGCTGGAGGATCGAAGTGGAGAACAACATCAACGGTAGGCCCGCCACCCATTTTTAACTGGTCGGGCCTTTTGATTGACAGCACTGTTTTTGGTACGACGATGTCGTTGATTGGTCAAGTTATGGCTTAACAGTTGTTTGTGTTTTTCAGCACTAGAGGTATATAGTTACAAAGTAGGTATCAATGTGACTCATACTATCCAATGCTATCCAAAAATTTGTGAATACATTTGCATATTAATTAGAGCTCATTTCAGTAGCATTCCAGGTCCCCACCTGGCTTGTCCCCAGTTTGTCTGTCTTGCTTTGGTTACAGAGCTGAAGAGCAGCATTGAAGAAATCAGCCAGAGGCTGGAGGGGATGTACTCGGACCACCGCTTGTGCCAGGTAACCTGCCCCCTCCCCGTCTCCCTCGCCTTGGCTTCCACGCAGGCGTGACCGTCTGGAGGCAGAGCTCGCTTCGAACACTTACCCCCCGTGTGACGTGCAGCGAGGCTGACAGGTTGTTTTACGCCTCGACGCCTGCCCTACTCCTGTGATACCTTGTTTTCCCCGTCTGTTGTCGATGCTGGGAGTGCTTTATATATTCAATTCTTTTGTCATGTGTGCTACTCTGGACAAGGACGGCTGTCAAATGTAAATCTCCGCACCACAGACTCTACTGCAGCACTCAGCGTTGATGTTTAACACGTATCATTTTAGGAGAAGTTCAGTGCTACCGCAAACCAGTTTCTGTTATGGAACTTAGATCCATCTCTTTGATGTCGTGGCCGTAAGGGCGTTGGTTGCCTATCTTCCATGTATATGTGTCAGTCTGTCGTGTCTGCTTGCCTAATTCTCTCTTCCTCAAACTGTTCTTTAACCGAAAATGAAGTATTCAATAGCTTTTTGCCTTGAATGTCCTGCATTAGTACCACTGTAGCCATTAGCATACCTCTGGACTAGAGCCCGTCCAGGATGTGAAGGAGAGCCAGGTCACAAAGGGTGTAAGTGACGTTAAGTAACGGGACCCTTTGTTTTCACACGTCCCAAGGTGCCGTACCGGCTCCATGCTGTGTTGGTCCATGAGGGACAGGCGTCAGCGGGCCATTACTGGGCCTACGTATACGACCACTCGGGCAAGCGCTGGCTCAAGTACAACGACATCTCGGTGACCGAGTCGTCCTGGGAGGAGCTAGAGAGGGACTCTTATGGCGGGATGACCAACGCCAGTGCCTACTGCCTCATGTACATCGACGACACGCTTCCCTACCTCATCGCAGGTCTGCCTCAACTTCAGCCATTTTTCAGTCTCTATCTGTCCTGTCTTATCGATACGGTCCCATGTTGATTTTTGGACTGCGAGTGCAGTAACACGCCGCATCTCTCAAGCAGCAGCGTCCGTCTCCTGTCCCTGTGCGCGGGCCCGCGTGCCGTCCCTAATACCAGAATCCATTACGCTTCACGGACCACGTAATCGCCTCGCCCCGAACGTGAAAAAATAAGAAGGCAGCCGCTTCAGATTATCTGTGGAAAACGCAGCATTGAGTTTTCCATCGAGAAAAGTGGGTCTTGAGCTTATTTTAGCAAAGTGAATCTCAGGTTTTCAGCGAGATTGGCTGATTAAGATCTAATGAAGACCTTGGCTGGAACGCAAGCTTGAATACGTTGCAGCCCCCAGGAAAGCGATTTTGGGAAGCCTGGTTGAAGGCATTGATAAATTTTCTACAGTGAGGTTTTTCTTCTGTAGGCTGAACTTTTGTCACGGCTCGTTCTTACGTCGTGTTCCTGTGCACCCATCTCTCTCGCTCTCTCTCTCGGCCTCCATCACAGAGGACGCTGACAATGAGACAGGCCAAGTCCTGCGGGGGATGAACTCACTGCCGTCGATCCTCAGGCGCTACGTGCAGGAGGACAACTGCTGGTTCGAGCAGGAGCTGAGGGAGTGGCAGGAGCAGCTCTGCAGGGAGCCGCAGGAGGAGCCCACAAGGCCCCAGTCCGGCCCCGAGGACACAGACGGAGTGGCTTCAGAGCAGGCTGCCAAGAGTGAGGAGGCGGCTGAGGAACCGGGTAAGCATCTGTCCTTACCAGGAGTGTCTTCCAGCTGCTTATTACAGCTGTTCATTGACATGGTTTCAGGAACTCCAGCTGTTCTGGATTCCGCTCCTTTTAATTGTGAGTTGTGCTTTTCGCTGGAGTTCCCATGTTCTCCCCGTAGTCACGGGGCTCCTCCGCGCGCTTCTGGGAGATGGTGCTTCCGAATTGCCCTTAGCGTGTGCGCCCCCTGCTGCTTGGGATAGGCTTCAGGCTCATCATGGCCCGGCTCTGAAATAGCGGTTATGGAAGATGGATGGATGTTTTTAAGTGATTCAGCTTTGATTGTACCAGATGTTTCCACATTCAGCAATTAGCACTGTTAGCAGCTTTCCAGCAGTGTAATTAGCTAAATCCTGGCAATATTTTGCTATAAAAAATTCCTTCGTTACACAAATTATACTCCTCCTGTTGCTTGTTAAGTGTACCTAGGTGTTGTTAAGTGTGTTTTCCCTTCTCCATTTATTTAATTAACACATAAGTGTTGCAGTAATATTATATGAATTACAACTGTAAAACTCCTTACTGATTTACACAAACACACAGTTACTCCTTGACTGTGTTGACGCCTTGGTTAAATGGCCCAATTCACACCTTTAACAGCACGTTAAATCGCAGCTCTCATCAAAAAATCCCGTGTTTGTTTGGCGGCCTCTCCTCAGAGCCCACCATCAGTCAGCCACCGGCAGAAGATAGCGCCACCGACCCTGAGCCAACGGATAAGACTGGTTCCAGCACAGGAGACTGCGGCCATGACCACGAGGAAGAGGGTCCGCCGTTTCAGGTGTGGCTCAGAGTGTAGGGTTAGACCGGCACACTGTTCTTACCTACACACACCTGTGGGCCTCAGAAATGTGCTTACTCACACCTTTACTGGTCTCTTTATTTGTGAGGAATTTTATTATTTTTAATTATTAATAGACACCATTAAATTACCATCTTCTCAAGGTAGTAGTAATATCTTTATTATGTATTTTAAACCCAACAACCGGAAATTAATACAACACACAAAATATTCCCTTGTTTGCTGGTAATTAGGTAAACATGGATATAACAAACATATACAATCTTGTTGTTAATGGTTGTTTGAGTTTCCCCACGGGATTGTTTGTGTACACATACATTTGTAGCTTGCCCTCTGTGCTTTGGCTGCCCTTTGTTGGGAGTAGCCATCTTTGAGCCTCTAGGCTGAGCTGTTTAGCTTTGAAAATATCACAAGGTTTTCAGCCAGGGTGACAGGACTAGAATGGGCTGATGGACAAGATTTCAGATGATTCTCAGGCTTATTTTACACAATCTGGTGTAACATCCTAAAAAGACCCCAGAATGAACATTTAAGGCAAATTTACTGAAATGCTGAAACTGTTGACATCCTATATGACATGCAGTGTTCTCGTTGATGTTCTGGTAAATGACTACACAATGCCCTCTAGTGGAAAATTGTAAAAAATTTTATTTTAAATTCAAATATGATGTTCGTCAGTCCGCTTTCTATGGGGAGACTCCAAGATGTTTGTATTATCCATGTGAAGCAATTACTGGATTTGCATCCTGTGCTGAAGCCTAGTATTTTATTTAGTTATGAAAATGAATATAGTCAGACGGAGGCTCTGGGATTCCTTGTCATCTGACTGCTAATTCTATACACTTCCTATGTTGTTTTTGTGAGCGTGCTTGATGCTAACCATCAGGACCCCGAGGCAGCGGCAGAAGGAGAGGCAGAGGCAGCAGGAGAAAATGAGGCTGAAACTGATGCAAAGACAGAGGGAGAGGAAGGGGCAGAAGGGGAGAGGGAGGCACTGTGCAAGAATGAGGGAGAAGCCAAGGCCAGAGGGAGTGAAGCAGAGTCTGAGGTACCCACGGAGCTCCCAGCCTCCTCTGAGCAGGAACCCCCGACCATCGAGAGCCAGCCTTCTGAGAACCAGGTGGTCGAGGTGGAGATTCCCAGTGTGGGGAAGATCCTTGTGCGTGCTGACGCGGACGGCTATAATGAAGAGGTATGTGGCTAAGACACCTATCAGCTGAGTTTTTTATGTGGGATCTGAACTTGTGTCTGGAAGGTTGTGGGTTTGAATCCCATGGCATATAGAAAGATCATGTCACCGTTAGGCCCTTTCAGCAATAAGCTCACTCCTAACTGCTCCAAGGGGCAGCACATGCTGACTGACCCTATGTTATTATGGAGCGCAAGAGAAGGTAGGCAGAAATCAAAGAATTCATATGTACCTTGTACAAATGGCAAAATTAAGTATGTCTTGAATTTCAAACAGGAATATGCTGATCTACTAATTATTTCACTGTATATAAGCTGTTCAGTACAACTGTTATCTCTATACAAAGTCATAAAGAGTGAGGGACCTTCTGTCCATCCAGCATTTATCTTCGATAAGTGCATGTCCAGGAGAGGGCACCGTGAGCTATGAGTGTCTCCCAGAAAGCACGACACCCTGTCAAGTAAATATAATGATGAACTGTCTTGTACAAATCACAACATTAAATCTCAGTCCATTTCAGATTAATATTGACTTGCTTGCTGAGCCGTGACTTAGACATCTATTTTCCCATATTATCCTTTTCTTTCCCTTCCTCATGGCCTTCTGCATACTGCCCCCTGGTGGCAGATGATGCTCACACCAGCCATGCAGGGGATCATCATGGCCATCGCCAAAGCCAGGCAGGCTTTTGACAAGGACGGACCCGAGGCCGGTCTCATTAAGGTATTCCAGTGCATCGAGGAGTTTGGTGCGCATATCCAAGGTCTCGTCATTCTTTCTGGAAGTAAATGCGTGAAGTGAGGGCCTTCTGCGCTCCCAATATAAAGTATTCATAATTTAGTAGTAATGTTAGAGGTAGTGATGAGTTTAAACTGACCTCCCCTCAGGCCTTCCATGAGGAATATTCCCGGCTCTACCAACTGTCCCAGGAAGAGACCACCCCTCAGAGTGACCCCCGTCTGCAGCATGTGCTGGTCTACTTCTTCCAGAACCACACCCCCAACCGTGTCATTGAGCGCACACTTCTCGAGCAATTTGCCGACCGCAATCTCCGCTACGATGAAAGGCATGGCCTTTAACAACAGCTGCCCCCCCAGAACAGCATTTCCTCTCCGGTGTTGAATTCCAGAGTAGCATTCCCTTTGCCATGCTGAATTCCAGAAGTGTAACTCACATGTCACACTGCGAAGATTCCTATTTAGAAAACACTGTCAAACCCACCTGCTGAAAGATATATTGTTTTTATTTTTATGTGACTTTATTTTGGTCGTCACCTAATGACGGCTAGTGTCTTGTGAATGGAAGGATTTGTAACCAGTTACCTGAACCAACCAAGTCACACCTAGTCATTAACCAAAATTTGTCAAGAACCTGGCCTCGTTATAGGTGTTATCAAAAGAGAAAAGTTTGCTTTTATCTCAAATAACAAAACTTGGCTGCCTTGTTACCACTGATATTTCTAGGAATTATCTTCATGAATGCATAATATGGATAAATATGTGTATAGTGTACAAATAAATGTGATTTTTTTTTTTTGCAAAGAAAGGAAGAAAAACCAGTATATGTGTATTGTCTGTACCATCAGCGATGTCAGTTGGTGCCCATATTTTCCAGGTCTATCAGTATTATGCAAGAGGCTCGAACTAAGCTACGTCTGATCAAACCAGAGGACATGGACATGGACGAATACATGGTGAGGGCCTCCTGATACTCCTCTCCTTCAACATCTCACTCTCTTGGCTAATTCTGCCCACCTCTGTGCTGTTTTTGGCTGGCTGTCTCCGGCAGAAATGGCATGAGGACTACGGCACATTCCTGAATGTGTTCCTGCACCTGCTCACCGGGCTGGAACTATACCAGAATGGGAAGTACGTGGACCAGAAAGGGGTTTTCGTACGGTGGCCTGTTAGGCCCAAGCTGCTGACTTCTCTCCTCTGTTCCAGGTTCAGGGAGGCGCTGAACTACTTGGCCCATGCCCACCAGAACAACTCGGAACTCCTGAGGGAAGGCGAGCGGAAGGGTGTCGACCAGTCACTCATGGCTCTATACAGGAGGAAATGCCTGACAGTTAGTGTTTCCTCAGCCGCACGGCACAGTTCGCCAGTACTGTCTGATGATTCAGGTGCTAACCTTAGACCCAGCACCAGGGTCTCGGGTTAATTCCCAGAAGGCCCTCTGCAAGGCACTTGACCTGTATTCCTCAAAATGTAATTAATTAATTTAATTTAATTAATTTTGTGTTAACGCAATAAAAACGTGCAGTACAAGAGAGGAGGGAAGGCCTCTGCAGAATTTCATTTTGGTATATCCATCTGTGTTTCATGGGGGGCTTTCCCAGGCAGCACAAGGCAAAGGACTGGGGTACATCCTGGATATGATGGCAGTCCATCACAGGTCACATACATACACACACACACACACACACACACACACTCACTAACTATGAGTAATTTTAGAGTCCCCAGTTGGCCTAACTGCATGCCTTTGGATAGCGGGAGGAAACCCACACAACATGGAGAGATCATTTAAACTCCACACACAGAGCAGAGGCAACATTCGAACCCTCAGCCTTGGAGGTGAGAGGCACAATTACTACCTCACTTTCTAACAGAGGGCTTCCTACATCAGTCATTCATTATTTATATAGCACTGTTTCAACCACAGGGTTTACAAAATGCCTTACAGGCATTTTAAAAGTAGTATAGTATTAATCAGGCAACACGTCTTGCTTATCAGGATTTCCGCACCGTCGCAGGGCTCAGCGTCTCCATTTGCCACCTTCATCCCCATTTTGCGCAGGAGCTGAACGACAGAGCATTGAGGCTGTTCGCCAGCGGCGAGGAGGGCAGCGTGGCCGAGGGCGTGGCCATCATCAATGACGCCGTCATTCCCTGCATGCACCTGATGATCCGCGACAGCGTCAGCCAGGAGGACCTGGACGTCATTGAGCTGATGAGGAACCAGTGGTGCTCCTACCTGGGACAGGATATGGACGGTGAGTTTACTGGGCACAGGAGTGTCATGTGGCAGCACGAAAGATGCATGTCCCGCATACACGCTGAGACCATTACTCACAGTAACGCAGTAACGACTGAGAAGTAATGAGAACCATCCAGTACAAAGCAATCAAAATCAAACGATATTTTCAAACGTTCTCAAAATGGAAGCAATTGATATTTACTGTTTATACTGACATCCAAAAAAATAAAACCACTTGAGGCTTGCTTGCACGAGAAATGAAACTCCACTGCTGTGCCATCTTTCTAGCTGTGAGTTATAGCATTTCCATCATTATCCATATTATCATTATTATTACATTATTATCGTGGCACCACTGTGGTTCAGTGGGCAGCCCTGACACTAGGGGGAATTTGCATGTTTTCCCTGTGCTCAGTCTAAGGACTTGCAGTTATGTTGGCGTCTCTGATTGGCCCGCATTGTGTTATTATTATTGTTCAATCAGTTGCCTGTACAGGGCTTTAACAAATGAAAGAGAAGTGTGAAAAAGATTCTCCCTCTCTGACTCACATCACCTTTTTCCCACTGCTGTGAAGGCCTCCTGCAGGAGAAGCTAGGCGAGTTCCTGCCCAGGATGCTGGACAGCTCTGTAGAGCGGGTCGTGCTGACGGAGCCACCCAAGGTGCAGCCCAGTGTGCCGCATGACCTGGGCAGCCGCCTGGCCGCTGTCATGGAATCCATTCATGGAACCTCGGTCGTGACTGTAACATAAAGGCACTTGAGTGTCATGTCTCCCAGGGTGACGGGGAAGGGGACAACCCTAACACCTCTGGTCGATTCCAACTATAGGATTTGATTCAATGTCAGTTATGCTAACTTGTGGGAAGATCTGCGTTAAGTGCTAGTAAACATTTGTATAATTGCCATAGAATCCTATATGGTCCCATAGTGAGATGGACCAGAGGATGTAAGGCTGCCCACCTGCCCATCCAGGACCCAGAGCGGGGTGACAGTACCAGGGCAAAGGATGGTACATGCTGGATTGTTACTGCATATTATAATTTGGAGCACTGTCTTCCTACGCACCCCATCACTGTCCCTGACATCCACATCCAGTGTTCAAGCTTAATACGCTGACCTTTCCAAGGTTAACCTGACCTATCTTTGTGACAGTACTAAGTATAGGGTCTTAAGAACCTACACCATCATGGGGTTGGGCTGTTATGTGACAATATTTTATTTATATGAAAGATGTTTTTTTTTCTTCAATTTCTGCACATTTGTTCCACTTTGGCGTGGCTAAAAAGGTGTCCCACACTACGTCTTCAATAAAATTTCACCTCATTTTTGTGATTTATTGCCTTTTGAATTCCTTCTCTCCAGTCATGCATTTAATTTATTCATCTTTTTTACCGTATTTTGTGGAGTTGTTATGAGTCTGTGCAGTCCCTAATAGCCCCTCTCATGCTTACACTGTTAGTAATCTCTTGGGTTTAATTAGACACATTGTGCTGCAGACGGACTGAAACACGTAAGCTGGATTTGAATGATGCAAAAGCGATCTTAAAAGCCTGAGCTCCCAGCAGAGCTAATACTTTCTGGATATGGTCATTCCCTCAGGTTGAGGAACTCTGGCCTGAGAATCTGTAAATCGTCATATGGGAGAGAAGGTGGGATATATTGGCAATACTGTAAAGTTCACTATTGGTTTTGCTGGTTACAGTTGCCACATTCAGTGCCTAAAGAAAAATTACTAAACAACTCAAAAACATACTTGCACACAGTTTAAAAACGTTAGTCCAACTGGCCACTCATTTAATTAAAGGTACCACGTGGGTCAGCCAATAGCAAGTTCTGAAACAGTTTGTAACGTACGAACAACATTTCCCACAATGCCTCGGAAGTTCGACACGTAAAACTACATATCCCATGAGCCCTCGGCACGGCGCTCAGAGGAAGCCGTCACTGCTGCTTCTGACACATTTGAAAGCGAACAAAAGGATTACTTTTCTGGAGAGGCTGACCGAAAGCGGCGCCTAAACATTAAAACATGGCTTCCTTCGTCACGGAGGTGCTTGCCAGCTCCGGAAAGTTGGAGAAAGAAGATCTCAGTTGTAAAATAAGCAGATTATCCCAAAAAGTGGAGGAGACCAAGGTAGGCTGGACGCCGGACACGTTGACACTGTGAATCCGTAGGGGATATGGATTTAGATATGTTGCCTGGTCCAATGACGTTCTCATTACGTTCTTAATGTTCCTGTAACGTACCTGCAACGTTCCCTGACTACTGGGTTCAGGTCGTGGGTGAGAAACGGGTACCGAATCGTATTGAACAGAGAGGTGTGATCTTTATACTGGCCCTGTCGTTTCAAAGTGAAACTGAAGTGTTTTGTTTTTTTTCCTAACCCTTTCCTACTCTCCCTGTCCCTCCCCCAACGCAGGATGAGGTGTGTGACATGATCAACAAGCGGTACAACGAATTCCTGCCCAGCCTGCAGGGGGCGGAAGAGCTCATGGCGCAGGTTGAGGTGGTCTCCAAAGATATCGAGGTCCTGAAGAGCTGCATAGAAAATGAGGTGAATGAGAGCATCTTGTAGTCACACCACTTATGATAACGTATGGAGTGCTATTTTTAAATATTATTAGTAGTACGAATGCATAGCCAGTCATTTTTCCCCAAAAGCAGTCTGGACATTGAGATGTTAGACTGGTTTGAAAAGCCCCCCTCCCCCACAGGTGCAGCATAACCTCCACATTGCTGCTGTTGAGTACGCAGAGCTGAAACAACAGCTGGAGAAGAACACAGTCGTCATTGCCGTGCTCAGGTCGCTGCAGGAGGTGAGCCGGCAGTAGGCAGCCTAGGACCGGCTCCGTGCCGCGGCCCCTGGAGGTAACCTGACTCACTGTCTGTGTGTCTTGCCGTTTCAGTATGACACAGTCATGGAGGAGTACCACAGAGCCTTGCATGAGAAAAGATACGCAACGGCAGCCGAGCAGCTGGAAAAGGTAAGAAGGGTCCCCCCCACACAGCTCAGCATTTGCAGTGGTTCTGGACATATTATATTGTCTTGCAACGTCTCGTAGTACTGATATCTTTGTATATTTGTGATTAATCATAAGCAGGTGCAGGTAATTCTTTTTCAATTAATTGTTTACTATAGAAAGCAAAACGTCGATATTATGTGGAATAAGTTACTGATTCTTAATAATACATTATTATTCTATCCATCTCACCACTTGATCTGGTCGGGGTTGCAGGCAGCACCGGGCACAAGACTGGGATAGAGCTTGGAAACACACAGCACATACAACCGTATCCTACGGGCAGTTTAGAGACACCGATTAGCCTAACCATGTGACTTTGGGCTGAGGGGGGAAGCCAGAGTACCCAGAGGAAACCCGCATGACATATGGAGAACTCCACTCACATAGAACTGGCGGGATTCGAACCCCCTACCCTGGGGGTGTGATGCAGCATGCTCGTATTAGAGTAAATGAAAGTGATGGTACTAGGCAGACAACAGATGAACTCAGTTAAACATCATCAGCTTGATGCTAAGTTGAATGTTTGAAAATCATTTGCTGTTCAGAATTTTCAGACCTGCAGGTGGCTGGGGTCCCAGGGGCCCTGGTGGTTAGTGACCCAGTGTTGTGTCCCCCCCCCCCAGGCCCGTGGTTCTGTGGACTCTCTGAAGGCTGGCAAGGGCTGTGAGCTCCCGCTACTGAGAGCTCTGAGCTCTGAGATCACCATCCAGAGGGAGACCCTCATCTACCACCTGGGGGACGAGTGGTCCAAGCTTGCCGTCTGGAAACTACCCCCCTCCAAAGGTGAATGTGTGCTTGCCCCTGTTGTACTCTCCTGCTCAGGGTCTGCACTCTCGCTGTCCTTTCTGGTGCCACCTTGGGCTGTATGCCTGTGGGTGTGTCTGGTCGGCGTCTAAGTCTGCTTGTCCGTTGGCCCTCAGACCTCTCCGGCGTGGAGTCCTTCTTGGAGACAGAGCTCCACCTGTGTAGCGGGGTGCAGGCAGCGGACGAGGGCAGCCCTCACTGTCTGCTCACCGACGTCCTGCAGGCCCTCGCTATCCAGGGGCAGCTGAACCACAAGATCAAGCTTTTCGGTACGGCCTACCCCCTCCCTCACCATTTCCCTGGGACACGTCACTCCATACATGGCTGCTGGCACTCACCGGGTCGGAGCTCAGCCTTCTCCAAGCTTTAGTGACCTTCACCCGTGCTGAAACTCCTCCCTGTGTTCCAGGGCAAGTGCTGGTGAAGTATATGCTGAAGGCCCTGATCACCCACCCTTCCCTGCACGTGGAGGTGGCGGAGCAGCCAGACCAGGGCATCACGCTGAGCCTCCAGCTGGAGGCGACCCTGGCGGAGCATTCATCCCCCTCCCAGGTTTACACCAAAGTGCTGGCAGTGCTCCAGACTCTTCACAGACACTTACTCGGTAGGCCTCCCCCCGTAGTTAAGCCCCCCACGCTGAGATCCCCTTCTGATAGGATGTATAAGACATGAACGTTCCTAAAGCATCAGGAAGCTATTTTGTGTATTTCTCACAGAGTTCCGTCCACACATCCCTCTAGGTATTGTTTTTAAAGCGCCCGTCCCCCTTCCTGGTCTCATTTCGGCGCCCCCTCTCTGCACCTCAGATGTCTCTGTAGGTGAGAAGAAGGTGTCCCTGATGCTGGGGGACATGATATGGGAGGAGGTGTCAGACTGCATCATCCGCGAATGTCTCCTGCACTCCATACCAGCTAACAGCAGCCAGCTGGGAACGTATGGCGCGGTACGTGGGGGGAAGTTCCCTTCTCCGACGGGTGCAAGCGAAGCCCACCACACATCTGCTGATTGGCTAACATCACGTTTCTTCAAGGTGATCAAAGAGACAGAGGTGTTCGAGGCCACGCTGAAGGAGCTGGGCTACCTAGCTGTGGGTTCCACCGACCTGCTGCGCTATGCTCAGAACGTCAACTCGCACTTTGCCAGCAAGAAGTGCCAGGATGTGATCGTGGCGGCCCGCAACCTGATGACGTCAGAGATACACAACACTGTCAAGGTGCGAGTCTGGGAGTGGGCGGGGCTTGTGATTCTTGGATTTGGGGGGGTTTTGTACCACTCAGAGCCTGCGCTTGTTTTCTTTAGGTAGTCTGGTCATTTTGAACCAAGACATTGAGTTGAATTTTTCTTGGCGGCTGTTGATGATTATACTGAGATTGTGGCTTCTCGTGTTTGCTTTATTTATTTATGTAAGTCTTCTAATACTGTCTTGGTTTCAGGGCCAAACATTGTCGTATGATCAGTGTCGTTGTTTATGTCTGTCAGTTGTTTTGTCGTGACCCTTTTTGCTCTGATCACCTTGCCAAAATGTGTGCTGTCTGATCCGGAATAGCTGAGTTGGATTGTCCTGTTCGTCTGTTCGGTTGATGCTCTGGTGACGAGTCTTTCTGACCAGATCTCACCCGAGACGAAGCTTTCCGTGCCCAAGCTGCCCAGTCCAGACTCTGGGGACAAGGCGAAGCCGGAGGCGGGTAGGAAGAGGATAGCCGTGGCCGAGTTCCCCACGCTGGGGAGCGAGACGCAGCTGGGGCGCCACACTCTCTGCCTGCCCGTGTGCCGAATCAGCGAGTCCGTGCAGCAGCTGACCGAACTGGCCCTAAGCACCCTGTCCGAGGCCGTCGGCAGCTCCACCCAGTGGTACCTCGGCTCAGTCTTACCTTTCTCTTCATTGATCTGTCCGCCATAATATGGTTACAGGGTCACTTTGCTGGTCTGACCACTTGGCGTCAGGCTTGGGAAGGAAAAAAATCCCGAGGCTCAAACTTCTCTGCTTCCAGCGTAGCCTTAACCGAAGCTCTTGCGATCTCGGCCTTATGTGACCTGTTGGCTGTGTTTCCAGGGGGAGACGTGTTAAACTGCATGTCCGTGTGCCTGTAAACGTATAAAATGTAACCATCGATGACACTGCTTTCTTTCCTTTTCCTTAGTGCTACCCAGCTTTTCTACACCGTGCGGAATATTTTCCAGCTGTTCTATGATGTTGTGCCAACGTACCATAAGTAAGTCCTTCATTGGCATTTGTGGCACGGCCATGATTTGCTGGAATCAAGCGTGCGTCCTGTACTGATGAAGGGGTAGAACTCTGGGAGACGTCATAGAGAGGCTCGTGTTTCCTGGCGAAGCGTGGAGGCTCCAGCCGGCTCACCTTGGCCCATCTGCCTCTGCTGCAGAGAGAACCTCCTGAAGTTCCCCCACCTGGCTGCCATCCACCACAACAACTGCATGTTTATCGCGCACCACCTGCTCACGTTGGGCCACCATTTCAGACCCCACCTGCCCCAGCCCCTCAGCGACGGTGCCGCCACCTTCGTTGACCTGGTTCCTGGCTTCAGGAGGCTGGGTAGGTGTTGGCTTGGGGGCTTCGCTTGTCTGGCATCTTAGACTTATTTATTAAATCTTTTATTGTCGTAACGTGTTAAAGGGCATCTATGGCACCTGTATCTGTATATGTCTTATCTACACTATGTTTAAAAACTAAATCCTTTTTATTTTTGCAGTAACTTGGTCCTGAGGCAATTTTGATCATTTTTGGCAGAAATACACCTTAGCAAATTAACAAAACGTGTACTTTATTTCCCACCACGCCTCTTATGTACTCCTACAGTACTTTGTAACCCAAGCAACAAATTTTGACTAATGTTTACAATGATAAACATCAACATCAGATAGCAAAGTCAGGTGACCATCAAGTTAAAAACACTGGTATGTTATACAGTTAGTGTTCAAACTGTCGTCCACTAGCTTTCTACACAGGCTCACAGCCATTCATCAAGAAATGAGTTTATTTTTTTTTAAACATGGTGTATAACAGCTTATAGGACCAACATACAAATATTGATCTTTGCCCAAAAAAAGCTCAGTCTCAGCCTTCAGGTACACGGCTGAACTTAAGAATGAGCTGAAGCTGTGGCAAAAATGGTTCGGTTTCTGTGTGAAATATCGAGTGTTAATCTGTAACCACGATTTAATATTTTTTTACAGCCATATAGCTGTGCTTTAGTCTTAGCCAAGACAGGCTGGTGCTGCCTTACAAGCTTAGGTGAGCGGGGTCTTCATTAGTTTACTGTTCGAACCTCAGGCACAGAGTGCTTCCTGGCACAGATGAATGCCCAGAAAGCTGAACTGCTGGAGAGGCTGTCAACCGCCAGGAACTTTGCCAACCTGGACGACAAGACCAACTACTCCGCAGCCAGCAAAGCTGTCAGACAGGTGAGCGAGGAAGCGTCTTTCTAAAGACACAGCGGGACACACCCCCCTCCCCCTTGAGTTCTTAAGGAATGCGAGAGAGATGTTACTGGGGCAAAATGTATACCTTTTATAAAGATCTAAGACCATCAAGAATCCTTCGTGTCTATTGTGAGCAGGAGTAGAGAGGTTCTAAAATCTCATTCTGCTGCAGGTTGCTCATGCTATTGCTGATTTCTTTTCAGGTCATACACCAGTTGAAGAGACTGGGCAAAGTTTGGCAAGATGTCTTGCCGGTCAATATTTATTGCAAAGCGATGGGCTTGCTGTTAAACACTGCCATTACCGAGATGATCAGTAAAATTATGATGCTGGAGGTAAGGCCAGACTTTTGATAATAGCTGAAACGAGGTTAAATCCCTTAGCTGGTTTTTGTTACATCTGAGGGTGACCCAGTAGCTCAGTGGCTTATACCGCCAAGATTTTTGGGTTTGAATCCTGCGTCTGCTCTGCGTGTGGAGTTTGCATGCGCTCCTTCTGTCGTGTGGGGTTCCCCTGCGTACACTGGTTTCCTCCCGTGGTCCAAGGACAATGCTTTAGGCTAGTTGGCATCTCTAAATTGCCCCTAGAGTGTGAGGTTTGATTTGATCCACGATGCAGCGTTAACCACGATGCACTCAGGGGCAGTGTTTTGGTGCCATCTAGTGGTCTGATCGGTCATTGCTTCATAGACTGCTGCCCAACCAACAGCAAAGAAGCAGAATCCTACACGAATGCGTGTTGTTTGTTGCTCAAAACTTGACGTAATGAGTCAGGCAAGAAAGCGCGCAAAGAAACACTTTCTATTGTCCCGATTGTAACATTGGGCTTTGCCCTGGTGACTATTTCAAAACATTGCATGTACAAAGTGTGCTTAATCTGCCTCAGTGCAGTAGTGGAGATCGGAGATATCTTTCCAGCTGTGAAAATGTTTTTGGTATTTCGGTGTTTCTCTTACATGTAATATTTTTTTCTTGTTGGGGGGGGGAAGCTACATTTTCTGCACATTTTGCCAGGGGAAACTGTAACACTAAGGGGCTGGAGAGAGTTAATCCTGCTTAATCAGCCAGTCGCTAATACTATAGCAGAGTAGCTTTGGTCTTGAGAATAAGTTGAATTGAATGGTGACCTTACAGCCTGTCGTTCTCTATAGGACATCTCAACTGAAGACGGTGACCACCTGCACACACTCTGCCAAACCATCATTGATGAAGGACCCTTGGTGTTTGTACCACTGCCTGAGGAGAATAAGAACAGGAAGTACCAGGAAGAGGTGCCCATATATGTGAAGAAGTGGGTTACCTTCAAGGAGCTGGCCATAGTGCTGCAGGCTAACCTCCAAGACATCGTGGACAGGTGAGATGCCATGATGTGTCCAGACATGTAATTTTGTAAACATCACAGATTATTATTACTGCTGGAGTCTTAGTTCTTTCATAGCGAGGCATGGTCTCAGTTAAATATTTATCCAGTGTTTTTGCCTTCTTTATAGATGGGCAGATGGTAAAGGCCCCTTGGCACTGGAGTTCACCAGCAACGAGGTGAAGAACCTCATTCGAGCCTTGTTTCAGAACACCGAACGACGGGCAATCGCTCTTACCAAAATAAAATGAACTATTTATGTACAAAACCTACGTGGGAACTATGTATTCTTGTCAGTTCAAACTGAACTTTTTATCTGGTTTAGTTTTTTTTAAGGAAACTCATTGCTTTGTTCAATCAGCAAACTGCTCTACACTTTATGTCTCATGACTTTTAGAAGTGCACAATAACCACACGACCCATGGAATAAAAGAATCCTTTAATCTCCACTTTACAGCCCAGCCAGCCTGTGGGTTGAGCTTTACAAATAGCGAAAACATTGGGGCACACAAATTTATGGAAGCACAAATAATGTTTTAGGATACAACCGTCCAGACTTCATTCCCCCCCCTTGGACTTCTCATTGACAACCGAGTAAATTTATTAAATCTTAAATAGACATGGGCACAGCTTAATATAAGTTGTGCCATTTCAGCTGGAGCATGTGCTGAATGTTTTTGGGCATATTGTGTGTATATATTTCAAGTACACATCATTTGACAGATACAGCATGAATGTACTTTTAACAGCTATTACTCATGAAACACTGTTCTCTCATGCTTTAAACTGATCTTTACATTTCCCAATCAAAGGTCCTCAGTCTTGTGTCTAACGTTGAATATTTTAAGTTCTCACCAGCCTTCCAGCATCTCTGTCCAGAAGCTGGTGATGGGTTTTCATTACAACATAAAGCAACTGAAAAACAGGAGCAAGACACGTTAGACCTCGCTATGTTTGCGACACAGAATCATGTACTTCACCCTATTTTGAGCTGCAGTACAAACGTACATACATCATGGTCTTACAAACAATGGACCAAAAAAAGATGTTGCAAGAAGAGAAACAGGCTAACTAACATTACTACCTAGACCTCCGGCGGTAAGTAGTCTATGAAGCCAACAGCGTGAACCCCATCAACTTGCGGGTACACCAACAGTCAGTGTTTCCACCTCTTCAGTTGGAAGCTACTCTCGTAACCAGACTATACATCTATTGTGATGCTGACTTCGTTTGAACTTCTGGCTGTGGTAGAATCAATACATCAAAGATATCAAATGCTGCCAGCCTATCATTCCATCACCTCATTTTCTTCAGGTGTGAAATCCAATTTCCTTTACAATCCTTTTGTTACATGGCTATATTACAGATTAAGCAGAGAAACCAACCAGAGAGCCTGCCACTTACCAATTCTTGTTCAGACTTTATAGCTTTCCCTAGAGCCAGTTTTCCTTATTTTGTGTGATATCATGCATTATACCATTTATTTGATTAAAAAAAAATAAACCTTCCCTCCCCGTGGTACAATTCAAAACCCTTGCTTTGTCTAAGCTGTTAAGTTTATTTCTGCAGATTTCTGCCTTTGCAAAACGGCATTTCTCATGTAAAACCCACGGGGTGCATGTGAATGAGGTGGGAAATTTGGAAAGGGGGAGAAGCAGCTAAAAGGATTTTAATATGAAACGACCTCATTTCCACGTGCACTTTTCCAAGATAACATGAAAAGGCCCAAGACTGATTGGCACTCACACTTCTACCCTCCAGTCATCCCAAAAAAAGACCCCCCCATCCCCATCTCTCCAGCTGTGCCTGTGACTCCAGATTTGTGAATTTTCCAGACATAGTTAGAGAGATCATTAAAAGGAATCCACAACAGGCCTGCAGAGACGCATACCACTAGAGAAACAAAAGACACCACAAGACAAAGATTCTTTTTTCCAAACCATTGAATAGCATTATAATTATATGAGGCTCAAAACTGGACTCCAATTGCTTGTAACAACTTTTAACGACACCAACCGAACTAGTGATATACCAGACCCAGCAGCAGTCTTACCCCACATAAACTGACCTAGGCAACACCTTTGGGGAGACCTTTAGTTTTCGTTTGGGCCCTCATTAAAGCTCAATGGATCAAACTTGGTGTGGATGTGCATGTAGGAGAGAGGAAGAATGAGGGAGAGGAAGAGAGACAACATTTCTCAAGGGGAGCTGTGTATACCACGGAAAACGTTGGCTTATCCAAGTGTCTTCTGTTGAAGTTAAAGGAAGGGGGGGTGATGGGGTCTGACTGCAGCTTCATAAAAGCATGTTGACAGGCCTCTCCAGAAACTTCCGAAACTCTGCTAGCCACTGAGCGCCCACTGCCCCGTCCACCACTCTGTGGTCGCAACTCAGTGTCACGGACATGATGTTGGCTACATCGAACCTGAAAGTGAGGGAGGGAAGGGAGGCCAGGATCAGCAGAGCTCCTCCTGACTCAGTGCTGAAACGAGTCACTAAGCCATGCGCCAATGACATAACGCTGCATGCAGGACTCATCTTAAAGGGCAACACAGCACAGAAAATGTGGCCAAGGACACTGGAATACTTCCATGCATTAGTTTTTATCCCACGGACTTTCCACAGGCTACATCCTTCTGGTGCATGGCTATATTACATGTCACCCAGAGAACCTAACAGCGGGAGCTGCATTTTTCTGGGATGCTGCTCTAGGTCGCCCTCTTTACCCTCTCTCGTTATCCGCCGCCAGTAGTCTTTTCTCAGAGCCCCCCACAGCCAAGATGCACGCTTGCGGTGGGTTGATGATGGCTGAGAAGTTCTTGATGCCGTACATGCCCAGGTTGGAAATGGTAAAGGTTCCTCCCTGATGAAACAAAAAAAGGATACTTCTTGGTCACATGACACCCAAGAAACAGGAACTAGAAAGTCATCAGTGTCTGCAATTGGCTCTTAAACTGCCCTGGGGTGGTACCCACCTGGAACTCGTGAGGCTGCAGCTTGCCCTCACGTGCCTTGGCAGCCAGCGAGGTGACATCCTTGCTGATGGCGGCCAGACCCTTGATGTGTGCGTTGAACACTATGGGAGTGATGAGGCCGCTAACCGTGCTGACCGCCACACTGACGTCAACCACGTGATTCCTGTGGAGAGCAGGGACATGAGGGTAGGCATGCAATTAGTGGTCAGACATCATCTCACAGAAATAAGAGAATCAATTTCGAAGATATGCATTGTCAAACCCGGCTTGTGTCCTAAGTGCACCTTTGCAAGGGTGGGCCCTCTGCTGCCTGAATAAAGTAATGCAGTACGGCTGAAGGCACTCACTGACGGATGACTGTATCCATCCAGGAAGAATTAGCCTCAGGCACCTTTAAACAGGCCAGAGCGGAGGCCTTGATGATGAAGTCATTCACAGAGAGCTTGATGTTTTCTGCCTTCACCACCTGTGAGAGGCAGAGACATAGATAGGCCTATGTTCCTAGTTTATCTCATGTAGACTGCAAAGATAGGCATAGGAGGAGCATCCTCATTGGTGGGCTGCCCCTCATTCACAAGCTCACTTCATTGAGCTCCTTCCTCAGTTCCAGCACGTGGTCCATGTTAATGTCCACAGACAGGTAGTAGTGGGGGATTGTCTGCTTGGACTGCATCAGCCTCTGAGCGATCACCTGAAAACACAATTACACGTTCAACGCGCGCCATCTTCCCTGCTTCTTCCAGCCCACTTACAAGCAGCAACACTGCATGCAGAGGAGACGCCGCCAGTGTGGTGACAGAATGCACAGTAGGATGAGGCAAAGACATTTTATCGCATGAGAAACATGGTCCAGTAATGCTAGAAATAAAAGCAAGCTTAGTCTGAAGTAATCACTACAGCAACAACATTTTTGTTAATAATATACCTGTTTGATTTGTGACCTAACGCTTCACAGCTGAACTCTTGCTGTCTTTAGATGTTTCCACTTTACATCAGCTTCACTGGCAGTTGATCAGGGCAGAAATTTGGCAAAGTGACTTTTTAGAAAGGTGGTATCCCATAATGGTACCCCACTGAAAGTAACTAACCTCTTCTGTATGACCCAGTGATTCTTATGGTGGGGTGGCATGTGGCTCTGTGGGTTAGGTGCCCATGAACATGACGGCAAGGTTGGCAGTTCAAATCCTATTTTTCACCATTGGGCTCTTGATCGGGGCCCTTAAGCCCAAAACTGCGCCATCTACTCTGAGGTATCTGCCTCACTGTACATCGCTTTGGACAAAATTGTCTAAATCTAAAGCAGCAATGGAGAGTGCGTGGCTGTGTGCTTAACTAAACAACACTAAAAGCCATTTTGTTAATTAGCCAATTCCACAAATTAATGGCCATGTCCACATACTTTTGGACACACACACACACACACACACACACACACACACACACACACACACACACACACACACACACACGTGAGAAAGGGGGCTCACCTTCCGGATGTTGCTGATGGGGATGTCCATGAAGATGCCCGTCGGTACCGCTGACATGGCGGGGGCAGCGGTTGGGGCACCAGGGGCTGATGCTATAGCCTTGGGTGAGACAGGAAGAGAGAATAGCTACACTCACATTTTACAGAAACGCACACAGCAGGAACACGAACGAGACACACCACAGGTTCACACTCAGTCACGGATAACACGTGGCTAGGGATGGGTATCAAAAACCGATATTAAACTGGTACCGATTCCGGACTGGTCAGTACCAAAATATCAATAAGCTCATGGAAAAACAGTGCCACTATCGGTGTTTTTGTAACGTTAATTCATTCTAATATTAGCGGCGTTTTTAAATTCCTAACCGTCCCCTAATGACGACGACACTGCAGGCGATCACGTTTTAGTCACATAGCTGTGTGTTTACATTCTGCACTCTGCAGTCATGACTCATGACAGACAGGGTAAAGCGTTCAAAAGTGGGGGCTCACTTTAGTAAATGTAATCATAATGCAGCTAAATGCTGTAAAAGGGGTAACACTCGCAACCTCATGAAACAGAAGTACAGCATTTATATAATGTAAAGCAGCGCAGCGTGTTTGACTGCTTCAAGAAAGCGGCTTCTGAAACGTACTCAGCGCAGCCTCCTGACTCTGATGCTGCATCGTCAAGTCAGCGTGACACTCGTTAATTAGCCAAGCCGAATAGGCGACTGTCGCGACATCGTCAAGTCAGCGTGACACTCGTTAATTAGCCAAGCCGAATAGGGGACTGTCGCGACATCGTCAAGTCAGCGTGACACTCGTTAATTAGCCAAGCCGAATAGGCGACTGTCGCGACATCGTCAAGTCAGCGTG
>JAACJT020000032.1:12942843-12963278 GCA_009936485.2 Gymnarchus niloticus | reverse complement strand
GCCGAATAGGCGACTGTCGCGACATCGTCAAGTCGGCGTGACACTCGTTAATTAGCCAAGCCGAATAGGCGACTGTCGCGACATCGTCAAGTCGGCGTGACACTCGTTAATTAGCCAAGCCGAATAGGCGACTGTCGCGACATCGTCAAGTCGGCGTGACACTCGTTAATTAGCCAAGCCGAATAGGCGACTGTCCCGACATCAAGTCAGCGTGACACTCGTTAATTAGCCAAGCCGACTACGCGACTGTCGCGACATCAAGTCAGCGCGACACTCGTTATCATTATAAAAGCAAGTCTGTAGTTATTCACTGAGGACTTTATGGACATCGTTTATATTATTTGTAATCTATTTCTGTTAGCTTCTGAGAAGCTGAAGGACTGTAATTTGCAATGTTTAAGTTTCGCTTCTGGTAGTGAAGCAGCACTACAGGAATCTAACTTGTTATTTTTGCAAAAAAAGTTACACTAAAATAACTCTTCACATGGCGTAATTATTTTTTGCATCACATTATGGAGAGTAGTATCGATAAGAGTATCAATAAGTATCAGTATCGATATCCATAAAATCCTCATGATACCCATCCCGACACGTGGCTGGAATTTCCCAAGGCTCTTACACCTTTATTTATTTTTCTTAATGCTGAGCCTCCTCACCACACCGAAGGTGCAAACAAAAACCATTTTGTCCGTTTGGAATCCAAGAGCTCAATATGGAGAAGTGGCAGAATGGGGTGACTCACCGGAGCAGCTTTGGGTGGAACAAAGACTTCGATGTCTTTCTTGGTGATTCTGCCATCTGGACCGGACCCTGGGGAAGGAGGGGTGAGAAAACCCACGTGACGCTACAGCGAGTACAGTTTTGGTTTAGAATAAAGAGGAAGTGGGTATACTGGCATCCCACCCAGGGTGTACCCCAGCCTTGGGCCCTGTGCTGCCTGGGATAGGCTCCAGACCCCCACTGACCCTCACCAGGATAAATTGTTAGAAGATGGATGAATACATAACATGTTTCATAGATATTGAAGGAAAGGTTAAGTGAATGCAGATGCAAAGATAAGCCCAAAACAACAACATTACAAAAACATTTAAACAGTGAAATAACAGCGATATAGTGCTTGTGGTCCCACCCCACACTGAAGTTGCACTCACCACTAACTTGGGACAGGTCGATTCCCTTCTCAGCAGCCAGCTTCTTGGCCAGAGGGCTAGCGAACACTCGACCCTTCCTGGCAGCAGCGGGAGCCAGCGTGGGAGCAGATGGAGGGGGTGCTGGGGACGGCGGGGTCACCACCTGAAACGCAGACCAAAGACTCGGGTCCGTGCTGATTTCACAAGTTTCGTGCCGCTTTAACGCCAATTTTCAGGTGTTGAAATCTTGGCAACTGCAAGTTAATTGCACAAAACAGCTAAAAGTCCGCAAACTGGCATCTCCTGCAAAGGCTGTTGTGACACTGATGTTTGCGCACATCTGATCACTTGCTCCAAAATTCATTCCTTTGGTTAAAGCGGCCAGTTTTCAGGGTACCAGGTGTCAGCCCTGTTATCTCACATTAGGCAACATATAGGAAAACTACTGAGAAAACACCGGGTTATTTACAAACACCTCAGAGGGCCTCAAAAGTGGACTGATTCTTGCTTTCACCTCATTGGCTATCGGCTGTGCGACTCAGAGATGGGGGGTTCGCACCAAAACGTACAGAAAAATCCACTTCAGAATTAGTTTTATAAAGGATACTCAAAATATAAATTGCCGAACCTCAAGTAGACACTTTTACACTAGAATTTACTTCGCAAAATATACTCAAAACATTTCTAAAGGAATACAAGTCTTCTACGATGTGGTCACTGTGCCCTGATATTCCAGGCAGATCGATTCCAGCTGCTTGAATCATGTAATGTTAAAACTAACAAAATGACTCCAACGTGGTCAAGCTGGTGTGGGTGACAGAGGCTGCTGAGTGTCACTTTGCGGGTTAGGAAGTGCATAATCACGAATTCCACTCAGGTGCTATCAACTCACAAGTGAGGCCTCCACTCGGTTTAACAACACACTTTGAACGTTAACAAGCGGACGCATCTGAGAGAAATTTAAAACCTTACCGTGGTGGGGGTGGGAGGCGGGGCCTTGATCTCAGACACGCCCGTCTCCACATAATCAGCGAAAGCATTGATGTCTGCCTCCTTCTCCACGATGATGCAGAGGGGAGTGCCCAGGGGCACGTCCCGGGTCCCCTCGGCCACCAGGATCTTAGCCAGGTAGCCTTCCTCCTGGACCTCAAACCCTGTCACCAAACAAGAGCTCAGTCTCTCACATAACCTTTCAAACAACAAGTGGAGATTCCCAACTTGACACAAGTGTTCTGCTCCCAGTACTCATCACTAAACTAAATTCCCACCTATCACCAGTCTTCTTGTCTCCCTCATCCCGTTGAAGGTTTCACACAATGTGTCGCCCAGCGAGCTGCCCTCACCGATGGTGGCCTTGTCCGTTTCAATCTCAGCCAGGAGATCACCTTCCCCAAGCTTCTCTCCCACCTTCTTCTCCCAGCGCTGCACGGTACCCATGGTCATGGTGGGCGAGAGAGCAGGCAACAGGACCTGGGTGGGGTTAGGAAATGGCAGGGTCACCCTAGCAGCATCCAACACACTATAAGGGCCCCCACCCCCAACAGGTCCCAACCCACACACACCTTGAGATGGGGTGGGTAGGAACTCCCAGGGACCTGAGGAGATGAGGCAACAGCAGGAGCAGGCGGGGCTGGAGACGAGGGGGTTGCTGCTGCGGCGGCGGGGGCAGCCGAGGCCTTGTCCAAGGTGTAGTCCTTAAAAGCGGGGATGAGGTCAGGGCTGGGGGCACAAGGACTCAGGTTAGGCCAGGATAAGGATGGGATAATCACCTACACAGGCATACAGATGCCTCCATACTACCCCCTATTTTAACTCATAAAGTTGATCATACACAAGATGAAACAAGCTCACCTGTCCACAGTGATACAGATGACTGATCCTATGGGCACATCTCTTGTACCCTCGGGTACCAGGATCTTGGCTAGGTAGCACTCCTCCAGCATCTCGAAGCCCACTGTGGCCTTGTCTGTCTCCACCTAAGGAATAGAGACTTCACGTCACCACTAGGAGGAGCCTGAACCACAGCTGGGAGGAGCCAGTTGCTACTGCAGCTTCACCTCTGCTATCAGGTCCCCCTCATTGATCTTATCGCCTTCTTTCTTTTCCCAGCGTGCAATGGTGCCCAGCTGCATTGTGGGAGAGAGAGCCGGTAATGGCACCTGCAGGAACACAGAGAGGACAACAACTTTGCAGCTGTGCACCGAAACCACCACATCTGTCCATCTGAAGCTATAAGCAACCAAAAAAACTTTACCAACATTCCTTAGTGGACAAAAAATACCTTCAATAAGATCAAATCTGCCATCTTAAATGTTTTTTCAAGCAGCAACTACGATATTCACCAGTCACCACAGGAACGATAACTATAGAACAACTTTGCGATACATGGCAGAACACCAACAAAAACTCCTCAATAACTGTGACAGCATTAACATTACTCTTTAGACAACCTGGCAAATTCACCATGCCCTAATTGTTCATTGCTACTAACACCACTACCAATGTGACCCTAAAATTGTGTATGCTAATATGATCCACAGAGACAGGGTTGTCATGGAGGGAATATCAGAAGCCATTAAGACATTTCATTACAGAATCACAGTCTTGAGCTCCTATGTAGCAGTGAAAGGCAAAACATTGCATATCTTTTCAGCTGTTATTTCTCTCTCATTCAATCTTCAGCTATAGTAGGAAATGTTGCATGTTTAGTTTTATACGCAATTGTCAAGAACATCTAATGTTACATCATTCACTAAAACGCATTAATACATTCTACTTTTTTCCTTTTTAATGCAAATTTTCAAAATGACATTTATAATACCTCTCTGATGCCAAGAATCACTTGACATTTTTAATGTTTTACTGTTGAAATGAATGACCAGACAGCACTCCAGTACTCAATACAAGCAGCAAATTCTTCCGACACAAAGTGGCTCCTCAATATAATTCTCAAAGCTGAATTAACTATTCACAGAACTATATCTAGGGAATAACCAGCACGGTGGTCTGGGACTTACACTGAAGCTTGCCAGATCAAGTCCCAAGCACTAGTGTAGAGAAAATACTTAACCCCAATTTCCCTAGCAAAACATCAACTGGTAAAAATTCACAGCCTGGGGCTGTCTTGGATTGAGGCACCAATCGACAAGCAAAATAATGTTCAAACCAAACAGCCAAACATACAAATTGTTTCACTGGGACCGTACATTGCGTTCTCCTTAGATTCCTGTAGTGGTGCCTATTTTCATATATATGTGTGCATTTCTGCAGTTACAAAAAGGAATAACTAGTACCATTCAAAGTGTCACACACACACACAGCCAGTCACATTTTCCCCCAGCTGGTCCTCCAAATCCTGGCAGCCTCAGCCCATCCACCCATGCATCCATCCCCTGAACAAATCTGAAGGTGACTGCCATGCCAAGTTAAAGGTGAGGACCAAGAGGAATCCACAGCAGATCAGGCAGCACACATCGCCGTGTGCAGGAACACCACGGGCTGATCAAGGAGCGCAGGTCAGTTATTGTGGCTAACTGGGGAAACGGCGAAAGGCGACATGTCACTTGTGAAAGAAGCAGCTTCATTAAGCCACAGCCGCCCTGAAAGCATTGGAAACACTTAAGACTCCTGTCAATAGAAAAGGAGGAGGTGAAAACTGCCATGGCGACGAGTGCTGGATGAGGATGGCTCTACAGCATAAAAAGAACAACAAACAACAAGCAGCAACAACAACAGCAG
Organism: Gymnarchus niloticus; assembly: GCA_009936485.2. Classification (NCBI taxonomy): domain Eukaryota; kingdom Metazoa; phylum Chordata; class Actinopteri; order Osteoglossiformes; family Gymnarchidae; genus Gymnarchus; species Gymnarchus niloticus. The sequence goes on along the minus strand of JAACJT020000032.1, from coordinate 12,958,410 downwards.
CAGCAGCAGTTTGACTCCTGGTCCCCGGCTGTCTGACTAGACAGCTACCTTCTGATGGGCCGGTAAAGAGTAGAAGCGCTCGGCCTGGCAGCGGCCCGAAATGCCGTAACCTCGCAGGAAACGAGTCGCGTCGCCGGACGAAGGGCGAGCTCGGGCCGCCGCTCCACAGTGGTACCAGTTCGGGTGACACGGAGGCGGTCCGCTCCTCGGAACCACCGAGAGCCTCGCCTGGTACCGCTCCAGTCTGGCGGGATTCCTCAACCGGCGCACCGCAAAGCGTAACATTTTTTTTTTTCTCTCCCAGAGTGTTTTTCGGAACTCCCTTTCTTGTAGGTCGTTTATATCACAAGTACAGATCAGAATACGATTGTCTTAGGCGTTCTTAGGCCGTTTTAAACCGCTAAAGTTATAAAGTTATGATTCCATCGTCAAGATGACGAGGAATGCGACAACTGAAGCTGCACCTGAATCGGCTTCGCACTAAACACTAACCAGCTGCCCGTTTATGACGGGGTACAATAGCTACTCTGCTTATAGTCAATGTTTCCCTCCCAAAATCAGCCGAGTCCCCTGCTTCCCAATGACCTCCCCGTCCCAAAACATCACACTTTTACGGCTCTCCGGCACCTCTCACTTTACGGCTCTCCGGCACCTCTCACTTTACGGCTCTCCGGCACCTCTCACTTTACGGCTCTCCGGCACCTCTCACTTTACGGCTCTCCTTCTACGTAATCGGGAACACGCACTGGGTTGCCAGTTTAGTGCAGTAGTCCTTTCCGTTGATGGATAGGAATTTTCTGGGATTTTGTTCTTAATCACTGTGATAGAATATCATCACATTATATTGACACACCTTGTTACATTAAAAATAACAATTTAGAAAAACAAAATAATTTACCAGACATGTTTGTAGAGGTGAAATGGCGTTATTTTCAAAGTTTGCAAGGGATTTTAGGGTGCATGATCCTTATACCTTTGTATTATTAATTGAAAGCTTCTTATGTAGAGTGTATCAATGAATCAAACACAGAAAATGAATTTCTGTGTTTGACTGTTTGGTAACTCTTTGAAATCTGGCAACCACTGAGACATCTTTTTGCCGCCAACCTAAAATATTGTCGTAAAACGACCTACAACTCTCTCCTCCCCCCAACCCCCAAGGATTTTCAAAGGTTCAGGTAGTGTACCGCCAGAGGCGTATTAGAACACAGGAGCGATTAAAGTTAAGTACGTAACGTGTAAATAAAATTAATACAGCAGAAGAATAGACAGCCAGAAGCCTTATTAAAGATTTACTGATGATAATTGTATTTGCTAATTATATGATAGCCATTTATGCAGAGACTCGCAATATTGAGCAAATTCATTCATAAAATGAGAAAAATTATGAGTTGAACAAGGCTACTTTTTTGTGTATGTGATATTTCCCAGAATAATTACCAAGTTTACGAGGTATACTTTGTCTTTTCTTATCCCATTTCCTTTAAAAATATCAATATATCCATTCCTCCAACTTCAACGTCGAATTCAATTTTCTCCTAATGATATTTTCTACATCAACCCAAAATATTTTAGTGTACATGCAATGGAGGAATAAATGAAAAATGGTTTCCCTCTCACTACCACAGAAGTCATCTAATATCTAATTTAAACCGCTCAAGTACATTTTTAACTGGATATATTCTGTGTAAAACCTTGAAAGATGCCTCTTTTACTTTATTTATATAAAATACATCACATATCCTCCAGGCCTTATGCCAATCTAACTCTCCAAAAAAATGATGACCAAAAGAACTTAGCTGGTGGAAGGGTTGTATTTATAATCCTGTTCCTGATGTAATTATTTTTAACTTTATCCTGCGTAATGTTGATATTACCCGTGAAAGTCTTCTTTGAAATGACAGTAAATTTTTTGTTAAAGTTAGATACATCTTTAAAGACCAGTAATACTTTCCTTGGTATTGCATCCATAACAGTGCAAATTCTTTGGGTGTAACCAATATGTTACATTTATCTAAAAATTTAGCTTATGATAACAAAAAACCATTAGTATTAATTAACTAGTTAACTAATAACATATTATTTTCAAACCATTTTTGGAGAAAAATTGATTTTATTTTCTATTGAATATCTTTATTATTCCAAATATAATATCTATTAGGGGAAAAGTCATGCTTCTAAACAGCCAGAAGAGCCTGTTGGTGGAATCTGGCAAGTGTAACAAGGATTTTATCAATAGAATAATTATACTTCAAAAGAGATGCAAGGCCTCTCTCGATCTACAACTCCCATCAAACTACTAATCGGCAAAAAAAGTTCTAGTACGGTACTTAATTTCACTGACGAAAAAATTTTCTGCGGGATTAATGGTTTATTTTAGTGTCAGAGAGTTCATGATAGATTTTCAGCAGGAAAAAAGATTTATTGTGAGGCATTCAAACTATATAGTATTAAGTTGCGCACAGAGGTATCATTTGAAAATAATCGTACAAATAGTAATATTTCTTACATCCTTAGCAGTGAAGTTGTTAAAAACATGCATGCGCAGCTCCATTGAACATGACAAATTTGGAGGTCGGTTCCCAAGGCAACGAGGAAGCTACTCCATCAATGAATCTATGACATACTGAATCTGTGAAGTAAAAATGAACCCAGAAGTTCAATGTTTTAAATTATTTAGTAATGTGCGAATACTTTGTGGCATTTGACGTGCTTATGAAAGACCATACGACACAACAGGTGAAGTAGAGGCATTTAATGGGAATCTAGGCAGTTTAAAAGATGGTTACGATAGAATACATTTCACATGACAATCTGTATTAAACCTCTGCAATCTTTACTGTAAAAAATAGGAATATCCACCAAATGGCCATTGTTAGTCGTTGTTTGTAAAAGGATTATTTCTGTACAAACACTAAATGACCACAAATAAAATCTGTCCCCCATTCTCACATAGCTTGTGGCATCTTTCCATCCACTCCTCAACGTTGCTAGCATTCAGTGTGATTCATAATCTCTGCTTTGTTCCATTCCTCTCCTCTTACTCTGGTGATGTCTGTCTGCCAGACAGAGTCCGGCAAAGGTGAGATCACTGTCCTTTGTGCATTGGTCCCTTGCAGTTTACAGTTAGGTTCTCGAATTAAATGAAAACACTCAAGATAGAGAAAGGATAGGAGTGTCAGTTTTTCCAGCTCTGCTCAAGCAAATCAGTGTCGCAGAAGCCCCCCAACAAGGAACAGAAGCAGGAAGCTGGCAGACGCCTCCACCGAATGCCAGGCAGCAATCTGAGAGAACACAGTTGTGAAAAGGATCAGAACTGGTGAGTCACGGGATGTAGCCACAGTATTCTTGTTATGAAAACCCTGTTTTGAAAAAGCACTCTCCTCACCACAGCATGATGCCAACAGCAATGCACCAGTTTAACCAATCAATATGAACAGCAACATGCTCCTCCTAAACAACACATACAGTATAAACCTATTTACAAGAACTAGTCATCCTGTATAGAATTTCAATGACAGGTAAACAGAGGAAAACAGTCAACATGAATCAATGCCAGCTTTCACAATACACACTCCCTTATCTTTCTTCTGCAACCACACTCACAAAAAGAAAAAACATACATATATCATGCATAGGCAATCTTGCCACCCCTGATTTTTGTTTACAGGTTGATAGATGAATCCAGCTTCTAACAAAAATGTGCAACAGATAAGTGACAACGGCTCCTTACTGATGTCCAGGACCAGTGGCGTGTTTTGGTCGTACCTTCTTGCGGCCTACAGAATCGTCTGTCCAGTATAGTGAAGATCCACAGCCAGCCCCGGCCACCCCCGATGGGTCAGCACAATCCCACCCGCCCCAATCTATTGTGTGGCAGTGCCCATGATGCTGTGAAGGTATTTAATGTGACAGATCAGCGCCCCCAAAGAAAAACTCTCGTGCAGACGCAGAGCCTGTACAGACAGTGATGACCTTCACCAATCATTTCCTGATTAATATGTTTTGCTTTTTTTTTGACACGGCAACCCCAAGCACTACATTCCTTGGGTGGGCTCATGTGTCGTTTCCACTTTATTGCTCTCCCTGCACAGAATGGCACGTGTCCGATGGCATACAGCTCTGTTGCTGTAAAATGGGCACAAGATAATTCAGCATGGCCCAACTTACACAGGAACAACACCTGATCTTCCACCCATGTTTGCTGGAGCTTGCTGTGGACAACCTTCAGTCCGACTACAAACATTCGATGTAGGCAGACACCCATTGTTAACATTTGCCATTTACCTCATGGCCTTATCTCCAAAGTAGGTTTGCTTTAAGTGTTTTTTTTTTTTTTTTTTTTTTTTTTTTTTTAAAAAATAAGATTTAACTCAGTCATCTGGAATTTCATACAACGTTATCCATGGTAGTGCCTTTTGTAATAGCTTCATCTGTACTTATCGAAAGTCAACTCATTTTAGACGTACGCATGAAATTCCAGTTTCATTTTAAACCAAATTGCTTTGTACTGCAATAGTACTGGGCTTGTATTTATGTATTTAGAGGTTAGGATTGTTTGTTAAATCATTTGTTAAGTACCAGTCGTCACATCTCCCTCCTAATAAAGTCATTCACAAAAACTCTGGTTGGAAAGTTGGGTAATTTTTTAGCAGGCTTGTGTTTTCCACCCAAAGTCACTCACTACTGATTGACCCTGAATTATCAACATTGTTTGGCCATAAAACACAAACAGAAGTGCTCCCAGGGAAGGTCAGCTGGTCTGGCTTTGGTTCAAAGACTTTCAAGTTGGTTCTGAAGTGTGGTCATTGATACATGAATCAAAGCTTGTCATAAAACATTCAGCATGAAACCAGACGTGAGAAAACTGACAAAACTGTCAATACAGCAGAGATGATGAACACTGCTCTGAACATGGCAGACATCTGTACACGATTTGGCACAATCTGGGAGGCAAGGACGTTTTCCTCGTTCATTCTCTGGTGAAGAGATACCACTTCTGCTGAGGACACACGAGGTGCAATGGCATCCTTCTCGCCAGATTTCCTCCTCGAGGTATCTCCACTGTGGTACCCTGACTTCAGCACCCTCCTCCACACCTTGCCAGGAGAGCAGCGACCATGACCATAACGTGACATAAGCCACTGACATGGATGCTAAGAACCTTAGGTCAAAGGTAGACCGGAAACATGGTCTGTGTCCCCTTGGTGTTGACTGTTCAGGTCCACCAGGCTCTTGATAGCTGCAGAGGAGAGCACTATGATGGCCTTAGGTCCTGCAGACAAAAGGAGCTTCTGTGAGCTCGTCTCTTTAATACCGTGTGTGTGTCTGTTCAGCTTCTTCCATATACATGCCTATGTGTGCTAGCACTTACTTTCAGTGTATAAACCCATCTGATCTACCTGCCATCCCCACGGTCCTCCTCCACCCAAGCCACAATCTTCCCTTCCCAGCCTGGAACCACCGCATCATCCTGGAACACCTGGAGAAAATGCCCAGCAACAAGGAAATTGACTGCACTAGTTCCTATAAAATCCATGCAACATTTATAGGCTACTAACTTCTTTATGCATAAGAAGTGGTGCAGAGGCACATATCTGCACCCTCCTCACAGACATGCCTCCTGGTCTCCTACCTCTTCCTTTACCGTCCCAAACTCTGGGTCCAGGGCTTTGAAGTGGTACCTGAAGTTGCCCTCCCTGTCCACGGCCACCTTGAAGTCTCGGAGAGTCACCTCTCCAAGCCTGCCAACAAGGCACAGCTTCAAGGGTCAGGTCATGTGATGGGGCACAATGCGCAAGTGGGACCGCAGCTCACCTCTTGGGGATGTTGACCATGAATGGCGTGAGGGAGCGGTCGGTGAAGTAGAGAACTTTGGTGGAGGCTGAGGAGTTCAGCACGGGGCTGCTGTGGGAGTGGGATATCTCTGTGGAGGGGCAGGTGACCAGTTACACACACACACACACACACACACACACACACACACACACACACACACACACACACACACACACACACACACACAGAGCAATGTCTGACAGTACTTTCAGATCTTAGGACACCTGTGTTCAGAAGGGCTTGCGAGGTAACCTTGGTACCCTTAGGTCGTAGAACAAGGCCCTTAACCCTAGTTGCTCCATAGGTGCTCGATACTGGGTGGGAGAGTGTGATGGGATACACAAAAACTACCCAATTTCACCACTGTGAGGAATAAAGTATGACTAGTCTAGTCTATTCCACTCCATTCGAGTTCGGGGGGGGCTGCTTACTGGTGCCTGGGGGCCAGGAGTCACGATCTGTGTGAGTGGCTTTGCGTCCCGGTGATTTTCCACGAGCCTGCGGAAGGACAGACAGGCATCTGTAACCTGGCAATAGAGCACGCCATCGACTCGAGCACCGGGGGGAGGCAGCGTGGTGGCAGAAGCAGGAAAAGCCGGGAAAAAAAAAAAACATCCAGAAAACCAGAAGAAAGAAAGCATGCATGTGGGTCTGCGGAGCTGTACCCGTCTGTCCTGCCTGCGGTGTGAGTCGAGAGCGTGGAGCCGGTCGATCAGGCTGGCCACGCCCTGCTCCAGCGTGTCCAGGGTGTGGTGCTGGGGGTCATGACCACTGAAGCTGTTCCGAAGGCTGCGCAGGGCATCCCTCACCAGCTGGAGCTCCTCTACCTAAACACACACAGGAGGCCTGACATACATGCTCTCACTATCACGCACATACTGTCGTAGTAGGTGTTTGTCACTTTTGATTTCCTTCCAAAACAGCGGAACCCCTTTAAACATAGTAAGGGTCTGCCCATCCTAACACCACTGTGAGCTGTTATTCAGGTGCGAGTCTTTGTAGCGACTTTTTCTCAAATTGCAAAGCTAGCTCACCCCTTTGTATGGCGGCGCAGACCCCGCCGGGTGGGAGTATCCATTATTCTGAGAGCTAGTGAGCTGGAAGGACACACACACACACACACACACACACACACACACACACACACACACACACACACACACACACGACAGAGAGAGGCACCATTAGCCCGAGTGCATTTAACACTGCCCAACAGCCGCTAACTGCACAGCAACACAATGTGAAGCTCACGGCGCTTAGCATTTAGCGCGTCATACGATATCAGCTTCACTGCCCGCTATAGGAGGACTGGCTCAGGTCCTGTGCAGTGGGGATATTAAGTTGTTTACGGCCGCTGGGCACTCACCAACACGTCTCAGCATTAACAGCGTCTACTACAGAACACTGAGGCAGCTGAGCACTTTGTTTAATTACATACAGACTGGACAATCTGAACAGCATCTAACCACAGTAGTCGAGGCCTGGATCTGCAGGTAATGGTAATGTTTTTTACTAATAAATGCCATCGCCAATTTAGTATGTCACACAAACTGCTCTAAGCCACTTAAGAGTGATTAATATTAAAACTTATTCTCCTTTGTTCTAAAAGGATCACATACAGCGAGCCCAATGCAGGAAAACCGAACCCGTTTCCTCATGATTAACATGCATTTGGTTTATTAAACCGGACAATTATATACAGCCCTCCAACAAGGCACTCGTTTCAATTCTTATTACAATTCTAAAGGGTGATGCATGCGAGAAGCAGTTAAATAAAACACTGAATAATTTAAGAGCCCAGCTGGACTAAAAAAAAAAAAAAACAGCACTCGCAGAAGACTGCTGTGACCATGGAATGCATGTCACGTTTGAGCAGGTGAAACGCGATCGAGTCCAATGGCGATTTCTAACTTAATTATGAAGGGTAGCATCCACACTACATGCCACTCAAGAATATAAGGAGGAGGAAGCATCAGCAGCCATCTGACAGTACCTCATCAACCTCTGGGGTCATTAGTTCCTGTAGCAGACTCTCTTTGTGGTCCAGCTCTCTCCGAAGGCCAGCCTGGCAATGGCAGGTGGGGTCACTTCAACCGGGACAATACGCCAAATGGCAGTCGGTGGCACGCTAACGGTATGGAGCGCAGGTGCCACCTGCAAATGGCTGCTCATGATGTCTGCATGCGGGCCTACCTCGTGGCGGCTGCCCTCAGCCAGCTTGTGCAAGGCCTCGTCCAGCTCGAGCCGCTGTTGCTGCAGGAGCCTGTCCTTCTGAGCTGTCTCCTTCTGCACGAAGCGAGACGGCATCGTGAGTCGCGTCCCTCGCCCGAAGTTCCCCAAGAACGAGCATGCTGCCTCGGCGGATGGCAGTTGTGGCTACACCCCCTTGGACTGGGCTCACCTTCAGCTCGCTGAGCAAACGCACACGCTCCTCCAGCTTCCTCTGCAGCTCCGCCTAGTGACCAAAACAAGCAGATGAAAATACAACTGCAAACACGACAGAGACAAAAACACGACTCCAAATACGGCAAATTGGACTAAAGTATGACATCAAACACAAGAAACTGGACGAAAATCATAACACGAAATATGACAAATCAAATTAAAACACAACCCCTTTCCACTGGGCAAACTATGAGCTCCACCCACCAACACAACAACAAGCTAACATGTACACACACACACACACACACACACACACACACACACTTAAAATCAGCATCTACCCCACACCCACGGGGCTTCATGGTATCCCTGCTTACATTCTTCCCCTCCAGCTCCTCCTTGTCCATACTCGACCGCAACAGATCCTGCTTCAGCTGCAACACGGAGGCCTCCTGTACCCCCAGACGTTGCTGCAGGGCATCCTGGAAGAAGCGTCAACACAGACTGGTCAACTCAAAGCCCCACCGTGATCTGGGAACAGGGTGGCACCTGACCTGACTCACCTTGACACCTTGCAGGTTGCGTACCTCCTGCTTGTACTTCATCAGCTCCTTCTGCAGACCAGATGGAGGAAGAGGAACAGTGATGAGTGTGGTGGGATGACAAGCCTAAGTAAGCCCAGCCAGTAAAGCCCACAGCCATTTACCTTCAGGTCCTGGGTCTCCTCCATGCTCTGGTCCAGCCGACTTCGGATTATGATCTGCAGTAAGGAACGGATTTGTTACGGCAAAAGCAAACTAAGGCGATCTTAATATAAAGAACAGAATTCAGAGGCTTTGCTGAATACCCAGGAATTAATGGGTAACTTAGCACTCAAGATGAAGGGAGAGAGGTCAGGTGAACAGAGGTAGCTTAGGGATGGTAGATAGAAACAGGAAGGGGGAGAGACACACGGACTTGGCACTGCCAGGTATGCAGTTGAGCAGCGAGAGAGAGCCAGGTACCTGTTCTTGACCAGCAGACAAAGTGAAAAGATCACATGGGAGGGGGAGTGAAAGAGAGGGAAACCTGAGATACTGTAATACGATAAACAAGAGGGGGAAAGGGAAGGGCGAGCAGGGCAGATGGAGCAAGAGGAGGGGCTACTGTCGGAAAAGTGGATAAGACCAAAACAGGACATGGGGGGGGGGGGGGGGGGGGGGGGGCGGGGCGGGGGGGGGGGGGGGGGGCGGGCGGGGGGTTGATGAGCAAGAGCGAGGGTAGAGAGAGAAAGGGAGCTTTACCAACTGCTGTTCTGCATTTTCTGTTCTGTCCCCCAGGCTTAGGGAAACCTCCTGTTCATCTTCAGGGAGTGAGCCGTGGAGAAGCAAGGCCTGGGGAGTATAAGATCACACACACGGGGGAATTGGACAAAGAAAGAACGGGGAGTAATCTTTCAGTACTGGTGAATGCACGAAGACGCCTGGCAAGGAGTGCGGCACAGACGCTCCCTGGGTATACGCACGGCGGTCATGTGATCAGCCTGCAGACCGGTGTCTTTTTGAGACTGCCACCTCATCCAGTTTAGAGTAATGCTGCCAGCCAATAGCTCCATATTCCTGAGCTACAGCGAGTACCTCTCTTTACATGGTATTTTAATTTTTTAAAACTCAGTAGGTAATAACATGTTAAAAACACACCACCGTAAATTAACATTTACTGTTATTCTAGGAGCCACACAGTACCCATTCCACTTCCATGTGCCCGAGATCAAAGACAGCTCGGTCCCCTCAGAAGCCCAAAAGCCAGTGTCACCATTTTAAATCTGCAAGCTTTCGCCTCGGCGACAATATGCCTTTCATCCTCCATTCTCTTCCCCGAACCTGCCAACGCTCAAGCATTTTGTCCATGCAGTACAGCCTTTCAAATTTGTACGGTCGCCAAGTGATGACATCATGCAGTCACACCATAGCCACGTCCTAATGCAACAAGAAGGTCAAAGTCAATCTTCTAATTAACTCCAACACCGAGGACATGCAGCATCGTCGACTTTGGGAATGCATGCCATCACGCAGACATCGGGCTGTGGCCTGACGAACATGAGACGATATAAAAATGCATGTCGAACGGGGGTGTATTGTGAGCAGGAGAACAAACATGAGGGCCAGAAAGTGTGTCTCCAAAGTAAACAGTTACCCATCTGTGCCGACAGATGGCATGCTTAACGAAGCCCAGCCGGCCACGTATGGACTGATAAAAAGATCCATCTGGGCAGACTATGAAGAGAGAGGGGAAGCAGTTTACAAGACTGTGTGTGTTCACAGGACAGCGTCTGCGTGTACGAAACACAAGGACAGACACCTGCAGGCTGGACACCATCTTCCTGGCCTCCTGCATCTCCCTCTCCAGCTGCTCCTGCTGCTCACACAGCTGCTCCTCCCACGTAGAGCCCCCCGTCAGCCCAGCATTCCCGGCAGCTGCCCCTTGGCCAGCAGGGGGAGACTTTGCAACATCATCTGTGTGGTATCGGAGAACGACAGCGTGAAAATTGGGGGCAGCACACATGCTGAACAAGATGACAGTTTTCAACATGTATGCACTTTATTCTTAAGCTTATCGCATTTTATCAAAGGAACTAATATCTAATAGTTTTACACATGTATACAGATATTTCATAGTATCAAGCTAAAGACAGCAATCCCTTCCTTGGCTTTAAACTGCGACTTGTCACAAGACCTCTTACCCACAATGCACCCTGCCACCTGGACAAAAAAAAAAGCACATACCTGTCTTCTGCAAAGTCGCCTCCAAGTGGAGCTCAGCCAGCCCCCTGCCGTCGGGGTCTCCGGTGGGCTCTGTGCTGGGTGTGTGCTTGGGGCTGGTTGAGCTGAGGCTGAAAGGTCAGGCACAGCGGGGGGGGGGGGGTACAGAGAAACCAATGAGCTGCCTCGCACACTCAGACATCTTGCATTTATTTATTCAGCAGCACCTTGGCCCTTAAAAAAAAAACAAAACCAGTACTTCAGAAATTTTCCTTATTATACAGTTGAAATAGAACTGTGAAAAGGACCAAAAATGATTTCTGACTAGTTAAACATGAGGACGTAATAACACAATGCACTCTAGCAGGAAGTTGGGGAGAGAGAAATAAAAATTTCCTGCTTAGGGGCTCAATCTGATCTCATCTTAAATCATCACAAAGCAAACCTGAAAGACAAGGCGACAGAGCCCAGCAGCTCTGTATGGTCCTTAATGACGCCTACATTCCTTACAGGTCCTTAAACCACAGTTAAGCCTGATTTAAAAAATATCTTCACGGATTCTGAAAGGATAACACCTACAGGCTAGATGCCAAGATTTACTGGACACCCATATCTCCACACTACTGTTCCGTCCTTTGTACTATGGGTGCTAATCACAGCATCTCTTAGAATAATCCGGAAGAAGCCGGCTTTATTAGTCTATTTCATTAAAACTGACTATATCGGCACACGTATCGATCCACTCTGCATGCCCGGATGGCCGTTAATATTAACCCACTGCTGTTTCTTTTTCTTAATATTCTATTAATCTCTCTGTACAAATTGCCTACCAGTGTTTTAAGGCGAGACTTCAACTGATGGGCTTAAAATAAAAAGGTAAAAAGAAAACCAAAACTAGTGAAGTGATCAAATCTAAGAACCTTTGTCCATCTTGCACATTGGAAAGCCTTGAGGCAAAGTCTACATTTGAATTTAAAGGGTGGATACCAAAAGAAAACTTTTTGACCTCTGCAGGACAGCATAGACAACTGTGGAAGTTCTCCTGTGACGCAGCCTTCATGTACTTCCAACACCACGGCCTGCAGATGAACTCACGGTGCTTTCCTAAGTAGATGAATTATTGAAGAGCTCTTCCCAAACATCACTGAGGGTTGTTTGGGGAGTGAAACCATTTCACACCCCTCCCCCACTACCAACACTGAAGAACCACAAGGTCGAGAAGGGGCAGCCGAGGGGAGGCATTCAACTTTGGATGAGGGCAGGGACTACAGGCTAGCATTACTCTATATGAACCTACATGGCTAGGACAACTGATTGCATTAGTGGCATATTAGCATGCAGTAGCTTCAGTGAGCATATTAGCATGCAGTAGCTTCAGTGAGCATATTAGCATGCAGTAGCATGTGATGTGTAGCAAAGTTCATATTTATTAGGCGCCTGACAGCAGTAAGACAGACGCGTGGACGAGACAGGGACGTCTGGCCCAACACACCTCCGTCTCCAGAGACAGGAACCGAACCCTCAGCTTCTGAAGAGCTGCCACTGGAATGGCAGCGTGGTTACTTAGACAATCATCCAAATGGCAGAAGAGTCCTTACTCTGGCTTCCCAGCATCATTAAGGTGGCACTGACTGAAACCTGTCAGTCAGTCTCTCCAGTGCTGGAGATGCTCACAAAGACAGCAACTGCGGTTTGAACGCAAGGCCGCCCGTCTGTGCCTGCAGTAGTCTGGGAAATTTTATTTTCACTTGAGATAACCTGAGACTGTGCCTGCGTTCTGGGGGTGGGGGGGGACTCACTGAGGCACTGCTCTGCCCATCCTGTCACCATAGAAACCGGGAAGCCAGGGCAGTGGCAGCCAGACACAGAGACGCAGTAGCTGAAGCAGGGTTGTGAATATATGAGAATCTTACCATTCGATATGATTTCAATCGGAATCAAATCGTACACAGATTAGGACTGCCAGTGTAGTTTAGCTTAGCCATAATTTCCCAGGGTACCCACTCACACTATACCACGTGTTATACGGTGCATATTACGTTTGTATATTTTCATTCCTCAAAGAGAACCCTTGAACCCATAAAGTTAAAATGAAAATGGAAAAATTGAGTCTGTGAGCTGATTTTGAATTACAGCAGATCAGAATTTCAATGCTTATGCGAAATAGGATTTTTTCTCTTCAGGCCAATAAGATCCACTCTGGGGGGGGGGGCTGTACATGGGGCCTCTGAGAAAATCCAGCAATGCCTTTCTTTTATTTGTCCTCTTTTGTTTTTCTTTTTTTTTTTTCCACAGAGCAACAATGACAGTCCCAGAAAAGAAACAGAGGCGGTGTTGTTGTTCTTATTGCGGCCTCTTTGTGCACCGCGTGCTTGGGCCCTGAATGGGGGGTGGGGCCGAGGGCGCACACTCCCTCCATGTGGCCATTTGTGTCACATGACTGCAGACACACATGTCTGGGGGTTGGGCCTGGGACTGTTAATAAATAAAAATATAAACAGAAAAAGGTCTAACTTGAAGACTCTACCTCAGGTCCATCTCCATCACTGCAGATGATTAATGAGTTGTAGGTGGGGCCGTGTTCCTGTTTGTTCCTGTTCCCGACGGACGCCCGCCTGCATCTGAACCCGCTCAGGGGCCACAACAGCACCACAGGGCACAGCGTGGCAACAGCCCAGACCGTTTGGGTCTTCGCTCCTCATTTGTCAAGAACAGAGGCAGCTCTTTGACCTCTTGCTGGCTCGAAAGCAAACATCGCAGGGAATGTGATGACCCAGCGCCTGGCGCATCACCACCCTGCTGTCCAGACTGCTTACACGCACTATTCATAACAATCTCTTTGGGTTCATTTTCAAATCAGGCTGGGGGAAGGGCTGCTATGAAATTCTCTGATTTTTCTATGATTGCCAAACATACAGCCTGTGGGCCAAACCCGGCCCCATGACGGTTCTCATGATTTTAGGGTCATGTAGGGTCTACATGACTTTAAAATACAGTCATATCAATATGAGGAAAAAAATTAAAAAATCACAATCCGCTATTTTTAAAAAGCAAAAAACCCCTGCTATTCTTAGTTTTCCCACTTGGGAGGGTGGAACGACCGAGTCACCATTTGGAAAAACACAGACTTACAAGGGCAACTCAGAATGGCCGAAACACAGAACAGATGCAATACCAGGCGGCATCGAATTATTATGCGTGCAGCTGTGAAACCTAGCTACATAAACGATAATTTACCAGCAATATCATGGAAACCATCCTGCTGCGGTCAGTTTGCCAAGACATGCAGGTTTAAAGCTGCAGACATCATGTGCCCTGATCAGCCAATGAGTCTCATGAGAAGTTCCAGACAGGATTTTGATTTTTGTGAGGTCTTTATTCGCACCACCTGGGGAAGACGGTGACAAAGCTAACAGACAGTAAGTCAGGCTGCAGTCTGGTGAAGTTATGTTTACTTACCCATTAATGTTTGGTAATTATTTGTGAGAGTAGCATATATGGAGGAAGCCACTGATGCTTTGGAAAGCCAGCATCCTTCATAAGATCTATTCATCGTTTGTAGCTGGTTTATAAATGACCAGCACTCAGAACATGCCTGGCCATCTCACTTCTTACAAACCTAATGTTGAGGGTGTTCCTAATAGTCACTAGCCATGGATACACAGACTTTCTTGGTCCAGCTCGCTAGACATTGACACGTAAACATGGCTAGTTAACCAATATCACTTTCACACGAATTCTGTACACTACCAAAGGCCATGTCCGATATTCTGGGATAAGATTTGCCACCTCTTTGTGAGGAGACCTTCAGGGACGCCATGAACCATTTTCACTGACGGGGAACAAATGACGACAGATATCAACAAACTACAGGGTGCAGGTCCCTGCAGGGTGAAACTAAACTCATCTTTTCCCTTCACCCACGCCGGCCCCAAGGGGGTGTGGCACGGCGTGGTTGTGGTGTACCGGGGCCTGTCCGGATATGCAATCTACCGCGGGCAGGAGGCAGCGGTGTCTGTTCCATTCCAGCTCCCCCTTTTCCTCCACCAGCCAACGCGAATGCTCCCTGTGACCCTCAGTACACTATGACACCTGCATGGACATGGACAGGGCTACGCCCACACTGAACAGCGTTCCAACACACTGAGGACATCACTAGACCTGGACACACGTCCACAAACCCGACGTACATACAAGTTCGTGGCCGGTTCATACTTCGTACAGTTCATACATGCGAGATTGTGAGACGAAACCTGAGTGTGGACAGTGTTGACTGCACCACTTGCGGATCAACTGCCTCCATCTCCTCCTGTCCTCTGCATCTTACTCTGTCACCCCAACCACCTGCATGTCTTCTCTCACTACATCCATAAACCTCCTCTTTTCCACCTGCTTGGCAGCTCCATCCTCAGCATCCTTCTCCCAGTATACCCAGCATCTCTCATCTGCGCATGTCCAAACCAAGGCAATCTTGCCTCTCTGGCTTTGTCTCCAAACCATCCAACCTGAGCTGACCCTCTAAAATCCTCATTCCTAATCCTGTCCATCCTTGTCACACCCAATGCAAATCTTAACATCTTTAACTCTGCCACCTCCAGCTCTG